>SJXQ01007344.1:299955-355189 GCA_006408695.1 Aepyceros melampus | reverse complement strand
GGGGGGGGGCGCTCCAAAACCACTGCAGATGTTGATTGCAGCCATGAAATTAAAAGACACTTACTCCTTGAAAGAAAAGTCATGACCAACCTAGACAGCATATTAAAAAGCAGAGATATTACTTTGCCAACAAAGTCCATCTAGTCAAGGTTATGGTTTTTCCAGTAGTCATGTATGGTTGTGAGAGTTGGACTATAAAGAAAGCCGAGAGTTGAAGAGTTGATGCTTTTGAACTGTGGTGTTGGAGAAGACTCTTGAGAGTACATTGTACTGCAAAGAGGTCCAACCAGTCCATCCTATAGGAGATCAGTCCTGGGTGTTCATTCGAAGGACTGATGTTAAAGCTGAAACTCCAACACTTTGGCCATCTGATGCAAATGGCTGACTCATTTGAAAAGACCCTGATGCTGGGAAAGATTGAAGGCAGAAGGAGTAGGGGATGACAGAGGGTGAGATGGTTGAATGGCATGACCAACTCAAAGGGCATGAGTTTGGGTAAACTCTGGGAGTTGGTGATAGACAAGGAGGCCTGGCATGCTGCAGTCCATGGGGTTGCAAAGAATTGGACATGACTGAGTGACTGAACTGAACTGAAGGATAGGGAAGCCTGGCATGCTGCAGTCCATGAAGTCTCAAAGAGTCAGGTATGACTTAGTGACTGAACAACAATTGATAGTTACACCTAATCTCAGCTTATTGTTCCATTACTATGTAGACAATTAGTAAATAGCATTTGATTAAATGGAATATTTTTAGATATGTTATAAATGGCTATATTATAGGTTTCTTGGAGACTCTTGCTTCTGTTGGCATGTTTGAAGTGAAAAACCATTATACCTGGAAACTGGATTCTAAGTCCTAGTCAGTCTGAATTTCTCAATTTTTAATATATGAAATCTATAACCCAAGCTTCTAAGGTTTTAATTTTAAAAAATCTACCATATACTTCAAATTTGGTTTTATGTAGTGAGAATAAAATATTGTGTACTTCTTTAGCTGATAGCCATCTGCTACAGAAACATCAAATGTCAGCTCATCAGAATTTAAAAGAACTTACTGAACAGAAGTTCACTGAAATTTAAGAAACTTTAATGAAACTTCTGTTACAAAATGATGCTGTCTTGGCTTTAGGCTAATCCCCTAAACACACCTACAAATTCATCTCGCCAAATGTCTGCCACAGAGAAGGAGCTGGATCAGTTTTACAATTTTTATGGCAAAGGTTAAAATAAGTAATTTCCACAACAGCTGTCGACACACAGTCTGTCTTTGGAGGCTGCTTTCCCTAGAGAATTTTATTTCTTCAAATGCCATAATTAGAATTTCATCTCTAGTGACTACTCAAGGAAGTCTGGCAGCAGGAGACAGCTTGGGTCACATTTTAATTACAAAAATGCATCCTTCCTGTCTAACGGGCCAGGAAGTTTTTGCTAGTCATGTCACAGGAGCTTCTATGCACTGGGAATAATTAACTGCACTTTTCAGTGGATACTAGTTGTTTTCTTAAAATTCAGCAAGATTTATCAGAGCATTAACAGATTTCTCTGTCCTACCAAAAAACTAGTAGGGTGCAAAGAAGTAGATTTCCAGGCAATTAGAGTAATGAGTTATATTCGTGCACTTACACTATTTATGGTGAATGTGTATCACCAGGAGGGCACTTTCATTTATTTTCTTTCTTTCATTAAATAAACATTTATTGACTGTCTACTTTGTTGTCGATCACTGAACTTACAGTTGGGGAAACAAACTTGAACAACACTATCTTTTTCCATAGTAGAGATGTACCTGATTTATTGGTCATAAATTGTTACTAAAAGTGATATACTGGAGTTATATACATGGTGCTTTGAAGACATCAAGAAAGAAGTAATTAATTCTATTTAGAGAGATCAGGAAAGATAGGGCAGGAAACATGATATCTCAGTTGAGCTGTAAAGCATGTGCAGGAAGGAATTTGATAGACTGACAATGGAGGGGAGGGAATTCCTGACAGATGGAACTGTGTCTGTAGAGAAAAAGGTTATTTGGAGGCATCTGTAATAGTTCAGTGAGGTGCTGATGCAGAATGCTTTTGAATAAGCAGTATTAATAGAAGCCAGGCATACAGTACAGGACTAGAGTGTATTTGAATGCAGGCAGAAATGTAGATACTATGGACAAGGCATTGATCTTCACAAGAGGGTTATAGGTTATGGGTACGACTAGATACTGATTCCCTCAGCTCTCAGAACAGCCAGATGGGATTTTTGAATATCTTTGTCCTATTATCCAGTTGCCTAAGAGAGTCTATCATTTTCCTTTTCAATGACGTGAAAAAGATTGGTAAATCTATACATTGAGTTACTAGTTAATAATAAGAAGAAATGAACTAATGAGAAGTACAACAAAGTGGACAAATCCCAAAAGCATTTTGCTAAGTGAAATAAGCCCAAGAGAAATTCTATACAATGCTTCCATTTATATAAAATTCTAGAATAGGCAAAACTATAATGATAGAAAGAAAATTGGCAGCTGCCAGGAGCCAGAAGTTGGGAAGAAGATACTGACTAAAAGGAGGCATTGAGACACTTTTTAGTGCAATGGGAATGACTGTTTCATGGGTGTGGTGGTGGCTACAAGATTCATCAAACTATACAGTTAAAATCTGTGAGTTTTGCTGTTTAAAATTAGTTTTAAAAAGCTGAACAACAAGTGTGAGGCACAGCAGAGACTGGTCCATAATGAGTTAACTTCAAAAGTACTAAAACCCTGTAAGCCAAAAGCAAAAGCCTTCCTAATAAAAATGTCTAGGGTGAGACCATTAAATGGATCTCCTCAAGCATCTGAAGACTGAAAACCATGTTAGCTGACACTGAGTTAGCTGAGTAAGAAATTAGGAGGGGGGTGGAGGAAGGAGTTATTATTTTCTTCTTCAGTTCAGTTCAGTTACTCAGTCATGTCCGACTCTTTGCCACCCCATGAATTGCAGCACACCAGGCCTCCTTGTCCATCACCAACTCCTGGAGTTCACTCAGATTCATGTCCATCGAGTCAGTGATGCCATCCAGCCATCTCATCCTCTGTGCCCCCTTCTCCTCCTGTCCCCAATCCCTCCCAGCATCAAAGTCTTTTCCAATGAGTCAACTCTTCACATGAGGTGGCCAAAGTACTGGAGTTTCAGCTTTAGAATCTTAAATATACATTTTTGACTTTAAATGAAAAGTACAATGATAAATGGGTTTCTCAGGTGATTCAGTGGTAGAGAATCTACTTGCCAATGCAAGAGCCGCAGGGGATGAAGGCTTGATTTCTGGGTTGGGAAGATCCTCTGAAGGAGGAAATGGCAACACTAAAGTATTCTTGCCTGGAGAAACCCTGGACAGAGAGGTGGTTGCAAAGAGTCAGACATGGCTGAGCAACTGAGTATCTACCCACAATGATAAATAATAATTTATTTTTATAAAGCACTTCTTATCTTCCAGAGATATCTTTAAAAGCTTTATAAATATTAATTAATTGAATTCTCATGACAAGTCTGAGTAAATAATCATTATTATTCTCATTTGTTGTATGAAAAAATTGAAGCAAACAGAGGTTAGTTAGCTTTAAAAGTTAACTTATAAGTTAACTTTATAAGATATTATTCTTATACTAGTTAGTATAAGAGATTTGAAGTCAGGTAGTCTACTTCAGAACCTGTGTACTTAACCACAGAGGAATTATATTTGAATTTAAGTTCTTCTAGAAACTTAATTAATGAGAGGAGTTTATATGCAACTTCAGGATATCTTGAGCTTCCCAGGTGGCACTAGTGGTAAAAAACCTGCCTGCCACTGCTGGAGACATAAGAGACTTAGGTTCGATTTCTGGGTTGGGAAGATCCACTGAAGAGGGGTATGACAACTTACTCCAGTATTCTTTCCTGGACAGAGGAGCCTGGCAGGTTACAGTCCATAGGATCGCAAAGAGTCAGACATGATTGAAGTTACTAAGCATGCATGATATCTTGATGCTATTTTATTGGAGTGTATTGTGATTTTATATCACTGAAGAGTCCCTGGTAACTTTTATAAGACAGTGTGTCCAGACATAATTAGAGTGGGGAGGAATTTTCAGCTTTACGTATAGCATGACATTGGAGTTAGAATATGGTTGATACTGAAGAAGTGGTTACAGGAAGGTGGAAACAAGACTTTCCTTCTCCTTCCTAAGGAAGATAGCCACAGTCCTATGTATCACAGGTTTCATGAATAAATTCAATGGATTAGATGAAAAGTCACTGGGGAGTTTTAGGGGGTACACTATACTACACATATTTTCCATGTGCTGGAACCTCTACTAAAGAAATTTTGGAATAAGTTCTTAGATTATTGGGTGATACTAATGGCCCATATTTCCTGAGTGGAGACTATTTATAAGCACTGGGAATCTGATTTCTCTTCCTCATTTAAAAATTTTGTACTAATAAACAGATGAAACCCCCAGTAGTTCTTTATGTCTGCCCTGAAAACAAAACTTAACTTTTCAGTTAAGATGTCCCAAGGTCTAGGTTGGGAGAGTGAGAGGAGAGCATTAATAAACCAATGTGGTCATGGCCTTTAGTCACTGTCTCTAATCTATCCTTTATCAGTAATAGAACTCCTAGTCTGATACTGATCTGTTTCACTTTTGTGTCTATTTCTCAACTGGTTCAGAATTAGATGGTAAAAAGAGTGGTGTTATTAAAGGACCTAACAACTGCCAACAGTGCTGATGCTATTCTTTTCTTTTTGCATTCACAGTAAAGGAGAAGGAAGGGGCAATATTGGAAATAGGGCCATATGAAGATTAGGACAATACAGGTAAGAAAAATAGAGCTAAGACTAGCAAACCCAGAGCCTCTCAGTCTTTCACTTTTCTTCATCCATTGCACATAACTTTCTTTCTCTTTTCTTCCCACCATTGTCAACATGCACAAACATTACCTAACAATTCACCCCATCCCACCAAACAACAAGACCTCCTGCCTACTAATACTTTCTCCCACAGTTTTTACATTTGTTTTATTAAAGCTTGATGCCCAAAGACCACCAAAAGCAGATTTTTAGTAAAACATGTTTAGGTTTACTAACTTGCCATAGCAAGGAAACTGTATCCTACAGGAATAATGATAATCCTAGTGAAATGGAACTTGGATGGTCTCGTACAGGGTTTGGGTTTACACTGGGTGATTTAGTATCTGTTTTTTATTAGAGTTTCAAAAAGGAGGCTATTTGTTCACTAGATATCTTATTAATTTAAATTTAGGAGGTAGGAGATATAAAGGAGGGCTGTCATTGGTAACTAAGTGTTGCTGCTGCTGCTGCTGCTAAGTCACTTCAGTCGTGTCCGACTCTGTGCGACCTCACAGATGGCAGCCCACCGGGCTCCCCCATCCCTGGGATTCTCCAGGCAAGAACACTGGAGTGGGTTGTCATTTCTTTCTTCAATGCATGAAAGTGAAAAGTGAAAGAATTCTCTCAGTTGTGTCCGACTCCTAGCGACCCCATGGACTGCAGCCCAACAGGCCCCTCCATTCATGGGATTTTCCAGGCAAGAGTACTGGAGTGGATTGCCATTGCCTTCTCAGAAAGAAGCATTAGTCTCTCACATTAGTTTTAAAGAAGAGTGTGGTTGCACAGTGTCATCGTTTATGTTTGTTTCACCAGGGTCACAAAATAACCACAAAATAACAAAATCCAGAGAAATCTGCATGCAGGTTAAGAGGCAACAGTTAGAACTGGACATGGAACAACAGAAGGCTTCCAAATCTGGAAAGGAGTACGTCAAAGTATATATTGTCACCCTGCTTATTTAAATTATATACAGAGTACATTATGAGAAATGCTGGGCTGGGGGAAGCACAAGCTGGAATCAAGATTGCCAGGAGAAATATCAGTAACCTCAGATATGCAGATGACACCACCCTATGGCAGAAAGTGAAGAAGAACTAAAAAGCCTCTTGATGAAAGTGAAAGAGGAGAGTGAAAAAATTGGCTTAAAGCTCAACATTCAGAAAATGAAGATCACGGCATCCGGTCCCATCACTTCATGGCAAATAGATGGGGAAACAATGGAAACAGTGACAGACTTTTTTTTGCAAGGGGGGCAGGGTTAGAAAAATCACAGTAGTGGTGATTGCAGCCATGAAATTAAAAAACACTTGCTCCTTGGAAGAAAAGTTATGACCAACCTAGACAGCATATTAAAAAGCAGAGACATTTCATTGCCAATAAAGTTCCATCTAGTCAAAGCTTTGGCTTTTCCAACAGTCATGTATGGATTTGAGAGTTGGACTATAAAGAAAGTTGAGCACTGAAGAATTGATACTTTTGAACTGTGGTTTTGGAGAAGACTCTTGAGAGTACCTTGGATAGCAAGATAGCTCAACATTCAGAAAATGAAGATCACGGCATCCGGTCCCATCACTTCATGGCAAATAGATGGGGAAACAATGGAAACAGTGACAGACTTTTTTTTGCAAGGGGGGCAGGGTTAGAAAAATCACAGTAGATGGTGATTGCAGCCATGAAATTAAAAAACACTTGCTCCTTGGAAGAAAAGTTATGACCAACCTAGACAGCATATTAAAAAGCAGAGACATTTCATTGCCAATAAAGTTCCATCTAGTCAAAGCTTTGGCTTTTCCAACAGTCATGTATGGATTTGAGAGTTGGACTATAAAGAAAGTTGAGCACTGAAGAATTGATACTTTTGAACTGTGGTTTTGGAGAAGACTCTTGAGAGTACCTTGGATAGCAAGAAGATCCAACCAGTCCATCCTAAAGAAAATCAGTCCTGAATATTCATTGGAAAGACTGATGCTGAAGCTCAAACTCCAATACTTTGGCCACCTGATGTGAAGAACTGACTCACTGGAAAAGACTGATGCTGGAAAAGATTGAAGGTAGGAGAAGAAGGGGATGACAGAGGATGAGATGGCTGGATGGCATCACTGACTTGATGGACATTAGTTTGAGTAAGCTCTGGGAGTTGGTGATGGACAGGGAAGCCTGGTGTACTGCAGTCCATGGAGTCGCAAAGAGTTGGACACGATTGAGCAACTGAACTAAACTGAAGTGAACAAAATATCTGATGTTTTTGATATTCTGTAAAATTGTCCTGATTGTTTGTTGCCAAGCCAGCCAACAGCTGTCAGCTTATCACAGATTGTTTTGCATTTTGTTTTTTTCTCCTTCTTTCCCTGTTTCTTATATCCATCAGCTCATAAAGCTGTCTGAGGCAGTGTGAAAGTTTCTTTTCAGAAGAGAAAAAAAAATTGTGTTCATTACCATCTTATCAACCATGACTGAATTTTAGAGTAGAAATCATGAGAAAAAGAGAAAAGTATTTTCCCTTTTAACAAGCTATTTATCCATAAAAATGGAAGTGTAGTGACTGTATATGCATATAATTAATTTATCAAAAATACAGATTCTATTTATACAAGTATTTATAGCTGTATTACAGTAATAGTAAAAAATAAGACCAAGTTATTTGATGTAAACAAACATATTGCCAAAGTTTCATAGGTATAGTTTTGTTGTGTTAAGCTGGCTGTAATTAAGCTTTTAAAGACATAAAAAATAATGCAAGGAAAAGACTATATAAAAGATATCATAGATTGAGGTATTTTAGTTCACTTTTTCATAGATGGAACATTAACAGTTGAAGAAATTATTTTACTTCAAGCATAATATAGCACAGCCTCAAATGAAAATTTCATTAGGTTTATCTCTAATAGCAGATTGAGCATACTGGATATGTGCTTTGTATACAAACCTAATGTAGAATTTACAGTAGTTCACTAATTCTCTTTAAAGAAAATTAAATTTTTTAAAATACAAATTCCTTTATAGAATTGACTTTCTGGAATAGACTTCTTATTTATCTATTTGAAAGTATATTGTTACTCCCTTTACCTACATATTCCTATAGAAATAGTTGTGGATGTAATCTTCTTAAAAGTACATTTTGGCCATTTTCCTGCTTTTTCATGCATTAATACATCTATCTATGAACGAAAATCTACCTACGAATGGATGTTCCTAGGAAAGAACCAGTGGTGAACAAACTGATCAAGTTTAACTATATTAGATGAGGATAAATTATTTTTTTCTCCATACATTTTTTATTCATAGTCCCTGAGCTGTGCCTGTGAACAATGCTGTCCTTATTTCTCATCATTTCATGTAAAGAAATGAGTCACAGAGACCAGTATGGGAGAACTCGTGGAAACGATGGATGAAAGGAGAGCAATGGAACAGAAGACCAATATCAGAGTCTTTTCCCTTGTTTTGTCCAGGCATGACTGTGACTAGGAAATAACATTTGAAATGTATAAACTGAAGCCTCTGAGCATCTTTTTCCCAGTTGAAATGACCAGAATTGAGGGATTACTACTAACTGAATTCCAGACATTATTTGTATGTTACCAGATTACTGTACAATTTATATTTTAGGATCCAATTCAGATACCATGTTACATTTTCCCAGTCTCCTTTAATCTGTGAGAGATTCTCTCTTCCCGAGATTTGTGACCTTCACAGTATTCAAGATTCAGTTCAGTTCAGTCGCTCAGTCGTGNGAGAGTTGGACTGTGAAGAAGGCTGAGCACAGAAGAATTGATGCTTTTGAACTGTGGTGTTGGAGAAGACTCTTGAGAGTTCCTTGGACTGCAAGGAGATCCAATCAGTCCATTCTGAGGGAGATCAGCCCTGGGATTTCTTTGGAAGGAATGATGCTAAAACTGAAGCTCCAGTACTTTGGCCACCTTATGCGAAGAGCTGACTCATTGGAAAAGACCCTGATGCTGGGAGGGATTGAAGGCAGGAGAAGAAGGGGACGACCGAGGATGAGATGGCTGGATGGCATCATGGACTCAGTGGACGTGAGTCTGAGTGAACTCTGGGAGTTGGTGATGGACAGGGAGGCCTGGCGTGCTGTGATTCACGGGGTCGCAAAGAGTCGGACACGACTGCGCGACTGAACTGAACTGAACTGAACTGAAGCAGAAGGACAGACATAATAAAGATTAGATTGGAAATCACTGATACAGAAAACAGACAAACAATAGAGAAAATCAATGAAACCAAAAGTTGGTACTTTGGGGGAATTCCCTGGCAGTCCAGTGGTTAGGACCCCACCTGGGGTTTGATCCCTGCTGGGGGAACTAAGATCCCCTAAGCCCTGCGACACAGCCAAGAAACGAAACAAAGACAGAAGCTGGTTCTATCAAAACGAGTTAACAAATTGACAACTGCTTAGTTAGACTGAAAAAAGAAATTAGAGCGACAAATAAATAGCCAAAATCAGTAATGAAAGAGGGGACACTATTACTAACCCTATAGAAATTTAAAATTTATAAGAAAATATCATGAACAACTCTGTATTAACAAACTACACAATTTAGATGAAGTGGACAAATTCCTTAGAAGACAGAAATGACCAAAACTGAATCAAGAAGAAATAGAAAATCTGATGTGAATTCTAATAAGAACCTGAATTAGCAATGAACAATCTTCCCACAAAGAAAAGCCTTGATGATGTAGCAACTCATTCAATGACACCAGTATTATCCTGATATCAAATAAAGACAGCACAAGAAAATAACATTATAGATATTGACAAATCAAATTCAGCAACATATACAAAGGATTATACACTCCATTCAAATGGAATTTATTACTGGAATACAATTAAACATCTGAAACTCAACGTAATACACTAGGTATATAGAACAAAGAACAAAGACCACAGGATTGTGTTAACAGATGCAGAAACACCATCTGACAAAAGCTAACACCCTTCATGTCAACTAACTAGAAATAGATGGGAACTTCCTCAACCTGATAAAGGGCATCTATGAAAAACCTACAGCTAAGATCACACCTAAGAGGAAGAGACTGAATTCTTCCCCCAGCTACTGAGAACAACCCAAAGATCTCCAACCGCTACCACTTCTACCACATTGTCCTGGAGGTTCCAAACAGTGTTACAAGGCCCCAAATGGGAAAAGACTCGCAGAGACATTTCATCAAAGAAGATAAACAGCTAATAAGCACATGAAAAGATGCTCAGCATCATTAGCTGTTAGGGAAATGCAGGTTAAGCCCACAATAAGATACTGCACACTCACTGGAATGGCTATAATTTAAAAACAAAAACAAAAACAACAGCAAGATTTGGCAAGTATGTGGAGAAAGTGCAATCTCTGCGTTGTTGATGTAGCCCACTGAAATATTGCCTAGCACTTTTTTTGAGCCAAAGTTAAAAGCAAATCAAAGAGAAATGAAATTGTAAGTCCACACAGATGTGTATACTTAGCAGCATGTGTATTCTTAGCAGCATTATTTATAACATTCAAAATTCAGAAATAATCTTGTATTGCTTTGCTAGGGCTTCTGTAACAGAGTAGCTTAAATAACAGAAATTGATTGGCTCACAGTTCTGGAGACCTGAAGTCTGAGATGGAGGTGTCAGCAGGATTGGTTCCTTCTGGGCTTTGAGACAGCAGTTGTCCCATGCCCCTCCCCTAGCTTCTGGCAATGTTGGGTTTCCCTTGGCTTTGTAGAAGCATCATTCTATCTCTGGCTTCATCTTCACATGGTGTTCTCTCTGCCCGTGTCCAAATTTCCTTCTTATAAGGTTGCTAATCGTATTGGATAAAGGGTCCACCCTATTCCATTATGACTTTATATTAACTAATTTAATTTCAAAAATCCTGTTTCCAAACTAGGTGACATTTCATGAGGGTTAGCGACTTAGCAACAGCAGCAGGACATTCTGGAGGTTCACAATTCAGCAACACGCAACAAATCGAAATGTCCACCAACTTGTGACTGGAAAACAACTTATGGTGTTTCCATGCCACAGAATATACTCTTCAGACAGAAAAAGGAACAAACTACCAATACATCAATTTATGGTGTTTCCATGCCACGGAATACTCTTCAGACAGAAAAAGGAACAAACTACCAACGCATGTTACAACAAAGATTAAGCTCTGAAACATTATGCTGATAAGCTAGATGCAAAAGACTACATACTGTTTCCATTTATAAGAAATGTTCAGAAAAAGTAAATTTGCAGGGTAAAAAGCAGATGAGTAGTGGCCTATGGCTTGGAGTGGGAGAAGGGCTTAAGTGAAAACCAGCATGAGGAAACTTGCTTGCTAATGGAAATGTTCTAAAACTGCATTTTGGAAAGGGTTGCTAATTACAAAAATTTACTAAAAATACTGCTGAAGTGTATACTTACAATGGGTGAATTTTTTTTATAGTACATGAATTATATAGTAATGGCACCCCACTCCAGTACTCTTGCCTGGAAAATCCCATGGATGGAGGAGCCTGGTAGGCTGCAGTCCATGGGGTCGCTAAGAGTCAGACACGACTGAGCAACTTCGCTTTCACTTTTCACTTTCATGCATTGGAGAAGGAAATGGCAACCCACTCCAGCGTTCTTGCCTAGAGAATCCCGGGGACAGGAGAGCCTGGTAGGCTGCCGTCTGTGGGGTCACACATGAAGTGTATACTTACAATGGGTGAATTTTTTTTATAGTACATGAATTATATAGTAATGGCACCCCACTCCAGTACTCTTGCCTGGAAAATCCCATGGATGGAGGAGCCTGGTAGGCTGCAGTCCATGGGGTCGCTAAGAGTCAGACACGACTGAGCAACTTCGCTTTCACTTTTCACTTTCATGCATTGGAGAAGGAAATGGCAACCCACTCCAGCGTTCTTGCCTAGAGAATCCCGGGGACAGGAGAGCCTGGTAGGCTGCCGTCTGTGGGGTCACACAGAGTCGGACACGAGTGAAGCGATGCAGCAAGGCTATTTTTTTTTTCAAGCTAAAAAAAAAAACCCCAACAAACCTCTGCAGGTGGACCAGCAATCTGAATTTTAACAAGCCTTCTAGCCAGCTCTAAAGTATACTAACTCTGAGGGACTTCTCTGGCAGTATAGTCGTTAAGACACCATGCTTCCAATGCAGGGGGCACAAGTTCATCTCTGGTTGTGGAACTAAGATCCTACGTGCCGTGCGGCATGGCCAAAAAAAAAACAACAACAAACAAACAGGATATTAACATTGAGAATCACTGCTCTAAAGAATCTGTTTTAACCAGATGAACTTGAGAAAATGTCAATGGTTCCTGTGTGTGTACATGTGTGTGCTTGGTCCTGTCCAACTCTTTGGGACCCCATGGACTGTAGCTGAACAGGCTCCTCTGTCCATGGGATTCTCCAGGCAAGAATACTGGAGTGGGTTGCCATTTCCTTCTCCAGGGGATCTTCCTTACTCAGGAATTGAACCTGAGTCTCCTGCGTTGGTAGGAGGATTTTTTACCACTGAGCCACCTGGGAAGCGTAAGCCTCACCAGTTTCCTACCCAGTGTGGTAGAGAATCATGATGACCATTATATCCCCTAAAGGGAATAAATAGGCTTCCCCAATGGCTTTGCTGGTAAAGAATCTGCCTGTCAACGCAGAGACGCGAAAGACACGAGTCCAATGCCTGGGTCAGGAGGATCCCCTGGAGAAGGAAATGGCAACCCACACCAGTATTCTTGTCTGGAGAATTCCACGGACAGAGGGGCCTGGTGGGCTATAGTGCATGGGGTTGCAAAGAGTCGGACACGACTGAGTGTGCACACACCAAGGGAGTAAGTAACTACATTTTCGGTACAAATCTGAATAGCATGTGTACTGGGTCTGATACAGAGCCCACACTTTGGGTGACCCTGAGGTTCACAGTTTAGTTCAGTTCAGTCGCTCAGTCGTGTCCAACTCTTTGTGATTCCGTGGACTGCAGCGCGCCAGGCCTCCCTGTCCATCACCAACTCCTGGAGTTTACTCAAACTCATGTCCATTGAGTCGGAGATCCAGTAGGACTGTGGGCATTGGAGCAGCTGTGTGGAGATTCCCCACGTCCAAGAACAAAGGAGAAGCCCCAGCAAGATGTAGAAGGGGCGAATTCGTGTTTAGAATCAAACCCCATTCCCGCCAGAGATGCTCAGAGGGCTCAAATAAACCTTGTGCGTACCAGGACCCAGGGACCCCACAGAGACTGAGACAGAACTGTGTGTGAGCGTCTCCTGTGGAGGTGTGGATCGGCGGTGGCCTGCCACAGGGACGGGGCTCTGGTTGCAGCAGACTTGGGTATGGCATAAGTCCTCTCGGAGGAGGTTGCCATTAACCCCACCATCGAGCAGCCAGAGCTACACAGGACTGGGAAACGGACTCTGGGAGGGCACAACAGAAACCTGTGCACTCGGCCCAAGGAGAAAGGAGCAGTGACCCCACAGGAGACTGTCCTGGACTTGCCTGTGGGTGTCTGGGAGTCTCCGGCGGAGGCGTGGGTCGGTGGTGGCCTGCTGCAAGGTTGGGGGCACTGAGTGTAGCAGTACATGCTTGGGATCGACGGAGGTCACCATTACCTTCATTACCTCCACCATAGCTTGGCCCCAAGTAAACAGCAGGGAGGGAACACAGCTCAATCCATCAACAGAAAATTGGATTAAGATTTATTGAGCATGGCGCTGCCCATCAGAACAAGACCTAGTTTCCCCCTCAGTCAGTCTCTCCCATCAGGAAGCTTCCATAAGCCTCTTATCCTTCTCCATCAGAGGGCTGCTGCTGCTGCTAAGTCCCTTCAGTCATGTCCGACTCTGTGCAACCCCTTAGATGGCAGCCCACCAGGCTTCCCCCGTCCCTGGGATTCTCCAGGCAAGAACACTGGAGTGAGTTGCCATTTCCTTCTCCAATACATGAAAGTGAAAAGTCAAAGTGAAGTTGCTCAGTTGTCCCCAACTCTTAGTGACCCCCATGGACTGCAGCCTACCAGGCTCCTCCATCCATGGGATTTTCCAGGCAAGAGTACTGGAGTGGGGTGCCATTGCCTTCTCCGAGCAGAGAGACTGAAAACCACAGTCACAGAAAACTAACCAATCTAATCACATGGACCACAGCCTTGTCTAACTCAAGAAACTCTGAGCCATGCCGTGTAGGGCCACCCTGAGGTTCACATCTGTGTTCAAAAGGATGCATCCACCTCAGCACTTCCAGGTTCCTTGGGCACTCAGCTGCACCCTTGTCCTGAATGAAGGTCTTAATCTGGTATCAATGAGTGGCAGCTCTATCCTCCACTCTGGCACCTGAGCCCCACATCTGGGAGCTACCCTTTGCCCTCCCTCCCCCTCCCTGCAGGTTTGGTCAGGCTCTGAGGCTGAAGGTTCCTTTTTCATTCTCTCTCCCCTATTTTCTAGCAATGGTCTCCAACCAGGACCTTATATCACTACTCCCAAATAGCCTTTCTGCCCTGTTTCACTTCACTCTCTTTTGATCCACCCACTTGAGTATCCTAGGATCCATCTTACTTATGCACATAATCAAGTCCCTTCCTGATAAAACTCTCCTGGTGGCTTCTTTTCTCTTTCAGTTGGAACTTACTTTGAACTGCATGTAACAGAAGCCTGGTTATGCTTGTTTAACCAAATATAAGTTTATTTTCCTCGTAGGATAGAAAGTGCCAAAGTAAGCAGCCCATTTCCAATGAAGGCCATTGCCAGTTTCTTATGTAACTTACAGCAAAGTCAAGGGCATCTACTGTTTAAATAAACACAATTTGAAGATGTGAATGTCATCGGGCCCAAGCACACTGTTTTCAAAAATCTCCTGGGTAGTTAGTTCTAAGGTACAGCAAGGGTCAACAAGGACTGTACCTAACCTAGGGGCCTCTGGCTTACAGTTGGGCACTCCTCGTAGCTCGGCTGGTAAAGAATCCACCCTCAATGCAAGAGGTCCTGGTTCAATTCCTGGGTTGGGAAGATCCCTTGGAGAATGGATAGGCTACCCACTCCAGTATTCATGGGCTTCCCTGGTGGTTCAGACAGTAAAAGATTTTGTCTGCAATGCGGGAGACTTGGGTTCGATCCCTGGGTTAGGAGGGCATGGCAACCCACTCTAGTCTTCTTGGCTGAGAATCCTCATGGACAGAGGAGCCTGGAGGCTGCAGTCTATGGGGTCACAAAGGGTCAGACACAAATGAGCGACTAAGCACATATATAAAAACATATTTTTCATCAGCAAAAGTTTGGTGATAATCTCTTTGCAATGTGTGATGTGAAGCAGATGAAAAGAAAACTTATTTACTGAGCACCATGAAGGTGTAAAGGAGGAACTGCCTTGGGATTTCAGGAGAAAAAAAAATGATTTTGGGAAAAAGGGAGATGAAATAAAGGAGTGCTGTGCTGTGCTTAGTGGCTCGGTTGTGTCTGACTCTTTGTGACCCCATGGACTGCAGCTTGCCAGGCTCCTCTGTCCATGGGGATTCTCCAGGCAAGAAGACTGGAGTGGGTTGCCATGCCCTCCTCCAGAGGATCTTCCCAATCCAGGGATTGAACCCAGGTCTCCTACATTGCAGGCAGATTCTTTACTGTTGGAGCCACAAGGGAAGCCCAAAATAAGCGAGAAAAGGGAGGAATGAATCCTAAGAAAGGAAAAGAAGAGGAAAGGGGTGGAAATGCAAGACTGAACAGCTGGTCTACCTTCTCACTTCTTAACCAAACACTGATTTTCATGCTCAGGAATGCCAGAAGGACACACAGTAAACTGCTGAGTCATCTGCACATGAGGCAATCTGGTCCGAGGCACCCAGTCCTCACCATTCCCTCCAAAGTTCAAGTCTCTCTGGTCAGCGTGCCTCATCCTGACTGTCAGATGCCAGCCACATTCCTGGGCTCAAGACAACCCAACCTCCTTTTGGATTCCCTCGACTTCTTGGAGATAATGACTCTCAATGGGATTTGAACTTTTCAAAACCACCTGCGTTCTCTGATCACACACATGACCTTTGGGACTAGATTATGGGGCAGGAGCACCCCAAAGCCATAGAATCGTAGAATCTCAAGGTCAAAATGAATAGGCCTGCTCTAACACAGAACAAGGGCAAGGGCATAAAGGGAGGCCTTTGTACCACATGGATCTCCTTCATACAAAATAACTTAGGAATGTGCGTCAGATCTTCATCTTCAGGGACCTGGGAGCTGGGTGACACCGCTTTGTGGCTGGCTTATAGTCTAAATTGCTAGCAGTTCCTCGGTTCAATGGCTAGTCTTTGTTGCTCCATCTTCATGTTTCCTGATCATTAACTCTTTGAAGTTAGTCCAGCGTTTTGTGTGGGGTTCCCTGGTGGCTCAGTGGTAAAGAATTCATCTGGTAATGCAGGAGATGGGTTCCATCAGTGGGTTGGGAAGATTCTCCAGGAGGAATGCATGGCAACCCACTCCAGTATTCTTGCCTGGAGAATCCCATGGACAGAGGAACCTGGCGGGCTACAGTCCATGGGGTTGCAGAGTCGGACACGACTGAGCAACTCACACACACACACAACCTTGTTCTAGAAGGAGGGGTAAGACTCTTGTGGGAGCATCTTCTCAGCTCCACACCTCTCCCCAGGGGAAATATGGCCTAAGGAGGAACAGAACAGGGCCCTCTGAAGTATGGGACTCCGCGTGTGAGCGTAGTTCTAGGAATGAACCTCAGGGGTCCTCGAATCCTGCATGACACAGCCCTGGCACTGCCCCAGGCTTTATCTACCTATCTCAAAAGAGGAGGAACCCGGATCTCAGCACCACCGCACGTGGGGTAGTTTGTTGGAGTGTGAACTGAAATCTGATTCCAACTTCCTGGAAGCCAAAGAAACTTTGGCCTTGGGCAAAGGCCCTTCGGCTGTGATCTGCACATTTATGCAACTTACAGGCTAACTAGAAAATACTAGTTGAGTACAACAAGCGAAATTACAAATATGTATACTTTCAAGCGGATGATAAAAAAAAGTGAACTGTGTATCTGTGACAGATGATGATTTGAGCCCAAAGGTAGAATTAAATATGTCATGTGCAGCCAAGACGTGGCTGAAGTAGTTTCTGCCTTGTTTCACTCTGACCTTGAACTAGGTCTCACTCAGCATTTCACCATCCCCACAACTGTGTGTGTATGTTAAGTCACTTCAGTGTGTCCGACTCTTTGCTACCCCATGGACTGTAGCAGCTTGTACCCCACCAAGCTCCTCAGTCCATGGGATTCTCCAGGAAAGAATACTAGAGTGGGTTGCCATATCCTTCTCCAGGAGATCTTCACCACCAAGGGACTGGACCCAGGTCTCTTACATCTCCTGCACTGGCAGGCTTTACCACTAGCGCCACAACTAAATCCTCCCTACATCAGACGGAAAGGCAGATTGTGTTGGGTGTTACCTGGGAGACGCGGAGGATTTCAACAGAAATCCCTAGCAGCTAGAGCTCTCTTCCCTTAGGTGTGTCCCTCATCGGCCCCTGTCTGGGTCTCCTTGACTCCCTGTTTCTTTTCAGTATACTTTTCCCATCTCCTCTTTTGAGTCAAGTAGGTCCAGCTCTTGCCCTCAACTTGCCTACTTCACTGGGCATGAAAAAAACCTGCAGGTCAGAATTTCTCAAATTGCCAACATCAGAGCTCCCTGGGAACAAAGGAGGAAGGTAAATTCCAGGTTCCCACCACAGACCCACTGCGTCAGAAACACAGTAATCTGCAGTTTAACGAGCCTTCTAGATGAGTCGAAAGCATGCTTCCAGATTAAATTAACCTCATCTCTGAAAACAGTTCACTCATCTTTGTTACTCAGGCAGCCTGCTGAGGAGGGAAGAGGAAGATTCTTCTCTTGATGCCCCCTGGCAATCCCATGGTTATCAAACTATTTTGCCAAGAAAAGCATGTTTGTGGGGGTGGGGCCAGATGGTGGTGGTGGTGGTGGGGTTTCTCCTTCTGAGCCAAACTGTTGCAGACAAATGCACAGTGAAAGGTGTACACGTGAAAGTGTTAGTCGCTCAGTCCTGTTTAACTCTTTGCGGACCCCACTGGACTGCAGCTGGCCAGGCTCCTCTCTCCATGGAATTCTCCAGACAAGAATACTGGAGTGGGTAGCCTTTCCCTTTTCCAGGGGATCCTTCTCACCCAGGGAGTGAACCCAGGTCTCCTGCATTGCAGGCAGATTCTTTACCACCTGAGCCAGGAGAGAAGCAAATGCACAGTCATTTAAAAAAAAAATATTTTGAGAGAACATTAGTAAAGTTAAATTTGCATTTCCCAAAGGTACCCACCCACAGTCTCCTGTACATCTTTCTAGAGATTTCTGAGCACACAAGTAAACATGTTTATATTTTTAAATAAAAACCCACAGAAGTGGATTGTGCTGTTAGCTAGTTTCATGAAACGTCTTCCTTGAAGGTTAAGAAATGTGTGGAGGTATCATTCACCGATTCTCCCCCTCTCCTTGACTGTTGGGGGCAGCAGACAAAACACAGAGGGATACAGAAATCAATCAGTTGGCTTCTTTTTGGTGTGTGGCATTTTCAGGTTCGTGGCCTTGCCACACAGGAAATATTCGAAAAGACGTAATTCTGGCAACCAAATACGTAAGTCTTATGTGTTTAGGACGAAGAAAATTGCAGAGAAGAATAGGTGAGACCCGGGACTGAGATCCACTGTCTTTACAGACCCTCAGAAAGCCACAACGCAATTTTAAAAAATGGAAATTATCACAAACACCCAGCATGAGAGTGTCAACTTGTGAAACAAAGGCGACAACGTCAGGACCAAAGTCATTTATCACTCACATTTGCGGACAAAGGGACTTCATATCTTCAAGGCGTGCCACGTATATACCTCGCTGTCCCACTTTCGTGTACTGCAATCCGCAGATCACACCCTTTCGAGGAGAAAGGCTCGGTGGTGGTTTTTTTTTTTTTTTCCCCACGGATCCAGGTTTTACTGCGCGTTTTCACACCGCCCCAGGGGAAACGGGCTCCCAACGCCGCCCCTTGGCTCCGCCCCCCGGTTCGTCAGGGCCCCCCCCCCCGAGGCCTCCCCGTTGTTGGGGGGAGCGCGCCGAGAGCGTGGGCGGCGATTGGTTGAGGGCCAGGGTGGGCGGGGCGCGGCGGTCCGGCCCTATAAAAGTGCGGCGGCACGCTCGCCTCGGTTTTGCGTCGGCGTGTGTTCTGTGGCGTCTCCTACTCTGCGTGGTGTGGGTGTCCCTAGCGGTCCGGGCCGGAGAGCCTTCCCCCGAGTCATGGCGACGAAAGCGGTCTGCGTGCTGAAGGGTGACGGCCCGGTGCAAGGCACCATCCACTTCGAGGCAAAGGCAAGGGCTGGCGGGGGCGAGGGGGGAGACCTGCGGCGAGGCCGTGCGCGCCAAGCTGTGCCCTGGAGCGGCAGGCCGGCCCCGCCGGGCCTCGTGCCGCCCTCGCCACGCCTCCCTCCCCGGCGCGCGGTGCGGCGGGTCCGCGGTCCACTCCCACTCCCGGGCCGCCCCCCGCGCGCCCGCGGCCGCAAAGTGCTGAGTCACCGGGCGAGCCCGGCGGCGGTGCGAGGCGAGGCCTGGGCGGGGGTGCAGGAAGGGAACACCCGGTCGGCCCCTTTGTGTGTGGGGGGCGGGGAGGCCGACAACCGCGGGCCAGGGAGGGCGGAGAGAGCGAGGGAGGAGGAGAACCGGCGGCCACGGCGCCCCTTCGACGTCCGCAGGCCCCGACAGAGACCTGCCTTGCTTTGAGGAGGCCGTGTGGCTATTCCTCCCCGCCCTCCATCCCCTTCTCGGTGGGGTCAGTGTCTGGGACCTGGCATCCTGCAGATTCTTGAGTTGCGCAGTCCCGAGGCCTGGCCCGTCCTTGAGATCTCGAGGGTGGCGGGATGCGGCCGGGCCTGCAGGATTCTCGTGGCATCCGTTATCCCTTTGGGGCTTCCTTTGCAGCTCGAGTGCTCCGGCTCGGGGATCTGCAAACCGCGCGCACAGTCTGTGCCGAGGTTGGTGTTTGTACAGCCCTCGAGCTGAGTGGTTTTATCTGTTCAGGTCTTTGTAGTTTTGTTTTGTTTTATTTTAATGTTTGTGTTTAAAGGAAAACACGAGTATGCAACAGTGACCCTTTACAGAATAGTTTGCTGACACACCCTGCTCTAGGTCACGGTCAGGCTCTGTGAGGACAGAGAAGACGGCCCTGGTCAGAGCTCCAAAGAAACCAGAGCTCTAACAGACTCCCTTGTTTGGGGGGTTTTCTAGAGAGCGGTATTAATCCTGGGTGCACGGCGACTCAGACTCACCGCTTGGGTGCAAAGTCGCTTCAGTCCTGTCCGACTGTTTGCTACCCCATGGACTGTAACCCGTTAGGATCCTCTGTCCTTGGGATTCTCCAGGCAAGAGGAACTGGATTGGGTCGACGTTTCCTCCTCCAGGGGATCTTCCCAGTCCAGGGATCAATCCAGCTCTCCTGAATTGCAGGCAGATTCTTTACCCGTGAGCCATCAGGGAAGCCCCAGAGTCACTGGCTGAGCTTTTTAAAATATCATTCCAGGGCTCAACTCGGGATCAATTATGTCAGAACCTGGTGTGGTGCAGTCTGAGATTTGCAGTTTTTAAAGCCTCCAAAGTGGTTCTTAACAGTGCATGGAGGATTGAGAATTCCAGGAGGCCTGGAGTATTTCCTTTGCACGGAATTGTCATTTCTGTGCTTGGAGCATTCCTGTAAACAAATTTTCAGTCACGTGACTTTGAAATTTCTTTACCGGTAGGCCTGTTACTGAGAGGGTATCGGACAAACCTGCACAAACCTCTGCACAAATCATGTAAAATAAAGTGTACAGAAACACTGTGTGATCATACTGTGAAGCACAGATGTTGTGAGGATTGTGAAGCATCTTTTCACAGATGTTGTGCAAAGGCTGTTTCAGATCTTAAGTTGCCAGTGGGTGGAAGATTGTGTTGGCTCGTTAATATTGAGGGAATATTTAAGGTACCAGTGAGATTTACAGTGGTTTATGGAAACATGAAAGGATATGCAAAGTGTTCTATGTGAGATTTATACAAGGAGAACTTAAATATTTGAGCTTAATTTTCTCCTTTTGGTGGTTTCCAAATTTACCGAAAAGGCTTTTTGACATTAGACTAAATTTTGCTCTTTTCATTTGCCAGACTGTTTTGTCTCTCCTCTTGCCTCTCCATTGTTCTGCTGCTAAGTCGCTTCAGTCGTGTTCGACTCTGTGCGACCCCATAGACGGCAGCCCACCAGCCTCCCCTGTCCCTGAGATTTTCCAGGCAAGAGTACTGGAGTGGTTGCCATTGCCTTCTCCTGCCTCTCCACTAGAGACCCTAAGAAGCCTCTGAGGAATTCTTTCTCTTTGGCCACTGAGAGACAGCTCCTGGTGTTACTTAGATTCAGAAGCCAAACTGTGAAACCTGCCGAAGCCAGGGGTCTCCGTAGTTTTCACACCTTCCCTGAGCAGTGTGTATGGCTCTGTCTTCTGGGTTCTGATCCTCCGTTTTGGTGGTGCTCTCTGAACCTGATAAAAGACCCTTGGGTATGCAGATGTATTAAACTGTCAATAAACTATCAACTGTATTTCTTGGCTTATTGAGTGTTTAAAATTTTTGGATTAGTTTTCCAGTTTTCAAAAATCGGAAATTTTCACCTCTTAAGTCCAAAGTCCTAGCTCGTCTTGAAAATCATCTATCTGGAGAAGGTCCCTACTGAGCCTTCGTTAGCCTAGGGTGACACTGCAGCCTGTTTTCCCTTCCTCCTGCTTCCCTGACCTGTTTCACCCATTTGAGAGAATAGCCCGGTTCCACAGGGTGTACAGGCCGCTTACCCTTGAACTTCTGTTCTGTGCATTACCGGTTGAGGGGGCGTGGAAGAGCCTGCGTGTTTGCTTCTCTGTGCTCTTGATAACGTGGCGTGTTTGGGGGATAACGGTCACATTTGGCTTTTTCCAGAATTTTCCATTAAATTTCGGGTTTTTCTTTACCTAGAGGAATCATAATGTATCTGTCTTCAAAAAGAAAAACAAGAGGCAGCAGTCGCCACGCTACTTTCCAGGAGCAGTGATACCTAGCCAGTGGAAAATCAGATCTTCAAGGCCTAACACCTCTTGTAACTGTTGGCCCTGGCTTTTTAAAAAAACAGAAACACCATCCTATATTCCTATATGGTGTGGTTGTTGTGTTATGCTTTATTTTAATTGCTAAGATCTCTCTGTAGCTGTGGAAGTAGCTTCTTTGATTTGTCTATGTAGCATGCAGTACCATTACCCATTGCCTTTGCCGGGATTGCAGTGTTTTTTTTTTTTTTCTTCTTCACCGTTTTGGTGTTTTATTGTCCCTTCTTTTTGATCTCAGGAGTGGAAAGGTTATCTAGGTTTCAGTGCCTGAAAAGCCTCCAGAAAGCAGTACTTCTGATTAGATTAGGAGCAGCTTCCCAGTGGCAGTGAGGAGGATAGTCTCTGGGTACAAACCAAAAATATCCATGTGGGAAACTGATGAACGTCCCTCTCCTGGGGAGTGGAGAAGAGGGACCATGGGATAGCAAGTTGAGTATTTCCAGGGAACCTTTTCTTTTTTTTTCTTTTTAAGACAAATCTCTGTGTTTGGTAATACAGCAGAGTTGTCTGCGTGAAGAAAGGAAGATGCTGAAAAGTGTATGACGTGCAAACAGTTGGGTTCACAAGTTTTGTACGTGCACATAGACTTAGCCATGCACAAGCACAACCTATTTGAAGTATTTACATAATAAGCAAGAACTTACTCGTATTACACACGAATGGTTAAGCAGCTACCTGGGGGTTCATTGCTAGAACTGGTGGGCCTTTCCAGCCAAAAACCTTGGACACAGGTTTTTCGACTCCTGAGTTGATGTTCTTTTCGCTTTTCCTGTGAGTGGTAAAGGTAATTCAGTTGTGTCTTTGCTCAGAAGCATTCTCCCTCTCAACCTTCTCTCACTTTTCTTTGACTGAAGGGAAATACAGTCGTGGTAACTGGATCCATTACAGGGTTGGCTGAAGGAGATCATGGATTCCACGTCCATCAGTTTGGAGACAATACACAAGGTGGGTGTTGTCCTGGTGGCGATCGATTCACGGTCACCTCACCTAGTGAGATAAGCCTAGCAGTGTGTGTTCTTAGGCGCTCAGTCATGTCTGACTCTGCAACCCGTGGACTGTAGCCCTCCAGGCTCCTCTGTCTATGGGATTTTTCAGGCAAGAGTACTAGAGCTGTTGCCGTTTCCTTCAGGGGATTTTCCCCACCCAGGGATCGAACCTGCGCCTTCTGTGTCTCCTGCACTGCAGGTGGACTGTCTACCTGCTGAGCCATCCAGGAAGCCACCCCACACATTAAAAACTTGGCAACAGTTTCTTAGAAAGTCAATAGGACTACTCAAGTCAGCCTCAGGGATAAAAGTGACTGACTCAATGGAATGGAAGGGGAATTGATGTTTTTATTTTACCTTATTATGGGTTGATTATGTAAGAGTCTCAGATGTTTTTAATGATCAAAAACAATCCTGCTGCTTTTTGACCTTCGTGGCCTTTGGTCCTTGTGAGCTGGGGCTTGAGGGTGGGTGTGACAGGCAGGGGATACATTTATCATTACCCTGGAAGAACAGCTCCACAGCTCCAACACAAGAGCCTTAGTTGGGACGGGGTGGTGGGGGGAGTAAGAGACAGACTGATGATAGCCTGTGAACTGTTGGTGCTGTGGATTGAGTTTGATTTTCTCAATTTGGGAGCAGAAGCAAGTTAACAATTTATGGGTTAAGTTGCTGTATTTGAGTAAACTTAGTGTTTTGAACTTCTGTGATGAAAACGTAATTCATTTTGCTGGAACCTGTTTTTAATGACCCGTAATTTGGTTCCTTTAAATAGTGATTTCAGGGTCAGATGTGATCCACTTCGACAATATAAAATTGCTGGGACTAAGAGGTGGTCCAGTGGATAAGACTCCCCCTAGTTCCCAGCGCAGGGGCCTGGGTTGGATGCCTGGTCAGGGAGAGGAGTCCCCACATGCAGGCCGCCACCCAGAGGCACATGCTGCCACCTAAGGGCCCTACGTGCCTCAACTAGAGATCACGCGTGCAGCAGCTGAGACCCGGCGCCACCAAGGGAAAAACATTCCCGCCTCTGCGACGGGAGGCTCTTTGGCTTCGACTTCCTGTGTCTGCCACATCCTGTAACCTGCGTGTCGTCTCCCTGAGTGGGGAGGGTGGGGGCTGTTCACAGCCTTTATCCACCCCCACCCCAGCTGACTGCCGGCGAGTGAAGGCCCATGTGAGAGAGCTGCCTCCATAGCTGTGTTCCGTGGGAATGCTCCTCTCCGGAGCTCAGGAGTGCCGTTTTTAGAGTGTGATCTAAGGCCGAGGGTCGTGCAGGGCAGCAGCCCTTGGCTTAGGATGCTGCTTTATCTTCCACAAGCACCAAGACCCAGACAGCAGCTGTCTGCCAGTGTGCTGCTGGGGAGACACGGTTTTTGTCGTTGAGGTATCCTGTTGTCTTAGGAAGTAGGATCATCATCATGGGATTTTAATAGAACGACCATTGACGTGCAAGTCGGGGCAGAAGCGGCCAAGCCCAGAGAATGGTGTTACCTTGACCAGTGTCACGGTAGTTAGAATTTGTCTCTACCCCCTGCCCTTCGTTGCTGTTGTTACTGGCCCAAAAGTCACATTGTGGATCAGTACTTTTCTCCAGTTGACGCTTTTAGCAATGACCAGTTCCTTTTTTAGAATTTATTTTGGAATTTTGATTCATAATTTAGCTGCTTTTTTTTTTTTTGTAAACAGGCTGTACCAGTGCAGGTCCTCACTTTAATCCTCTGTCCAAAAAACACGGTGGGCCAAAAGATGAAGAGAGGTAAGTGACCTTAATTCTTTTTTGAAATATTAGCGCTGGCTTTGGGCAGGGGTGGTCAGTATGGTTTACTACTTGCAGATTGTATGCTAAGATAATTGTACTTCTGCTCTTGAATTTGTTGCTCCATGTAACCCCTTGCCCCACTGGAATGGCATTACTTCCTGGGCTAAGGAATTGACAAATGGGGACACTGCAAACGATTTGGGTTTTGTAGCGTTTATTGAATGAAGAACTAATACAAGTGTCAGAGGGAACTAATACAGGAAATGTCATGAATGACAGTACGGTCAACTACTAGCAAAATTAAAACATCATTGTGAAACACTGGAAATTTTGTAGATAAAAATTTGATGTTGAAAATTCAGTGAGACTCCCCTTGTATGTGTTCGTTTTCTGAAAGCCTTTCAGGAAAATATTAAATTTTAAGGACAAGGATTAATTTACGTGTATATCAAAGGGCAAGGGGCATAACTCTCTCAGCCATGCCAAGTATTAATAGGCATAACTCAGTAACTTAGAGTTATCCTCTTAAGTTTACTTTGCCTCTGAAGTTAGGGCTGCACCCCAAGTCTTTCCAGAGCGTTGCTTTATAGACTTGAAGCCTTGCTTGAAGAGCTGTGTGTCTGAAACATCTTGTTACTTGTTTTTAAATTTGCATGTTTTCAAAGTTTTGTCAGTATGGAAAAGTAGATTCTATTTGATACAGACTGTATCGCTTTCTCAGGCCACCCTTATATATCTGACTCATCCATTTTTAGTTTAGCTTATGAACTAAAGTTAGATAGAAATCAGTCCTAATCGCTCTGCTTTTTCAATGTTAGGCATGTTGGAGACCTGGGCAATGTGACGGCTGACAAAAACGGTGTTGCCATTGTGGATATCGTAGATCCTTTAATCTCACTCTCAGGAGAATATTCCATCATTGGCCGCACGATGGTGGTGAGTTTTCATATAATAAGGATATGCATGAAATTTCTTCTAACACATGATCATCTATGTTTTCATGACTTCACAGTTGTTAATCCTGGCTTCTAAGCTTCCATATAAATTGTACTTTCTGTTCAGATTAGGAAAAGCAGTTATTTTGTTGGACAGTTACAGTGAAGGTGATTTAATGATCAAGGTCTGTTAAGATCAGTTTTGCTAAGATGCAGGAATAAAGCAGATTACCTTTGATCATGTTAACTAGATCTGTGTTATGGAGACAGCAGCTGTCTTTATTTGGTTTTCAAATGGCCAGGCTTTCTATCACTACTGGGTTTCCCCCTTGCAGTTAACCAGTCTTTGAAATGCAGAATCTGGGGTGGCCCTCAGCACCAGTATTCATTCGTGTCTGCAGGCCGTTGCCCCTAGTTTAGCGTGTGGGAGGCCGTCACCCCTAGTTTAGCGTGTGGGAGGCTGCTGCCCCTTGTTTGGCGTGTGGGAGGCTGCTGCCCCTTGTTTGGCATGTGGGGGGCTGTTGCCCCAGGTTATGTAGCGCTGCATGTGGCTCCTCTGGAATGCCTCCTGAAGGTCTCCTTTTGCCTGCCTCGAGGTCAGTTAACTTCAGTAGACACTTCCTGTCATTCACCCTTTTATCCTTAGAATTTCCTTCTGTAGTTATGAAGCAGAAAAGTCACTTAGCAATATTTGATGTGCTACGCTTAGTTGCCTAGCCGTGTCCGACTCTGTGCCACCATTGGACTTGTAGCCTGCCAGGTTCTGTCCATGGGATTCTCCGGGCAAGAATACTGGAGTGGATTGCCATGCCCTCCTCCAGGGGATCCTCCCAACCCAGGGATCGCACCCAACCAAGTGTCCTGCAGTGCAGGCAGATTCTTTACCATCTGAGCCACCAAGTGGTGGCTTAATGTTTTATGAGCAAAATTTAAAAGGCTGCTGCTTGAATATTCAAGATATTTTTAGGGCCTCCCTCCTGGCTCAGTTGGTAAAGAATCTGCCTGCAATGCAGGAGACCCGGGTTTGAGTCCAGGATCTGGAAGATCCTCTGGAGAAGGGTATGGCAACCCACTCCAGTATTCTGACTTGAATATTCAAGATATTTTTAGGATTATCTTACTTATGGGTCTGTAGCTAATTAGGCACAGTTTTTATAAGTTTATATATTTTTTTTGGTTCACCTTTCCCCCCAAACCAGTTTGTACTATGAAAGAATGTCTACTCTGATATTACTAAAATTTCTCATGGTAGATTTAGCATGTGGATGCTTTGTAACCTAATTCTATGGGTTTCTCGTGGTTTTTTTTTGAGATAGTACTGCTAACCTAGTGTTTTATTATGTCTGCATCATCAAGAAAAAGCTCTGAATAGTAGCTTCTACTTTTTACTACTAGATTAAATATTTATATATTTTCCTACTAGTAGGATTATTTTAACATGGTATTTTCTAATATTCAGTGGTTCTTAAGTCTTTTGGGTATTGTTGAGGAGATGGTAATTGCTTGATAGCCTGAGTTAATTTGTTCTTAAAATTTTTTAAAGGTCCATGAAAAACCAGATGACTTGGGCAGAGGTGGAAATGAAGAAAGTACAAAGACTGGAAACGCTGGAGGTCGTTTGGCCTGTGTGTAATTGGAATTGCCAAGTAAACATTCCCTGGGACATGGTCTGAGTCCTAGTATACTCATGTGTTAGCTTGCTAGTTGTAGAAATTTAACTTGATAAGCATTTAACACTGTAAACTTAAAACAGTGTAATTTGTGTGACTTTTTAAAAATTGCTTTAAGTACCTGTAATGAGAACTGACTTATGATCACTTGAAAGATTTGTATTATTTTATAAAACTCATATGCCATTAAAATGTTTCATTGATCTCTGTATTTAATCACA
This sequence comes from Aepyceros melampus, assembly GCA_006408695.1. Classification (NCBI taxonomy): domain Eukaryota; kingdom Metazoa; phylum Chordata; class Mammalia; order Artiodactyla; family Bovidae; genus Aepyceros; species Aepyceros melampus. The sequence goes on along the minus strand of SJXQ01007344.1, from coordinate 327,653 downwards.
TGTATATTATTTGTCTGAATTTCTTCGATTCTATCAAGCCTGCAATAAACATTCTCTGTGGCACTGTATTTTGAGGCTGTTGAAGTATTTAAATTGAATTCTAAATTAACTTGATATTCATACATAGAGCGTGAATGGAAGAGATTTAGTAATACGTTGATGGGTATTAACTATCTTAGAACTTTTTTTGAAAGTGTTTTTAAATGAGATCATTAAAATGTTAAAATTTTAGCGACTGGTAAGTAGCTAAGACTAAGCTGAATTTTAATCTCAAACAAATAGGCCATTCTTTGTTAGCTTTAGGGAAGTTAAAGTTACCACCTTATTTTAAAAAGTAGCTGTTAACAAAGAGAGCCCTTTTGATAACTTAGTGAAATTGTAAATGGCAGGTTATAGCCTTAGCAAAGAGTAAGATTAATTTACCTACCTGTTACAGTGGCACATATTCCATTTTTATAGACCCATGACCATGAAATTAAGACACTCCTTGGAAGAAAAGTTATGACCAACCTAGATAGCATATTCAAAAGCAGAGACATTACTTTGCCAACCAAGGTCCATCTAGTCAAGGCTATGGTTTTTCCAGTGGTCATATATGGATGTGAGAGTTGGACTGTGAAGAAGGCTGAGCGCCGAAGAATTGACGCTTTTGAACTGTGGTGTTGGAGAAGACTCTTGAGAGTCCCTTGGACTGCAAGGAGATCCAACCAGTCCATTCTGAGGGAGATCAACCCTGGGATTTCTTTGGAAGGAATGATGTAAAACTGAAGCTCCAGTACTTTGGCCACCTCATGCAAAGAGTTGACTCATTGGAAAAGACTGGGATGCTGGGAGGGATTGGGGGCAGGAGAAGGGGACGACCGAGGATGACATGGCTGGATGGCATCACTGACTCAATGGACGTGAGTGTGAGTGAACTCCAGCAGTTGGTGATGGACAGGGAGGCCTGGCGTGCTGCGATTCATGGGGTCGCAGAGAGTTGGACACGACTGAGCGACTGAACTGAACTGACCACTTAGTTTTATTTTTAATAACAGTAGAGTTTGGTACAACCTGCTTTCACATACGCCCTTTAAAGAAATACATTATACCCACTGTAACGTGGAAGCAAAGAAATGATTGTGGGTTCTGTTTAAATACAAGAATTTCTACACCCAATTAGTAATTCAAGTTTGTTTCTCTAAACACGTATGCCTACAGAAGAATGCTTTAAAATGAAGTGTTGATCTTAACGCAGGTTTGACTGTGGGTTATAGTTTATTAATTGAGAATTGTAGGATATTTGACAGAGAAGCCAGAAATAAGCAACTGTTTTGGTTGGACTTTAGCAAGTGAAGATCACTTGGAGAGGAAAAGCTAATTTAGAAAAATAAATGTAGTGCATTCAAAGTTTTAAATTGGTGGTAATCACAAATTAACAGTTAAAGATGACCATCAGGTAGGGAACTTAAAAACCAACACTAACATTTCATAAGGTACAGTTTGTTACATAAATGGACTTGCTTGTGTCCTTTAAAGCCTCAAATGTCATTACTACCGCTTAATACTTCTGGGGTTTTATCATGAGCAAATAGGGTGACCTTAACACTTTCGATTGGAAATACTGGGCTGTTTCCTTGAAACCCGAACACTAATCAGATGTGTATTTCCAGAAGCAGTTTCAGCTATATGGGCCAACATAACACCAGGGTAAGCTTATAACTCAAGTCTACATATGTGAAACGGGATTTTCTCTTCTTTTCCAAAGGTTGCCCTAGGTACATCCCCCCCCTCCACCCATTAGTAACTTGCTGCAGAAAACTCAAAGCCAGATATAGCAGCTTTGCCTCGGGATGAGGGTAAAGAACCTGTTCAGCACACAAACTAGGACAGTTTAGATATACTTTAAGGAGAAAGGAGCTTCAAGGCTGTAAATACTTGGGTTGTGTTAACGGCTGGTCTTTTCATTGGCAATAGGCTCAGCAGCTTTATGTAACCGCTTCTCTGGACTACTTCAGGTACAGGTTTGATTTCCCTTTGAATGTCTTCATGTAACAGTTCTTGGGTAACTCACAACTGTTTTTCCTAGTTAACCCAATTATTTTAAAGAGCGAGTACTTTGTAGGGGTGAAAAGCTCAGTTTACCTCTGCTCAGCAAGGGAAAAGAGAGGCAACAGGGAAGGCTTATAGAAACGGTGGGGGCTGCATTTAAGTTCTTAAACAGATGAGACAAAAAGCTTTTAAAGCTGCAGACACTAACCTTGATTTTCTTTAACCTTTTTGAAAAATTTAATGGGATGGTAAGAAAAACCACCAGCCTTCTAAATACCCAGGCAATAATTTATAGTACAATTGGCAATGTTGGGGTCCAATGTTCCCTTAGCAAAGAATTTTTTTTACCAATTATTTAGGGCAACATTTACCACAAAGCCAATGCGTGAGGGGCAGGGAGGAGGAGAACCTTGATTGAATCCCAAAACTCACAAGCTTTTCAGTTAACATTAAAACCACTAACCTTTGCCTTATGATTGAAATGCTAAAAATCAAAAATATTAGATGAAGTGTTTGAAAATAACTACATAAAGATGTCTGTTTCCATCAAATCAACAAGTCTAATTTAGACGAATACAGCATTAACCAAACTTTGATGAACAGTCCTTTTCCACCTTAATGCAGTGTAGGAAGAATAGCACACATTAAAGTTTGTTACGAAAATAGAGTTTATTAAAAACATCCCTATTGTTTTTTGAGGAGCTTTCACCGTTACCTTGTCTTAAATTAAAAAAAAAAAAAAATAGAGAGCACTTCTAATTACGATTTGTAACTTTTTAAAGTCAAAACTTTTAAAAAGTTACAGCAAAAAGGGTAATATTTATTCATATTTTCAGTATTTTTTTTGTTGTTATTTTGTGGCTATTTTTAAATAGAAGGGAAGCAATCAAATTGCTTACAGCTCCCACCAACTACTGCGGGGCTGTGACATAGCGGGAGCAGGTATAATACAGCATCTGTACACCCCAAGCCCTACCCTCCCGTGTCACCGTCATATCCGACAGATACCAATCTCTCTTAACGAGGAGCCTCTGCTGCTGAGCCGGGGTCCTTCTCGGGGTTGACGGATGAGGTAGCCTCAGCAGGTAACTCTTCAGAAGGCTTTGCGACTGCAGGCCCAGGCTCCCCCTTAGGAAGTTCTGAAACAGTGTCTACGTTTCCCGCTTGGCTAATGGGAGGTTCCACGGTCTTGTTACCGCCTGCCCTGTCAGCCACCTCGGGCTTCTCCTTGCCTCGGTTTTCTTCCTTCTCTCTACGAGACTCTCTATCTCTAGAATCTCTCTCTCTGTCTCGATGCCCGCTAGAGCGTCTATTCCTGTCTTCCAAGTCTCTGTGCCTGTCCCGGTCGGGGCTCCTCCTTCCCCACTCTCTCCTCTCACGGTTACTATTCTCTCGATCATCGTTACGGTTCCCGTACCGTTCCCGGTCATTCTCCACCCTATTTCCAAAGGATCTTCTTCCAAACCTTTCTTGGTCTCTACCTGAATTGAACTGCTGCTGCCTGCTGTCATTTCTGAACGGCTGTGGCTGCTGCTGAGCGGGCGGTGGCTGCTGGGCTGGCGGCGGCTGCTGCTGCGGCGGCTGTGCAGGTGGCTGCTGCTGTTGCTGCTGTTGCTGCTGTGGCGGCGGCTGCCTTCCGTCTCGGTCCTCAGGACCCCCCGGGCCTGGCCCCGGGCCCCCGAGCCCTGGCATCCCGCCAGGCCTGACGAAGGGGCCGTGGGGTGGGAATGGGCCTTTCATTCCATGAGGTGGAGGCATTCCGAAGCCCCCCGGGCCTGGTGGTGGACCTCGGTGATCATGTGTGGAGGCATGGGCCGAGGTGGCATCAAGGGAAACCGCTGCAAGTGAGGTGGAGGCATTCCTGGCGGGCGCTGGAGTGGGATCAGGCCAGGTCGGGCACCAAGGAGGCCGGTGGATGGGGCCTGGAGCCCAATGACGGGACCTGGTGCAACTCCTTGGGTACCTGAGGAGGCAATAAAAATGAGACTGTAAACACAGCAACACAGAGATGGCATATTCTATTTTCAGCTGTTTCCTGTGGTGCTTGGGGCAAAATGAAATTCACAATCTTCCAATGCCATACTGTTTGCCAGTCTACCCAGGAGAAACTCACTGTGAAGTCCTAGCAACAATCCACGGCAAGCTGTCCTAAAGATACATTACATAAGGAGACTAATATACCACATTTTGGAAAAAGTGTATCAAAATGTCTTCTGCACAGCCTTGATTAGCAGCTGTTTTATCACTCAGAACGCTTGAGAAACACAATGTACTATGTCCTAATGAGATAAAGAAATGAACTAGCTGAGCCAACTGAAACTTATTTCAGGTGTACTCTTAGAAATTTTTTACTCCAAGTCTTGACTTTCTATTAGGAAAAAAAATGGAGTCAATGACCCAGAAAATCCAGTGAAGAGGGAGGTTTCTTTGAGTCTATGACATTAAAATGCTTTACGTAGTTCATGTGCAGTCACGTGCTCAGTGGCTCAGCCGCTTTGTGACCCCATGGACTATAGCCTGCCAGGTCCTCTTAGAATTTTTCAGGCAAGAATACTGGTGGTGGTTTAGTTGGTAAGTTGTATCCAATTCTTGCAACTCCGTGAACTGTATAGCCTGCCAGGCTCCTCTGTCCATGGGATTTTCCAGTCAAGAATACTGGAGTGGGTTGCCAAATCCTTCTCCAGGGGATCTTCCGGACTCCGGAATTGAACCCTGGTCTTGTGCACTGCAGGCAGACTCTTTGTCAACTGGAGTGGGTTGCCATTTTCCTCCTCCAGGGGATCTTCCCAACCCATGGATCGAAAACACTAACACTTTAAAATAAAGATCAATACAAGAATGTAGAGTTTGTTTTCACAAGTCTCTTTCTAAAGCACAGCATAACATGTAAACTGCTATGCCAAAATGACTGCTGAACTATGTCGAGTGCTCAGCCATTCACCTTCTATTCCTTTTCCCAAAGATGGCAAGACTGATAAAAGTTAGTGCTGCTGAAAGTGACAATAACTACTGGTCTTATTTCCTACTTACAGGAAGCATTTTGCTTATGCTTTAGTGTACCAGTCAAATTCAACCCATCATGTATGATACAGAAAAGGAGGATTTGTTTCACAACTTAATTAAGTAACAGGTTATCATCACCTCTCATTTCTCTGCAAATATTAACAACAAGCTACTCGAAAAAGGAAAACGTTCAGGTACTGTCAGAAGGTGCCGTCTACTCACACTGCAGAGATGTCTCTGGCAAGTTGTAGGCTGTGACTCAAGTGGCAATGGTGAGAGAAATGCTTGTGCAACACTGACAGAAAAATAGCCTGAAAGCACACCCAACACTTTCTCATCTTTCCCCCATCCCCAACTTCTTGCTCTTTTATGTTTACAGTTTCAATCCCTTCCTCCCACTCACTTTAGCAAACATTTAAGGAAGTCCTACTAGATCCTCACAATAGATTTTCTGTATACACAATTATTACTAACATGGAAGACAAGAATTTCTACTTCAGTTTTTGTTCCTCCGAACATATGGTCCAATACTACTCTGTCAGACTTAGGAACTAAAATGAGTGGACTGAAAATGTATGTGTATCAGTTATAACTCAACATGAAGTTGTAACTCTTATCGCTTTACTTAGAGTACCTTCTTTTAAATGCTTAAAGAGAAACATTTGGTGAAAAAAAAACCTCACACAGGAGTGACCCTGGACACATGCCTTAGAAACAGGGATAATACCTGCTTTTTGCTGATATTAAATGGGATAAAACACGTAAGCATGAGCTCAGGGCTTTGCACATCACTAAGTGCTGAAGTTATTATTCTATACATTTATTTTGACAGATGTAAATATCCTAACACTAAGTATTTCACTTTGCAAAAACACAGTGTTTTGTATTTCTGATCATTAAGATCTTATTAGCCTCTCCTGGTCCCCCAATATCCACCACAGTTTAGAGTCAAGCAGTTTGGTAATTGAAAGAAATTAAGCTTCCATGTTATCAGGCCTAAGAAAATGTTAATTATCATAATGAAAAGCCACAAATGATGAACTGGATGAATGAGGCAAAGACCTCAGCCCTTCACAGACTCTTCACACTTATACTCTACCTCAGAATGTATGAAATTCACAGCAAACTTTCTTGATGCCATTTACTGTACATTTACTGAGACTGTACCATATAGTAAGACAACTCGGCATCTAGGTATTTCCTTGCTCCCACTTTTTAAAGAAATCATACAGTACCATCACTTGTGGACTTCAAACAAGCAACATAAAATATATGTACCCATGTACAGCCTCTTTCAATAGTTTATCATATACAGAAGCACCTAAATAAAATTTTCCTTTCCCACCAGCTTTTACTCAAGGATAAAAATGATAAATGTTTACTCTCTTAAAAGACTTGGCGTGGCACATTCTAGTACCAAACTATAAGCTCAAGGGGCCGATAGCAAGTCTTAAATTACACTAGAGAGACGGGGAAGGGGTTAAACGTATCTTATTATAACAAAAGAATTAAGTTCAGATGAATCTTTAAGAGGAAACAGATCTTTGCAAGACAATGGGAATACTGATGGCTTCCTCAACTACCAATTTGACAGCTGCCAAAGGCCAACCTCAATCTTTGTACAGAGATCAAATGGGCAATGATTCTTTGTAAAATATAAACCCATCTCTAGGAACGCATTTCTAAGTTCTTTGTAACATGCACCTGAGGGTACATACAGATTGACTTAACAGGGTTAATTTTCACAGTATATGCATATATATATTTTAATATTTATTCTGTGAAACTGGATCTTCGGTTGTGGCATATGGGATCTAGTACCCTGACCAGGGACTGAACTCCAAGCCCCTGCACTGGAGAGTGAAGTCTTAGCCACCGGACCACTGGGGAAGTCCCATATAATGAAACCTCCTACAAACACTTTAAAAAATTTTTTTATTTTTAATTTTTGGCCACAACATGAGGCTTTTGGGATCTTAGTTCCCCAATAAGGTACTGAACCAGATTCCATGGCAGTGAATGCAGAGTCCTAACAACTGGACCACCAAGGAATTCCCCAAAGCATATTTTTATAAAGAAAAAAAAATTGCCTAATTTATCTATCCAACATATGTGGATATTTGTGTTTGTGATTTACTTAAAATATTATACATTCAAATAATTTTCCTTTTTCATAAATAAGCTGATTTCCCTTTAACTCTTTATGGGCCAACAAAGTACAGATTCCCCTGACAGTATTTCCATAGTACCAAATGTTGGCTTCAAAATACACAAGTGGTAGAATTACAGTTTTTTTTTTTGCTCATCTGTTGTTTGCAGCGAACAAAAAAGTACTGCTTTTAATTAAAGTTACATTTGATTAAAAAAACATAAGCCCCTGGTAGGGATAACAGCTAAATTTCATTTTTATTAAGAAAGCTGATGTTATACACATACCAGTGGAATATGCAGTGAGTAACCCAGGTCTAAAGGACATTCAAAGCAATTATTCATTTTATTTCAAAGTCTGATGTGCAATATACCACAGACAAGTTCTCCAGAGTTACAAACTTCAAAAAAAAAAAAAAAATCCACCCATATGTATGTTGAACATTGAAGCTTTTTTTTACATTGTTAACACATTTACTGTGCTGGGGATGTTGTTCTTTAGTTGCTAAGTTGTGTCCCAACCTGTGTCGACCCTGTGGACGGTTGCCTGCCAGGCACCTCTGTCCATGGGATTTCTCAGGCAAGAAAACTGGAGTGGGTTGCCATTTCGCTCTCCAGGGGAACTTTCTGACCCAGGGATCAAACCTGCATTGGCAGGTGGATTCTTTACCACTGGGCCACCAGGGAAGCATGTGCTGGGGGTACAAGGACTAAAAATAATAATCTTTTCCTCAAACAGAATATAGCCTAGCAGAAACAAATGTTAATTGCTATAGGAGATGGCACACACTAGTATGGCGACAAGAGTAAACTGATAAAAGTTGGTGTGTGTGAAAATGAGCAGAAGTCCCATGAGATGTCTGAATTAGGTGTCAACAGAAGGGAAAAATATTCAGGCCAACATTAGGAAGGAAGGATGTTACGATCAAGAGGATGGCGCTTCTGAAAAGGCCTATTAGCAAGCTGAAGCAGTAAAGTGTGCTGTTACTGCAGCAGAATGTCTTTTGAATGAAAATCGAGGAGAGAAGGTAAGGTTTATTATTGAAGCAGCTAGAATCTGTACAAATATAAATCGCTATCAATTAAAAATTAGAAAAAGAAAAAAATATGAGATGTGTGAGGCCGAACAAGGTAGGCCGGCGCAATCCAAGTCTTTAATGCATGATAAGGAACTTATCTAGAATGGTGGGAAAACCACATGGGGATTTTTAGCAGGGATGGTCCTATGTTCATTTTTGAAAGATCAATCTTTCAGGAAAGCAAGAAGGGGGAGGAGGGAGGATACTAGAGAGTAGTGAGGCTCTTATTTCAGGGATCCAGGAGACAGAGGTGAGAGACAACTCAAAGAGGTGCTAGAGAAGGAGGAACATTTAAGCTTTTCAACAGCGGGACAGGCAGAATCTAAGAGCTGGAGGAAAACCTCTCTGCTTTGAACGAGAGGATGGAGGCATCTGAGCAATGCAGAAATTTAATAACAGAAGCAATTTTTGGAGACAGATGACAAACTTCACATGGTAACACTGAAGGTTGGAGAGGCATGGGCTACACCTGATGAAAATGTGCTCAAGAGATTGATTAAATGTACAGAGCTCAGAAGATTAACAGTCATGGTGTTAATTTATCCAGAATATGGATGAAACAAAAAAGGGAGGAATTCAGACCTGGGGAAACAGCACAGTAGATAGAAAACTCCAATTTTCTAATACAGCAAGATTTTAAGGCAGACAAATTATTTAAATTCAAGGAGTAGAAGAACTCGTGTGTGTGTGTGCTAAGTCACTTCAGTCACGTCGGACTCTTTGCGACCCCATGAATTGTAGCCCGCCAGGCTCCCCTGTCCACGGAATTCTCCAAGCAAGAATACTGGAGTGGGTTGCCATACCCTCCTCCAGGGGGTCCTCCTGACCCAGAGATCAAACTCGGGTCTCCTGCATTGCACGTGGACTCTTTACCGTCCAAGCTACTAGGGGAGAAACTCACTGGAGTGAGTTTCTCAAGGCTATTTCCTATGAGTCAAAAGCCCTCAACTGTTCCACAACTAAAAAACAAATATCAAGATTAGAGAGATGCCACTGCTTTCTATAGCAAAGATGTTGGTAATCACAGGAAATAAGAAACAAGTATGTTAAAAGGCTAAAGGGGTGGTGTGGGAGGGGAAGGTTGATATGGCTGGAGACGAGTGTGGACCTTGAAATCTCAGAATAAGGCTTGACTTATTTACTGTGGCAGAGACAAGCTGAATGTGTTAGTTGTACTCTTTCACCGATGATGTAAATTTAAGTTGGATTTTTTCTTTTTTAAAAAAGCAAGGATTTGCTATGTGAAGAAGGAAATGGGGAGAGCAAGGGGAGGAAGGGCAGAGGGAACATCTGAAAAGGCCAATCAACAGAAAGGATGGTTCTTCTGCCTCTTCTCCACCAATCATCTTGTCTTTCATTCTACCACAGCCAACGCCTCTGGGAAGTCCTGGACTTTTCATCAGAACCAACTTCGTTACTTCCGAATTCTCATTTTCAAGTACCCAAAACCACCGTCAATCCCACTAGGATCATGTTCCCCATGCCCGTCATGTCTTTCCTTTCCTCCTTACCTGTCTTGGGAGTCCATGGTTCTCCCTCACCATGCTGCTTGGAAATTGGTTTTAAATGGAACTCTTCTACGTAATCTGCCCCTGAATATGGCTGGGCACCACCCCCAGCATGCTGACTGGCCTCATTTGTAACTACAACCACAAATGCTCCCTTAATCCTAGCCAGCAATTCTAATTTCCTGAGTAATTCACATTCTATTGCTTCTAGGTATGTTTCAAATGTTCCTGTTTTTCCTTAATTGTCTGCTCTTGCCTGGTTGCTTTTATATAGCTTCTGGGAGGTAAAATTCATATAGCCTACAATTCACCCATGTAAAGGGCGTAGTTCAATGTTTTTTTAAATATATTCAGAGTTGGGCAACCATCAAAATAAATTTTAGAACAATTTTTTCATTTCAAAAAGAAATCCTGTATTCATTAACTACCATTCCCCATTTCCCCCAATCTCCAGGCAACCAACATTCCATTTCCTGTCTCTATGGACTTGGCTATTCTGGACATTTCATGTAAGTGGAATCATACAGTACGCGACCCTTTGTGACTGGATTCTTTCACTTAGCATATCTTTTCAAGGCCTATCCATGTTATAGCATGTATAAGTACTTCATTTCTTTTCATTACCAAGTAATGTTAAATGGAAATGTTTTATTTATCCTAGTGGGTATAGCATTAAAAAAAAAAGGCATTTAGAAAGACTTTTTCATCCACCCACCTACCACCAAACCTACCCTTTACCTGCACCTGTATCCGTATTGCTCCTTCCGTCTGTGAACATCTGTTTGGAACATGTGTTCCAAAGGCTAAATGAAGGCCCACACTCAACCCCCAAATCTAGGCCCCTCTCTCATCTACATAAGAATATCAATCTAGCAAATTTCTCTTCTTTGTTGCATCAAAAATCTCCCCTCTCCCAGGTTTTCCAGTAATAACATGCTGGAGTTTTGTCCATCTTTTAGAAATAAAAATAAACCAAAAAAACCCTCCCTCACTGTGGATCTCCCTTCAGCTCTCAGCCCTATTTTAATGTTCCCCCATATGGCACATCTCCTCAGAGTAAGATGTCCAGAATCACTGTACCATTGCCTCATCTCTCATTCTCTCTTATACATATCCTTATACAGGCTTTTGAACCCATCACTCCAATAAAACCACATTTCCCAAAGTCACCCAGAAGCTTTCATTTTGCTAAAACCAGTTGGCAAGCCTCGTGCTCCTTTGACCCAACAATGGCCTCTGATGGTTGCTGTCTCTCTCCTCCCTAGAAACTTTCTTTACTCCGCTTCCAGAGTACCTCCCTCTACTGTTTCCTAGCTCCCTGGCTGTGCCTTTGCTGGATGGAACAGTACAGGACAGTGGCTAAAAGCACGGGTGTAGGAACAAGGGTATCTTGAATTCTAGGCACTGCCACATGGAGCTGTGACCTTGGGCAGGTTATTTCATCTCTTTATGCCTCTTACGCCCTATCTACAAAATGGGGATAACTGTGTCGACTTCAAAGAATTGTAAGGCTTAAATGGTTGATACATACAAACTCTGAGTTCTCCGTACCGTATTTTCAACTGCTAAATGCTGCAGTATTCCTGGGCTCACCCCTCGTGCTACACCCCCTCCCTAGGTAATTTCATGACTGGTGGCTGTAAATGCCATTTTTATTTGCTGACACCACCAGAACTTATCTTTACCAGTTGTTTAGCTGACAACTGCACCTAAATGTCAAAACATCCAACATATTTAACTTGACATCTTCACCCTAAACCCACTCCTCTTTGAGATTTTCCCATTTCAGGAATGGTGATTACGCTACCAAATATGCTCAGGTTAAAACAAACAAACAACAAAACGTAGTCATTCTTGGCTCTTTTCTCACGTATGTAAGAGGGTCACTTTGAAGGCTCTATCTTCATCCAGAACAGTCCCCTCATTCCACTCTTACCAACTCTTGCAGTTTGCTTTCTCCAGAACTGCCATATACAATCCTTTGAAAAATGAAAACTAGTTCACAACAGTGTTCAAACCTACACTTGCTGTTGCACTCTTGCCTGGCCCTTGATAACTAGCTCTCAGCTCCTCATGGCTGCTCTTATGTTCGCCTTGTTCCAGCCCCACAGCCCTCTGTAGTTTGTTTTCAGTCCAAGCTCCCCTTCTGTCTTCTCTAAATGAGATGCTCTTCCTCTGCATCTACATGACTCTTTCCTCTTATTTCTCTCTATATTACCTCCTCAGAAGCCTCTCCAGCCTTTTTATTCGAAACAGTACACTTTACACGACATCCCTCCAATCCCGTTCTCTGCTTTACTCTCTTCACAAGAATATCTTCATGTGAAATTTTAGTTTACTTATTATCTAAGTCCCTGCTAGAATGTAAGCTCCAGGAAGACAGGACTTCTCTTGTCATTCAGGTACCTCTAGTACCCAGAACGGTGCCTGGTCCACAGTAGGTATTGGGAGTAAACACGTTGAACATATGAATGTACGGTGGTGGCATAAATTGACAACTAAACTCATAGACAAGATACCTCTCAGGGGGCAAAAATAGTCTCTCCCCAGGGCGGTCTCTTTCCTTACCTATGAAGACCTGAAATTTATTTTGAGAAAAGCTGCAATGTTCTTTTACAACCTCCTTGTCCGCTCCCAGTTGCAGTTGCACCTTTTTTGATTCCAAAAGAATGCCACTGTGGCACTGTGCATGAACCTAATTCGAAATCTGTTCACACAAGGAAAAAGATATACCAGCCACTCTTATCTCTCCCAACAACACCCTGAGAGCCTCTAAGCATACAGATATGTTTGTTGAACCATTGAAAGCTGTCTTTTTTCTTTTAAACTACAGACCTTCAGGAAACTGAAATAACAGTACAACCCAAACATCTATCTCCTTTGCCTAGATTCACCAATTAATAATAATTAGGGCATAATTATTCTGAAGAGACTCCCAGGTGATTCTGCTAGCAGGTACTGTGTTGGGAGCTGGGGAGAATGAAAAAAATGAGCTAGTTTTCAAAGAATGAGAGAGAAAGCACATGTTAGATTGCATTATACATTACTACACCAAAAAAGAAAAAAAAAAATGGTATGGTAGCAAAGACTTAAAAGAAATTTGAGTTTCAATAATATATAGTGTAAGTACACTAAGTCGCGTATCTATTTTTAGCACGGCATAGGACATGAAAACCTTAATTTTAAATGAAAAAAACAACAACAAAAAAAACAACACAGAAACCATTCTCTCTTAAAAATGACTTCTTGGTTTTTTTTGCAAAATAATCTACAATAAGGTTTGGTCAATTTTCCTATAGATCTTTTATAGTTGTTTTTTAGAATTTCAGTTTGTATACAAAAGCATAACAGGCGTGACTTAGAGTTAAGAGTTGTACTACTGGAGTCAAGAAGTCTGGGATATACTGGTAATCCATCACTGAATGAGATCATCCGTAATTTTCAGTGTGATCTGGAAAAAATCTTACCTGCAATTCTTCATAGCATTATCCTTGTCTACCAAAACTCAATCTAGAGCCCAGAGTTTCTGTCCCTCCTACCTACCTTAGGCCCCAAAAGCTGTCAGGTTTAAATTAAAAAGAGACTCTTTAGGCTGGAGGCCTAGAAGGTGCAGACAGAGATGGAGACAATGTGATAAGCACCTTTCACGTTTTTGTGCGAGACTTTCCCAAGGATTTGTTTGAAGTGCTTCATCTTCTGAGAAAATACAGTATATTCATGTATAAATTCTTACCCAAAGTAAGTATTTGTTGTGGATTGATCACTGTTAATCATTCATTGAACAATGTTTTTATACAAAGTTGAAAGAAGCACCGTGATGAGCATTTTGGAAGCATTTCTAAGTATAAAACACTAGTGGAATAATAAAATGCAATAATTAGAGTACCAATTCAAATATTTTAAAGTTTTCAAAGAACACTGTTATAGGACAAAGGAACATTTAATATAACCAACATCATAATCAAGTCTACAATAAGAAAAAAATTAAAATGCAGAAAGTGTTTTAAAAATTAGACATTACCATTAAAAGATATATTGAGAATTTTCTTCAGGATTTCTTTAAATGTTATTCACACTAGGAGATTGGTGCTCTAATGTTCTAATTTAAAATATTAAAAATTAAAAAAAAATCAAAATTCTGGGGCAAAAACTCTAAGTGAAATCACAACTCAAAATATCAATTTTAAAGTACAGTTGACCCTTGAAAAACACAGATTTGAACTGTACGGACCCACTTACACAGACTGCTTTCCCAGTAAATACGTACTACAGGGTAGTGGTTGGTTCAATCTACAGATGCGGGACCTTGGTTACTGAGGGCCAACTATAAAATTAAAAGTGGATTTTCAACTGCACAGGAGTTGAAGCCCCTAATCCCGGCACTGTTCAAGAATCAAGTGGAATTACAGAAGTCAACAATAAAATTGTTCATCTTCAAGACAGTATTAAGGTCACAGCTATGGCATAAAAGCAAATATAGCTGATTAATTTACAAACCAATTTGGTCTACATAATTCTTGACGTGTTCAAATTTTGGAAAATCAAACACCAGGCAAGGAAGTGTGAAAAATCAAGCATGAAATACATCATACTACTGTCTAGCAATTCAGCTTGTAGGCCACTGATCTGTGACTTGTGCTTTAAATCTTTGGTAACAAATATTATCAATAAGATGCAATCTTACACATACCCAATTCTTACTTATAAAGTTTACCATCAGTTTACAGCACTGTGACAAAACTGGGGAGAATCTCTGCATAATAATAATGAATGACTGTATGTACCTGACAAGAGAAGAGACTTTAATTTTGCACAATAGGAATGAGTCTGACTTAGTTTACATTCTTCCTTGAAAAGATATTTTGGATATGCTGGTAACACAATAGATATGTAACACAAACAAACATTTTTTTGTGTATTTTTTTATTGTTTCCAACACCAAAGTAACCCAAATTTCACATTACAATGAAATTTTAAATAAGAATATGTTGTACATTGTATTAGAGATACATGTTATACATAAGTTTAGAAAAGTAATAAATACATACACTTATACAGTAAAGAGAATGTACTGAATTGCTATCATCTTTAATATTCCTTATCTTCTAAATGGTCAAAAACTGTAAACTATTAACTTTAATGAAATGACTACTGCTCTAGCAAGCTATTTGGGAGTGTGAGGTATTAAGCACAGATTCCTTTAAAATCAAGTAATAAGTTATTATTGTGCATCAAATAGTTTTTATGTTTTCAGATTATCGGTTACCAAAACAAGAAAAATCTCTAGAAGATGGAGGCGTTCTGTACAAATCTGGTGGTGTGGGCTACCTCAGCCCAATTCCAGAAACAGAGAGTCATCACTTCTAAACTAACACCTACACTTAAGTCTGATCATCAGAAAACTCTTTAAACCAAACCATCCTTAAAGCACCCCACTGCCTCCTTCATAACCAAGGCCCACAACAGAATTTTGGAAGATCTGTTGAACATTTTACTGGCCCCTCTAGTTTAAAAATATCATTGCCACATTTCAGAAATTAAGACCCAAGAACTCAGTCAACTCTAAAGGACATATTTACCTTTCATTGTAAGAAAACAATTTGAGTATCATGAATAGGATAAATACAGATACCATGCTATTTAAATGAAATGCCACTACTATATAACCAATACACATTTTATCATTAAGCCATGATGGAACTTCTATATATGTGAACTTATCACCTGGTTTAATATACTGTAAAAGTATCTTGGCAACCATGCCAAGATACATACTTTCCTAAAAAAGCTACTTCTACTGCTGACAATTAGAACAATTTAAAATAAATTATAGCTACAGTAATATAATTTTAGAATTTCCAAGTATAAATACTCTTCTTTATTCTAAATATTGTCTATGATATTTCTTACCTGTAATAAGCACCCACCATTCACTGAGTGCTTACTTTGTGACAGGCCCCATGTCAGCTGTTACGTTTACGTTAGTCCAACTAAATCATCCCAACACCCTGGTTTAACATTTTTATTTCTCTTCTCACAGATGAAGAAGCTGAAGTTTAGTCTCACCTCCTAGGCTTAAACTTTTCTGTATAGTGTAATGTTGCTTTTTATTATCGTAAGAGAAAACATTAGAGCACCAAGAGAAAACGTGAAAGCATCTTAGTTCTAGTCTTCTGTCTCGTGGCTGACATCAACAATATCCACCCTACTTACTGATCCTTTAGTACTACAATATTGCATGTGATTACTATATTCCTTCAACAATATCCACCCTACTTACTGATCCTTTAGTACTACAATATTGCATGTGATTACTATATCCTTTATATATGGAATTGTGATCAGTCTTTTGGATAAATCCTCCTTTATTTGCATATACATTAGAAAGTCTCATTTCTATAAAAGGTCAAAATTCATGGGATACTCTTTTCAAGATTTCTAATTGAAGGGAAACAGAAGTGTATTTTTTTCATGATTCAAATAAAGCTACTTTTACTTAAAAGTGCTTATTTTAACAAAACTGTTCTTATTTTTATGCTATATCAGATTTTAGCCGTTCCAGATCTGGAACAACCTTTATTTCCTAAATTTTTTGTTTTAAAAGCTAAGGACAAAGATCATCGTCAGAGGTGAAGTATAAACAGCCCTACACTGAAAAGCATCCATCCATCCACTTACATAGTAAATGTTCCTCTCTCATGGAGCTTCCAGTCTGGTGGGTGGGAGGAGATGGACATCTAAGCAGGTATGTTACATAACAAAAAATGCTAAGAAATTTTGATTATTTTTCTAGCACTGACTAGCTTTGTTTTGTTTCACATGTTGGCTGAGAGTTTAAATTACACATTTCAGTAGTGATGAGAAATTAAGGGCAGAGTTTCCAAAGCCTAAATGTTAAATAAAAGGCAGGATGTTTATTCTTGTTTTTGGCTGTGCCATGTGGCTTGTGGGATCTTGGTTCCCAGCCCAGGGAATGAACCTAAGCCACGGCAGTGAAAGCCTGGAATCCTAACCATTAGGCCATCAGGGGAACTCCCTGGGTTATTTATTCTTGAAGGTTGTTCAAAACTAGTGGTTATCAAAGTATTAGAGATGATGAAATCTTTTCACTGATTTAATGAATTTATACTAAACCCAGAAAAAAAGCACAAATGCAAGCAAACAGTCTCAGGTGACCTAATATCTATGGACACCAGAGTAGGAAATTTCATTTCAATGAGAATTTGTAATCAGGGGCATGGGTGTGGGGTGAAGGAAAGAGGGTGATCAGGAAATTCTACCCAACTTAGAGTCACTGTGATTCTTGTATAATCATCTTATTACAAATATTGGGGGGGGGGGGTTGTAACAAAACTGAGATCCAAAGATACTGAGGTTTCCTGGCCCCCAGTCTGCTATTGTTCCTTCTACTATGACTTCCATCAGGGCACAGACCTCTTAAGCAACTTCCCCATCAAACAAATCATTTTGCATCATATAATGACCACTGTACACTACTTGTGACAAATTTTAACCATAAATCCTCTTTTACTATTACTCAGTCTGTATACTAAAATAAATAAAAATCAAGTTTATTGTTAGCCTAACCTCAGTCTTGGAGAGGGCAGAAGACAGCATGCCATTTAAAAACAAATTAATTTTTATTATAAATGTAGTACACGAAACAAAGTAAAATTTCCAACAGTCCTGAAAACTCAGGTGAAAAGTAAAAGTCCTACATCACAAACCAATGTCCCACAGCCCTATATCCCAGGAGTATAGGGCTCTTTCCTTAAAAAAATCTAAGGTTAGGAAAACAAACATTTGTGCACACACCTTTAAAAAATACAGTGGGTTCACAGGATTGAAACATTACAATAGTAAGGATAAATTAACTACCCATTATCAGAATCAAGTGTCAATTATGGTTAGCAATACCACTTCAAATATAATAATTTGTTATAGGGTGATCACTGTAACAAGTATTGGCATATTCATTTAAATTCAAGCCAGCAAGGGTAAGGCCTCTGAAAGATGTGAACAACCTAAACCACACTGCCTTGGGTCTCTGAAGCTGAGTTGTGGGTAAAGAATACAACAGGTTAAGTCTTACAAGAGAGACTGAAGGGTCAGTGGAAAAGCACAGCCTCAGGCGGTGCAACTGTCACTCAGGTAACAAAGCCATTTTATTGCAAAGTATCAAAGACTATTAGCCTCATTGCCAGCCTACAGAGAATGCTATCAAAGTCCAGGAATTTTAAATATATAAAAATTAATCCAGACAGAAAAAAAATCCTATGTTGCTTAAAAAAAAAAGTCTGCGTATTACTTATTATGCCAGGATGTCTGGGGTTTTGTTAATCATGGACTATGTACCAATTCCCATTCATAGAGATTTGTCCGATCACTTTTCTATACCAAATTAAGACGTGCAAATCCAAACTTTTATTCAAGACAGAGAAACAGACATGATTTCATTTTTGAGGCTGTCTCTTAAGGGTAGGCTTGGTGAAGACCATGTACACATATTTAAAAGAAAGATCTTCCTCCAAGGTAAACAGCCTCAGAGAATAATTTACCAAAATGAACACTGTTTCTAAAAAGCCTAACTTGGGCAGGGGAAAGAAAACTAATGATAAAAAAAGTGAACTTACCAAGAAGTGAAACAGGCTGGGTTACAGGAGGGGTAGGCAGATTCGTGGGTGCAGCAGGTGGCACAGCAGAGCCATACATTTTCAACTGTCACCAGACTCGGCGTTTCCTCTAGCCCCAGACACCACTGTTGGAATGGGATTTCCAATAGATAAGTCTTTTGTAGTGTCTTCATTTATACCAGCGATAGTAGCTAAGGAATATAATTACATCAACATGTGAAGCTGAATAATTAATTATCACCCCGGTTAACATTCTTTTGCCATACTACAGAACCTATTACTGGTCCATTCTCCCTCCTACTCCCAACTCCAAGAGGACAAGTGAACACAAAGGAAAAACATGCTTACAGTTTGGGATGCTTATTGGTGGAGTGTGAGGAGGAGGAATGGATACTGGTGGAGTTATAGGAGGTGGGGGTCCAGGAGGAAGAAAACCTAGAATAAGAAAAATAATGCCAACTTAAGTTGTGTCACTTTATTTCAGGCTCTTAAAAGACAGTATCTTCTCAAATAACTTAGTGTACCTGGTGGCAAATGCATTGGGTTGAATCCTGGGCGCAAAAACGGTGGTGGAGGCGGAGGCGGAGGAACACCAGGCCCAAAGCCTGGAGGGGGAATTCCCAAAGGAGGCGTGAAAGCAGGTGGCTGGAGAGCA
Source organism: Aepyceros melampus (assembly GCA_006408695.1). NCBI lineage: Eukaryota > Metazoa > Chordata > Mammalia > Artiodactyla > Bovidae > Aepyceros > Aepyceros melampus. The sequence goes on along the minus strand of SJXQ01007344.1, from coordinate 308,596 downwards.
CCAACTACAGGAGGTCCTGGCTGATGCGGTGGGACCTAGAAAGAAAGAAAGGAAAATGAAGCCACGTATCTATCTAGCCACCCTCTCACTCATACAGTGGGTAGAGAGAAAGAAAATACCTTGCTGTAAAAAAACCAGTATCTCTAAATTGTGATTATGTGAATACACTTATTAGATAACAGTGGTAATCTGTACCCACTTCAAAACAATGGAAACTACATACTTTTCCCCCTTTCTAAAAATTCTGGGCTGCTTGCTCCATGTGGCTTGCAAGATCTTAGTTCCCCTACCAGCGATTGAAGCTGCAACTCTGCAGTGGGAGCATGGAGTTCTAACCATCGAGCTACCAAGGAACTTCCGGAAATCACAGTCTGCCCTCTACTTATCAAAGCAAATACCATGCTGTGATTCACTATCACCTATATTGGTGTTCTGCCAGAATATTAATGTTAAAAATGTCTCACGGTCAGGTCAATTAAGTTTGAGGAATACAACTCTAAGAAAAGCTACCAGGTAATTTGCACTTTAACTGTGATTAAGATCACAGTTCCTGGGGTCAAACTGCCTGCTCCCCCTTTTAAGTCATTTTGTGACCCTGAGAAAGCTACTTACATTACACTCCACAGACCTCAGTTTACTCATCTATAAGATGAAAAAAGTGCCAACCTCACATAATTATGGAGATTAGAGAACAAATAAATGTTGAGTGCTAATGCCTGACATGTAATACATACCAAACACTTTAGTTACTGCTTAAAAAAAAAGTATCAACCTTAACAGATTAGTCAAGTTTCTTTAAGAGAGTGCTGACATACACTGAAACCGGCACTGGAAGGTCATATCCAAAAGGTCGCGTAAAGAGTGCCAATTTGGGGAATCCATTTATAAAATATCACAGCTAAGAATGTACCAAAGCATGTCTTTTCTCCTAACACTGAGAAAAATCAAGAAGCTAGGCAACCGCCCTGAGATAGCTTAGATTTATCTTATTCAGTTTTAATGTGAGAAACTTGAGGAAAGAAGGTACTGAAAGAAAAGAAAAATCTAGTGAATCACACATGAAAGTAAGATCAAGTACTTCTAATTCTTACCAACATATTAGTTAGTTAGCTCTTAACACATAGCAGGAAAATCACATTTCAAGTCAAAAAGTTTATGAGGTAATAAGATACTGAATAATCTGGGCAGATGTAAGGCAAAATGAAATTTATTCTCTTTTTGAAAGCATTTATAAATATTAGGTCTGACATACCAATATATAAGAAATTAATACACACATCTATGTACTCACATCTTTTGACTATGAATCTAGACATACATCAACAGTAAGATTTAGAAAGGTATCTTTTAGACACTTGAAAGCTTCAACAATGCCCCCAGCACTCTTACCTGTGGAGGCGGTACTGTTATCGGGGCGGGAACAGGAATAGGGGGCACAGGCACAGGCAGAGGCTTAGGGATGGGCGACACTGGTCTGTGTGTGAGGTTTCGGCTCCTCCATTTTGAGCAACTTCATTTTCATGCTTCTTGGGAATTCCCTTCCAATCTATGAAGAGTTAAAGAAATATAATCAGAAAGCTCTCTGATTTTTAGTATCATCAACATTAAAAAAAATAATTTCTGGGTTTAAAATTATAAACTGAAAATGTAAGCCTTTGTTACATACATACATATATACACAGATGTAATAGTTCTACTTCTTATTATTCCTGTTTTACGAGAGAGGAAAACAAAGTCACACACACTTGGCAGAGGCAGAGATGGGATTCAACCCAGATACATTTGGCTCTTAAGTCTCTGTTCTTAACCACAATTGTGGAGGAGGTCTTTGGATCAAAGACCCTGGGAGGGAGGAGCAGAGTTCTTTTTATCCTGGACCAGAGACGCCCAGAACACCTGGAGCACAGACCTTCAACACCGGTCTGCCTGAAGAGAAACGGCTAGCTCTGTCCCTAAGTGAAGGCACTGTGTACGCGGAGGGTGGTGGTGTGTGGGGCAAGCCCAGCCCCGCACTCCTGACTGAAGCTCTGTAATGTCTGAAATCTTTACTCTATTTTGCCATGCCATCCTGTGCTCCTCTTTGTCCTGTTATCTATCATTCTGGTCATGTCCTCACAGGCTGGCATTTTCCCCAATGAAAATTCCAGTATCAACCTGGCATTTTTAATATCCAGGCTTCAAATAACTGCATCTCCTCATCTTACATGTTTACTTTTGATGGCTTCTCTGGACATTTAAACATTTTCAAAGAAATTATTATGAGGCAGTGGATCTTACTAACAATGTTCAGTTTAAGATTCACCTGATCTGTTAGTTTTTTTACACTGAAAAAGTCTATTTAAGATCTACTTGATATTATAATGAATAATGAACCTCACAATCAGTAATTATTTGTGTCTGCATCTCTCCCACTAAATATAAGTTGCATAAGGGCAAAGGCCACATTTGTCTTATTCACCACTGTTCCCTTAGCTTATAATGGAGAGACTAGCACCACATAGTGGGTATTTGAAAAATCTCAAAAAATAGTTCCTAAGGCAAAGAATAAACATTTGTCATAGTACTACCAAGGAAATAAATATATTAAAAAAAATTAAATACTACTTTACCTGGATTAAGTGTATCACTATCCAACATTCCTCCTTCACAGAAACTCTCCAGTTCTTCAGGCTTGACTTTGTCCCATGGAATATAAGTAACACCAAGTTCTACATCCCAATACTGCTTATAATCTGCCTTTATTCCTTTGTTTAGGGCCCAGGCAATCTAGTTCAACATTTGTTAAAATATAAAAAGGAAGGGAAAAGAATGTCATAAACTGAGAGATAACTGTTTCCCATGATTCCAATCACTGAGACTTGGTCAGCAAGAGAACAATCTGGCTTGGCTACCCATGGGGCTCACTCAAAGTGTCTCTGGCGCTTGGAATCTGGTTGTCCTTTCATCCCACTCTTTTTTGTCCTAGAAGGAAATCTGACTGTCAATGATCTTCTTTCTCACTCTTCCAATCACCCCTACCCAGACAGCATAAAAACATAAAACTAAGAGAAAAGGGAAAAATTTATCAGGGACTGGCTGACTGGGCACAAGAAAGTAGGGAACACTTTTAAAAGTCTTGGGTACATCACAATTACTCAACATTAGACAAAACCCTTTTGCAGTGAAATCCAAGGGTAAAGCAGGGTATCGGGACTTCAGGGAAACGCTGACTCTGGCCCCTCAGAGGAAGAACACCCGTGCACCTATCTTTCCCTCTATCTTCAGTGATTATTTCCATAGTTCTGAGATGGCAAATTAAAAAAAAAAAAAAAAGACAAAATTCTACCATATACCCAGCGTTTAAACTTTTATGTTAACTCTTAGGAGAGAACCTCTTTAAAAAAAGATGTACATGTAATAATACTCCAGTGTCCAAAACTACAGGTTTCAAAAGTCTCATAATATACATTACATTTTTAAAAAATGAACTATAAATGATAAAACAGTACCTTTATGGATTTCTGGTTCACTTTGTAGTCCCTCGGCTCAGTTTTTGCAGGGCACGATAAGCATCTTGCCTATGAACCATAACAATATAGGCACAACCTCTGGGAGGAATCATCTGCTCCAAAAGATTTTAATATTATAAACATGATAACAAAACCAAAAAGTAACAAGACATAATATTAAGCAGTCAGTTTCAGCAACCCCAACTCCAACCCCCTGTACCCTCCAGAGCCTGTGTTCTATAACTGGAGTTAAAAAAAATTTGAAAATGGGTGGTTCCAGTTTAGTCTCACCGCCAATCATCAACAATCTACAGCCCTAAGCTTTGTTATATAAAGTCATTTTTAGAAAAAGATTTTAGATTAAATTTGGTTATCAAAAAAATGTAGTTAAATGCTAAACAAAAACTTAGAGAACACCTCAACTCCAGCCACATCTTCTACAAACCTAGACCAATTTTAACTTAGTTCTCAAGCCCTTAATTTCGCAAAATAACATTAACCATTTCTATCTGCTGTCGATAATAAATTTAATAAATACTCACATTAATTGATTCAATTGGACCAAACTCTTCTAAAAGACTGGCAACATCCTGCTGAGTAGTCCTTTTGTCCAGCTGTCCCACCCAGAGTGTAGTACTACAAACTTAAAATAAAATTATAATCATAAAAATATACACATTCCATACTGAGCAGCTCTGTACTTCACATGAAAAAAAAATACAGAAAACATGCATGAGTTACACTATGATATTCACAAGTATAAAGCACCATATGTGCCATGGCTCAATTGCTCAGTCTCGTACAACTCTTTTCAATCCCATGGACAGTAAGTAGCCCACCAGGCGCCTCTGTCTATGGAATTTCCCAGGCAGGAATACTGGAGTGGGTTGCCATTTCCTCCTCCAGGGGATCTTCATGACCCAGGTCTCTTGTGTTTCCTGAAACTACAGGCAGATTCTTTACCACTGAGCCACCTGGAAAGCCCAAAACCCTATATAAGTTTTAAAAATTGTAGAAAATTACAGCAGTACTTCCAGAAATGGAACCAGGAAGTGAAAGGTAAACGGATGAGGGAGGAAAAAACTTGTCTTTTCAAGACACATCTGAAGATTTCACCTATGTAAAGAGAGTAGCTGTCCCTTTTAAACTGTCGAGGGTAATGATTTTTGTTTCATGCTGTGTCCTAGATAATAAGCCCTGCAGAGTCAGAAGTTTTATATATGCTCAAATCATTATCAATTAAAATTTCATTAACAGCTAGAGTTATATCAAGAGTATCTACTATACATTATTAAACATATTCTAAACACATCATGAAATTCAGGAGATAATGCAAGCTAACACATCCTATAAATTGTGTATCTTTATAAAGTAAGAGGGTACTAGTTGTTCTGGAGGGGCCCTCCCACCATTCCTCAGTGTGCAGAACGAGTTAACAACTATATTTCATACACTCGACTCAAGACACACTATTACTCATCACTGTTAGTTTGGCTCACTTCTCACGGCTGCTTCACAGTCAGCCAGAGGCACAAAAGCAAATCTAAAGGTATATGCCAGAGCACAAACAGACAAGACCCAATAAAGCAGTATTTTGCTAACTGGTTACAAAGCATTTAAAACTCATGACATTGAAAAAAAAAATGCAGGAAACGTGAATATAAATGTTCACTTACCACTCGCGGTTTCTGCTTTGATCTGAGGAAGGCCTTTTTGTCGGCGCTCTCTTTCCTTCTCTCGATCTCGTCTTTCTTGGGATCGAGACCGAGGAGAATGTCGGCGTCTATCTCTGGACCGAGATCGAGAACGTCGATGCCGAGACCTTCGAGATCGAGAACCAGATCTAGATCGTCTCCTTTTCGGTGACCTAATGTTTTCAGGACAAGGGAAAATGGATTAATATATGGAAATAAAGAAAACTCCAGCATGTGTTAATTGGAAGAAGAAAAAAATACAACTAGGTAATTTAATGTAAGATATGTAAGAATTTGTAAGATGTGTAAGAATTTGACAGTAGGGAATTCATTTTAAGGATTTTTAATATGCTCAAAGTTAGAAAGTACATATATATTAAAACGAGGTAAGTTTGCTAACTTATAAAAAAGTATCTCTCATCTTTGATACCTCTAGTACTATTTTAAATGACATCTTTGTAATTAAAAAGCTAATGTCATCACAAAGATATATTGTGATTGCTATTCTCTATCTTCTCAGAAAAGTCTTTTTTTCTGTAGCTATTAAAAATATGTGATCTGATTATAGTATTCCTTAGTTTCTTTCCACTTTTTTTTTTGGCTTGATAAATTGGTAAAGGAACTTTGAATACATAAATCTTACAATTCCATGCATATCTGTAAACAGGCATTAGAGAAACTCAGAGGGAAAAAATATTGGTTAAGATGACTTAGTTTTTTAAAATTAATAGGTCTCCTGCCCCCATTCCACTCATACATACAAACATACCAAGTGTTATTTTATTAGTCCCATACATATGAAAACAATCCAACTTGATTTAAATACTAAGTCTCTCAAAACATGAACATCTGGATTAACATTTTCTGTAAGCTACCTGGATGCTGATCTAGATCTTGACTTTCTGTGATCAGATATGTGCCGCTTAGCCTCTTGAATACAAGGTTGTTCTACTTCCATTTCCTTTAAAAAGAAAAACAAAATATAAAACCCATCATTAAAGGAGAAAATGAAAATTATAAACAGAAAAAAAGAGGTCAAAAACTTACAAAATGCTAAATTACAAATCTCTTACCCAGAAAGTTCTCTTTTGATTACTTGAGACCTAATTACTAGCTTAATGATGACTGGGCATGAGTGGAAAAAGTTTTTTCATATGGCTCACAAACTTAGAAGAAATACTTATCTACTTCTGGAAATTATTTTGTAAAGGTTAACATACTGTGTTAACCATCACCTAAAGCAGTGAATTAGGTACTGTTTAAGCATTCCATACTCTATCTCAATCCTCATGAACCCTATGAAAATTTATAGTATTATTATGTCCGCTTCCCAAAACAATGAGTTAGGTCACAGAGAAGGTGAATATGTGCCCAGAGTTAACAGTTTTTCTTCATATTCAAACTGAAGATAGAAAGCCAACCAACAGGCAGGAATCTGCTTGTAAATCAAGGGAACCAAAAAATAATCAGCAACCGGAGAGTGAAGGAAGCTTTACCTGATGTGCCTTCTGTGTAAGTGGCTCATTTTGTGCCTGAAAGGAAGTTTGGAAGGGCTGCTGCACAGGTGGAGTTGGAGGAATCACGGGCTGAGCCATGGGAGGAAAGGGAGGTGTAGGAAGAAGGCCAAAGCCTGGCATCTGGCCATTAGGAGGAAGTGGAACCTTGTTTGTTTAAAACAAAACAAAACTGTATGAGTAGATTTTAAGTAACTGCTACCAAAAATAATCTTTAAAAAATTTTAGTTAATTTTATATAAAACTAAAATATCTTCAATAAATTTTGATCAAGGGAAAACTATGACATTCAACAATTTCTACATATACAATTTTTATCCAAAAAAACTGCTTATATCCAAGAACACAGCTTAAAAATCCTACAACTCACATGCCTACAGCTGAATTTATTTAGGGTTTGAAATATCGTAATAATGAGAGTATTATGTCACAATCTAACAATCTTATACATGTAACATTCTAATGCCAATACAATAGAAAGTATAATTGTAATATCACTATAATATAAAAAAGCAGTCTTTCTGAATTATTAATAAACTATCAATAATTGTTAAACATTTGGAATTAAGTTCATAGGTTTCATCTGTATTTTAAACAGGATGATAAAATATTTTTTAAATTTCATCTATCAACAAGTCATAGAGTTTTCTCAAGAGAACACACTGGTCATAGCAAACACCCTCTTCCAGCAACACAAGAGAAGACTCTACATGGACATCACCAGATGGTCAACACTGAAATCAGACTGATTATATTCTTTGTAGCCCAAGATGGAGAAGCTCTATACAGTCAGCAAAAACAAGATCGGGAGCTGGCTGTAGCTCAGATCATGAACTCCTCTATTATCAAATTCAGACTTAAATTGAACAAAGAAGGGAAAACCACTAGACCATTCAGGTATGACCTAAACAATCCCTAATGATTATACAGTGGAAGTGAGAAGTAGATTTAAGGGACTAGATCTGATAGAGTGCCTGATGAACTATGGACGGAGGTTCATGACACTGTACAAGAGACAGGGAGCAAGACCATCCCCAAGAAAAAGAAATGCAAAAAAGCAAAATGGCTGTCTGGGGAGGCCTTACAAATAGCTGTGAAAAGGAGAGAAGCAAAAAGCAAAGGAGAAAAGGAAAGATATACCCATTTGAATGCAGAGTTCCAAAGAATAGCAAGAAGAGATAAGAAAGCCTTCCTAAGTGATCAGTGCAAAGAAATAGAGGAAAACAATAGAATGGGAAAGAACAGAGACTTCTTTAAGAAAATTAAGAGGTACCAAGGGAATATTTCATGCAAAGATGGGCTCAATAAGGGACAGAAACGGTATGGACCTAACAGAAGCAGAAAATATTAAGAAGGGGTGGCAAGAATACACAGAACTGTACAAAAAAGATCTTCATAACCCAGATAATCACGATAGTGTGATCACTCACCTAGAGCCAGACATCCTGGAATGTGAAGTCAAGTGGGCCTTAGAAAGCATCACTATGAACAAAGCTAGTGGTGGTGATGGAATTCCAGTTGAGCCATTTCACATCTTAAAAGATGATGCTGTTAAAGGGCTCAATATGCCAGTAAATTTGGAAAACTCAGCAGTGGCCACAGGACTGGAAAAGGTCAGTTTTCATTCCAATCCCAAAGAAAGGCAATGCCAAAGAATGCTCAAACTACCACACAATTGCACTCATCTCACACGCTGGTAATGCTCAAAATTCTCCAAGCTAAGCTAAAACGATACATGAACTGTGAACTTCCAGATGTTCAAGCTGAATTTAGAAAAGGAAGAGGAACCAGAGATCAAATTGCCAACATCCCCTGGATCATCAAAAAAGCAAGAGAGTTCCAGAAAATCAGATATTTCTGCTTTATTGACTATGCCAAAGCCTTTGACTGTGTGGATCACAATAAAGTGTGGAAAATTCTGAAAGAGATGGGAATACCAGACCAC
>SJXQ01007344.1:269856-298819 GCA_006408695.1 Aepyceros melampus | reverse complement strand
TGATGCTGAAGCTGAAACTCCAATACTTTGGCCACCTGATGCAAAGAACTGACTCATTTGAAAAGACCCTGATGCCGGGAAAGATTGAGGGCAGGAAGAGGAGACGACAGAGGGTGAGATGGTTGGATGGCATCACTGACTCAATAGACATGAGTCTGGGTAAACCCCGGGAGTTGCTGATAGACAGGGAGGCCTGGTGTGCTACAGTCCATGGGGTCACAAAGATTCAGACATGACTGAGCAACTGAACTGAATTGATCAACAAGTCACTAAATCACAATGTCAGTTTCATATGACCAAATAAAAGCATATCTCAAAATATGATGGATTCAATTCCAGACCACTGTAATAAAGTGAATACTGCAATAAAGTGAGTCACATGAATATTTTGGTTTTCACAGCATTTAAAACTTACGCTCATACTTAGTGCAGTTAAGTGTGCAATATATGCAAATAAAACAATGTACATGCTTTAACTAAAAAGTACTGTCTTGCTAAAAAAAAAAAAAAAAAAAAGCCAATAATCATTTGACAACCCATGGTTGCCATAAACCTTCAATTTGTTTACAAAAAAAAAAAGTGCAGGATCTGTGAAAAATGAAAAAAACACGGTATGCCTTTATATATAATGGATTGAACATGATACAGATAAGAAAATGAATATATTCTAAAAGGTTTCTTAGAACACTTTCTAAATTAAGTCTAAAAGGAGCATTTCCCAAAGGTTGGCTGTACAACAGAATTGTCACATAATTAAAATAAATAAAGATCCCCTAAGATTGACTATAGCACCAGAAGTCTAGGATATGTATTTTGTAGTACGTTTCTCCAATTGAGATGTACAGACAAGTTTAGAAAACTCTGAATTAGAGGATTTATTAAAATAAATCCAACGAACAAACTTAGTCTTACTTCCTGAAATTCTCCAGTATGATGTCCTCCTTATCTTATACTGCAGATTTCAAAGTATATTCCTGAATGCTGAAGAGCTAAAGCCCTCTAAAGCAACAAGTCACACAACATTAACAAGAAAAAAGGGAGACTTCCCTGGCAGTCCAGTGGTTAAGACTCTGTGCTCCCAATGCAGGCAGCACAGGTTCAACCCATGGCTGGGGAACTAAGATCCTGCATAACACAGTATACCGCAAAAATTAATAAATAAAAGGGAAAAGGGGAGGGGGAGAAGGCTTCTCAGAAGAGGAAATGCTATATAACTAAATAGGTCAGTTTCTTAAAATAGAACCAACAATCTCTCTCAACTATTTAAATAAAAATATCTATTAAATTATTAGCATGGATATTTAGCATCCTTGTTTTAATTAAAGCAAAAAAGCAACTCAAATCAGTTATGTGCTTGACAGCTTTTAGTACAGCTTAAGGACTATTTAGCCACTCACAAAGCTAAATACTATACTCTGGCAAGTGCAACCCAGATGCGCTAAGGAGCACATCTTCAGGAATCAGAAATGCCTCCACCTGATGGTGCACTGGATCCTGCGGCACTGCCATCATTCGAGGCGGAAACTGGTCCATGTTCTGATGTTGGGCGTATGTCGGCTGCGGCATGCCATCGCCAGGAAACCCACTAAAAGAGATGAGCAGTCTTCTTTTTACCCATTCAAAAACACATCATTCTTGGCCACATTTACGCTACAGAAACTTACAGAATGCTGATCAGGAGTTGTTAACAATCAACATTTTACTGAAATCATTTATTTATTTGCCTATATTAACTTAAAAACTCAGCATTATTCCCAAAATAAAAGTCATTTTTTATTGTAAATCTGACAGGATCCCCTCCCCATTCAGAAGAAATCCCCAAATACCACAATTTTAAAAAGAATTTTAGAAGATGCTATATGAAAAATGACTGTTATCAAGTGGTACTTGCATTATGCCTTGTAATGACTACCGAAGTTCTACCTGCTGAGGAATGAAAAGAAAGAGACGTACAAGGGTGCCTGTGGAGGAGAGGCAGTGGGCGCAGCCACAGGAGGGGCGGCGGCGGCAGGTGAGGTGGGCACGACAGCGGCAGGAGCAGGTGTTGTGTGGCCGAGGCGGCAACAGCATCTTCTTTCTTGGCTTCTTCCACAGCTTCTGGCTCATCATCATAATCAAATCTATCAAGTAGCTTCTGCAAGAGGTATTCCAATATTCCGTTTTAAAATTCAGGTTGTGATTCACTGCACAAAAAAACTTTTTAAGAACAGATATTCACCATCATCTATAATCCTGCTATGCTGTGATGTACAATTTCATCTTCCCACATGCCTCTTAGGGACTTTGGCGCATAGACCATTTTTACACAAATGCCATTCTGAAAAGACCCTTTTAAAAATGGTTTTTCTTCCAATTCTAAATATAGTGTTTATTTTTTTTCCCCCTATTTTCTATATTGTAACTAATTTAGCAGTAGAAAGATTTTACAAAAACATTTTCCTAGACGAAAAACTTTGCACACACGAAAATGGGTATATATTTTTGGTCGGCTTTGTAAAATGTAGACAGAGAAAAACCACCTTTCCAATCTTATAACTATCTTATAAATTCTGCTCACTCAAGAATATGAAAAAAAGAGAGAACAGCACAGACAAGGCTGCAAAATCTACCTGTGCCCTTGCTTCTTTCTTAAAACTTCACAGCTCACCTTTTACCAGAAACTTCCATTAAAACAAAAACAGAAAGCAAAAACCAACCAGTGTACTCCACAGGATCACATGTCTAGAAGAGTCATTTGAAATATAATTACATTTATTCAGAATAAAGAATCAAAGTATTGGGCTAGCCCAAAAGCTTGTTCGGGTTTTTCCTTACAATGTTACACAACCACTATTGTGTTTTCGTAGATTATACATAATACTTCATCACAAGAAGCATGCATATGTAGATACAGTTTCTTCTTCTTACAGACAAGGAGACTAAGGTCAGGTAATTAAGAAACATAACCTAGACTGTACAGTTATATATAGTAGAGTCTAGATGTGGACAATGGTCTTTTTTTAACCACAGTCCCTGGCATTCAATAGGCAGTCTTTTCCTCTTAGGGTATGACCTTCCCGTTCATGGATTTCAATCTCAAACTCTTAAATTTGTGTTGTTCTGTGATAGTTCTGCCTGGAAATTCTGGTTCTACTTTACTGGACGACAGATTTCTAAATTGCTTCTTTCTTCATAAATCTGGGCCACATGATTAAAAGTTCTGATTATAATCAAGAGACCCAACATGGCTCAGGCACCTTGTTGCTTTTTGCACATGAGGTTAACTTAACCCTCAAGGCTGTAAAAAAAAAAAAAAAAAAAAAGGTACTACCATTGCTCTTTTATAGAGGTATACAGTGAATATTTAAGTAACTCAACATCAATAGAGTCAATGACAGGAGCCGAAATTAAAACTCGGGTCTAGGGCTTCCCTGACGGCTCAGGGGTGAAGACTCTGCCTGCCAGTGAAAGAGACACAGGTTTGATCCCTGGTCTGGGAAGACTCCATATGCCATGGAGCAGCTAAGCCTGTGTGCCACAACTAACGAGCCTGTGCTCAAGAGCCCAAGAGCTGCAGCTACTGCAGCCTGCATGTGCTAGGGCCTGTGCTCCTCAACAAGAAAAGCCAGCACGAGCAGACTAGAGATTAGCCCCTGCTTGCTCCAACCAGAAAAAGCCTGCAGAGCAACAAAGACTCGGCACAGCCAAAAATAAATAAAATTTAAAAAACAAAACAAAAAAACTTAGGTTTAAACTATCTACAAAAACAAACAAAAGAACTCTCTGCAGTTTATCACATATAGACATGTTCCTTAAAAGTTTTACAATTCATACCTATTACTTTGGGAAAACATCTGAAGCAATTAAAAAATTTAACTGAGCCCTACTATCTAAAAAGACATTTCTGCTGCTTTTAAGGAAACTGAACATCTATGAAGCGGCTGAAACAGACAAGCTGTTCCCAGTCAGCTGTTTGACTAGCTTAAAATAGACCTTTTCAGTCAAAAGCAAAGCACAATTCCTTTTTCTAAACTTAATGTAACTAACAAACGCTGATCAATCCACTTAAGATAAAACACTAGAGGAATTAGTTGCAATTCAAATGAACAACAAATATGAATGCCACTGCTAGCACTGCTATTACTCAACATTTTATTTTTCTGGAAGTCCTAGCCATCAGACAGTAAAGAAAAAAAGAAACAGGTCTAGATGTTGATGGGGAAAAGTCAAATTCAGCAGCCTACAAAATCTGAGAGAACCAACTAGAAAAAACAAGATAATTTACAAGATAACATAAAAATTCAGTAGTTTCCCTCGACAGCATCAACTGGGCTTCCAGGGTGGCCCAGCAGTAAAGAATCGGCCTGGAATGCAGGGGCCATGGCAGGTGCCCGTTTGAGCCCTGGGTCGGGAAGATCCCCTGGAGGAGGAAATGGCAGCCCACTCCACTCCAGTATTCTTGCCTGGAGAGTCCCATGACAGAGGAGCCTGGCGGGCTGCAGTCCATAGGATTGCAAAGAGTTGGACATGGAAGTGTTATGAAACACTCAACATGAAAAATGAGTAAATTATCAAAGAATAAATGAAACAAATAGCCTGGGGTTCAATCCCTGGTTGGGGAACTAAGATCCTTTAAGCTGCATGGAGCAGCAAAGAAAAAGAAAAGTGACTAACATTTAAATTAGTGGGCTGTGAATAAAGAAACACCTTCCATAATATCAGTGTGCCTCAACCAATCAGTCAAAGGCCTTATAGCAGGGTTTCCCAAAGACGGCATTCTCAAGACAGCAACAGGAAAACCTTTTGCCTTGCACAATTTAGACTCAAGACTGCAGCATTAACTCTTATCTGGATCTCCAGCCTGACACTCTAACTTACACTTGACAACTACATGAACCAATTCCTTAAAAAAAAAAAAATCCCCCCCCTTCTCCCCTTTGTGTGTCTGTGCCTGTAACTGGTTCTGTTTCTCTGGAACATACCAATTCACATGCCCAAGAATAGGCAAGGAATGTCTGAAAAAGAATAAAGGCAGAAAACACATCCAGAAATGAACTGTAAGTTGCAAGTGTTTAAATTGCTATGATGCCAACACACACACAGACACTAGTGGAACAAAACGGTATCTAGAGACAGCAATCCACTCCAGCACTCGTGCCTGGAAAATCCCATGGACAGAGGAGCCTGGTAGGCTACAGCCCATGGGGTCGCAAAGAGTCGGACACGACTGAGCAACTTCACTCACTCCAGAGACAGACACAGAAAAAAGTGTATGACAAAAATTGTGAGGGAGAATTGCCTATTTCCAAAAATATAAAGGTTTAACTATTTTCAACTATATGCTAATATAAGTTCTTGACACATCGAGACAAACATAAAAAACAGAAATATAAAACTACTAGGAGAAATAGAGAATTTTTAATACACGTGGGGAGAATTTTCCCAATCACAACACAGAAGACTAAAAAACAAAACCACAGCACTTAACAATTTATATTCACACATGCAGAGGAAACGGATCTGATCAGTGGAACTGATTGCCCTTTTCACTTCAGAACTTTATCTGCATTTCTTTCCCATAAAAGCATGTACTTCTTTTATACTCAAAAATTTTAATCCAAACTTCTTTTAATCAGTAGTCACTCATAAATCATACAGACAGAATAACAAGGAGTAATTTCCATATGGATTCTTAATATTAACTACTAGCAACAGTTACTGTATCTTAGAATGCTAGAAATAAACATATTTTAGAGATGATTAAATTAAAAGATAGTTCTTTCTAGGATTATCAAACTTCTGTGTTTTTGTACTGTAACTCGTAAAATGAAATTAAATTTTATATAGTCATATATAGACAAGACACAAACAGGTAAGAGTGGAGTTGTTTAGGCAAACATTTCAACAGGAAGCTCTGAGCTATGCATTTTCAACACATCAATACCCTTAGTGGGAGAGCCTTAAACATAACTAAGGCCCAAAAGAGAAGTTTGAAGACAATAAACCAACACAAACTCTCATATTATAGATAAGGTAACTAATGTTTTCAACAACAGAAAACAGAAAGCAACTTAAATGTCTTTCAACAGGGGGAATGGTTAACCTGATGTGCCCATGTAATGGAATAATAATAATCCTAATGAGCACTCAGTACATATTACATCTAATTAACCTTAACAACCACCCAGAGACGTGAGGATTAAGATGAAAAATAAGCCAGTTAAAAACAATGTGTATATATATATTTATGTATACAGATTAAAAATACCTATTTTTATATATGTATATACACACACATACACACAAACAGAGATACATAATAACCAAAAAAGAAAAGACTATACCCAGAGGAAATCAATTCTGAAAAGATATATAGCAGAATGTTATAGTAGTTATCCTTGAGTAAGGGGGTTAATGGTGAATGTTCTGTTTCCTTTATACTGTTTACTTTTCTCTTATATTGAAAATTCTGCAATGAGTATACATCACATTTATAACCAAGAATAAGAATCAATGTTTTGATGTCGAGGGGGAAAATCCCTCAAATAGCTAAATGAACAATCCAGTAAGTCAGAAAAGGGTTAGCTTCCACCAAGTGATATAAACAATGGTATGGGTCATGTGAGAGAAGCATACCTTGTCAAATGCAGTTTTTTGTTCAGGTGGGGGGAAAGCAGCTTTTTGTTCAGGTGGTTGTGTAGGAGCTGTCTTTAACTGAGCTGTGATAGCCTGAACCTGAGCCATCACGGCATTGTCAATGGCGGGAGACTGTGGTTTTGGAGGCTGTTGAAAAGTCTGAAGGATCTGCTGAAGCTTAAAGAATGGGAAAACTGATAAACCACACAACAAAGGATAATCATAGTATCAAAAGTTAATTCACTAAAAAAAAATCTTAATGGTGAATCAAAATAGCACAGGCACAGAGGAACTGGGAAAAAGGAACCAACCTTTTAGTAATGGTTAAGTTTAACGTGAATGAATGTATCAGGGATACAATGTGTATCACTTAAGGTTAAAAGTATATGCTGATGACACCAATGGTAGACAATGATGGTCAGAGAGAAGAGAAAATACACTGAATTGTGAACAACGTATATATGTTTTCTAAAAAAGTGTAAAACAGTCATTTGCATTAATCCATATAACTTTGTAACTAGCACTGTGAGCAATTCTACCACCCTAGAGCTCTGCAGTTCTCTTCCAAAGGGGCACACTATTCCTCAGTGTGTTGGTCCCTTGCTTACCTCTCCCACATTTCCCCCAGTATCCTTGTGAATTCACCTTCCTCGCAAAGGCTTTTCCAGTAGATATATTCCCTCCTCACAATGTGCTCGGTAACCAGGAAGGTAAAATAAGAACTGACAATAGTACCTAACTGCAAACTATTTAATCTTTGGATAGACAGTTTACCTGTTGACCTTGAGTTGTCTGAAACAGTTGGGCCACAGCAGCAAAAGCATCAGAGCTGGGCAACTGTGGTACAGTTGGTACAGAGTTTGTAGTGGCTTGTGGGGGTTCAGAAGAAACTTTAACTGGAGGTGGAGGTGAACCTAAAAAAAGAGAAGATCATTAAGCCCTCAAAGACTTTTAACGCATAAATATTTCCTTAAGCTCCATTAAGCTTCTTTACTAAAACAATACTCCATTCAGTTTAACATACAGTAAAAAATATAAATTATGGTATTACAGCCTATACTGCAACAAGCACTGAATACTTTTATTAGAAATAATAATGATGGGAAGAAAACTTTATCTTCCAAGATGTAAACTCAAGTTCCTTCTTACAGAAAAATTCCATCACTATAAACAGATTCCAAACATATCATGTACAAAAAATGATGTAATTCTCTAAGCGCACAGACACACCTGACCTTACCTTCATTATTAGTAACATTTTCTGTTACTGGAGCAGCATTACTGGTTCCTGCTGCCATGTCCAAAAGAGGCTGAATAATTTCAATTTTGAATACTCCATTTTTTTGCCAAAGGTTCAATACACGAACTATTTTACTCTGTTATGTGAAAAAACATGAATATACAATAAGTATTAGCATAAATAATTATACCTCTTATGAAAAGAGAGAACAAAACACCACAGGCTAACATTTCCATGCTACATCTGTTTCATAAATAGAAAACAATCTATCATCAGAATTATAGCCTCATTAAACTACTCTAACGGGCCTTCCTTCAGTAGTGTAACCAAGGTAAGAAACAGGGAGAGGAAAAAATCAAAAAATTAACCTAGAGAATCAAAAGAAATGCATTAGAATTACTTGAAACTTTCATATTTATGATTACAAAGAAACCAAAAAATTCAGTTATCTAAGAAGAGTAAAATCCAGGATGATTTTAATAGTTAAAATATTTAACACAATTAACTGGCCTCTAATTGCTAGGTAAGTTGTTTTGTGGGCTACCAAATTTGAAGGAGATCCAGAGAAAATGTGTTATTCATGGTTACAACTCTTATCTCCTACTCTAGGAATGAACTTTTCTCTTGTACATCTTTCCCACAAGAATCCTCCAAGAATATAGAGAATCCATAACATGCAAATTTATATGTCATTTATTATACAGGCTCTAGTCTTCGTTATTCTGAGCTTACCAGTGTATTTCTCCTATCTATTAAGAGTCTAGTTTTTCTGTCTATGTTTTTCTATCTTTTTATAGTACAGAGTAAAACCAGCTATAAATGTGAGGAATTAAATACAGTAGTCTGATTGCTAATGAATATCATTTATACTTCAACATCTCTATACGATGCAGAAAGTCAGTGATTGGTCCCTTCCTTCTGGAATAAACAACAATTTGAGATAAGTACTGTCCTCCTCTACTACAGAATTTCTTTACCATTCAATCATAAGAAATCTTTCTAATAATGTTTTCTTTAAAGAAAGATGATGCTCCTTTTTTTCCAGTGGTCATGTATGGATGTTAGAGCTGGACTGTGAAGAAAGCTGAGTGCCGAAGAGTTGATGGCTTTTGAACTGTGGTGTTGGAGAAGACTCTTGAGAGTCCCTTGGACTGCAAGGAGATCCAACCAGTCCATTCTGAAGGAGATCAGCTCTGGGATTTCTTTGGAAGGAATGATGCTAAAGCTGAAACTCCAGTACTTTGGCCACCTCATGCGAAGAGTTGACTCATCTGAAAATACCCTGATGCTGGGAGGGATTGGGGGCAGGAGGAGAAGGGGACGACCGAGGATGACATGGCTGGATGGCTCACTGACTCAATGGACGTGAGTCTGAGTGAACTCCGGGAGTTGGTGATGGACAGGGAGGCCTGGCGTGCTGCGATTCATGGGGTTGCAAAGAGTCATACATGACTGAGCAACTAAACTGAATTGAACTGATGCTCCTTTTTTCTTTCAATGGTACAACATTTCTGAAGCACTTCACAAGAAAATAGATATGACTACTATAGAAAAAAACTGCATTTTGTTTCAAGTTCACAGAGATCACTATGTGATTACCTTTCTAATAATACTGCTGCTGCTAAGTTGCTTCAGTGGTGTCCAACTCTGTGCAATCCCATAGATGGAAGCCAACCAGGCTCCCCCATCCCTGGAATTCTCCAGGCAAGAGCACTGGAGTGGATTGCCTTTTCCTAATAATACAGTAGGCTTTAAATACCTAATATATATTTAAGAATAGAGTAAGAATACAAGTTTAATTTAAAAATTATAAACTATACCTTATCTTCAGATGGACAAAGATACAGATATTGGAATGTGGCAGTTATGTTTTTAGAGAATCTTGGCCCAAAAACATCTTTATCAGTTCCAAACTGATGACGAGACTGTCGCACAATTGAGTCGATTACATATAATCCTGGAACCTTGTATTCTGGTTTACACTACAAAGATTAAAGATGTAAAGTCAATACAAGAAAAGTAAGTCACAATTTGATACCCATTAATCTCACTCTTATGAAACTATATATCCAAGGTTACTTCTTTAGAAATAACTAAAGTTATTAATTAAGTAAATAAATAACTACTTAAATGTTAAATTTTCTTATTGGCTAGCCCACAGGTCTGTACAAAACTGCAGACCTGTAGTTCTACATTCTCTTGATGTTTCAGACTCCCAATATTTTACTTTTTCTGATCCCTCTGTCCTCCTCCACTTTCAACTTCCTACAATCAGCATTACTTTACCAATGCCTAAGCTACCTCCATACAGATCTACTTATTATGGAAAAATCTACTCTCATTCATTCTGCTCAAAAAAATAACTTTTAATTTTAAAATTATCAAAAAGCCAATTTTAACCAAAATATTAATTTCAATTCTATTGAAGTACAGTATCAGAGAAACAAAACCCAAAAGGCAAAGTCATTCTCGGCCTTACAAACTGACAAGATAAAACGAATAGACAGACACCTGCAAACATTTCTGGTGGTATAACCTTTATGAAAAATAATTTAGCAATAAACACAAAGCCTTGTTTGACCCAACAACCCTATTTCTAGAAATTTAAACTAAGGAAAACAGACTCTGTATTTCCAGTGCAGGGGGGCACAGCTTGATCCCTGGTTGGGAAACTAAGATTCCACAAGCCACATGGCATGGCCAAAAAAGTTAAAAAAAAAAAAAAGAGAAAAAAAAAAAAGGTACAGCTCTAGGTAGGGGGAGAAGACAATGATGTGTAAGTCTCCTTTCTCAGTCCTTTACTGACATAGACATGTGCTGATGTTACATATGTTATTAAACAACATATAACTGTAGAAGTGAAAAGTGGTTTAATTATGATGGGAGAAAGGGAAGTTAAAAAACACCAGAGTGATTTCATCTGAAGTACTCCAAGATAAGTTAAAAGTCAAGAGAGTTGACAGGGCAATGGGGAGAGAAGGCTCAAGCAGACAAAAAACTATTTTGTATTGTTTCGTATAGTAAGTACTCAATCAACAGTACTAGTATACATTTTTGTTTTGTTATGAAACAAAAAAACAAGACTTCCAGTGACAACTTTTCTGTAGAGTGACTTTAGAAGTAATTAATCAAAGTACAATAATGATCATAACTAAAATGAGGTAATAATAAAATGGATAGTTACCTTTTTGATGAACTTTTCTACTATTTGAACCACATGCTTATAAAGCTGAAAAGAACAAAAAGATTATCATCAGCCAGCTAACACACTTTTCTGTTTAATACATTTCCTATAATTAGAAAATACCTAAAACCTCAAAATTTGTACAATTTGAATAATTCTCAAGGTAATACTGAAAGAACCCTGGTAAATAATCCATAGTCAACAACTCAAAAATTCTTAACAAATCAGAGAGAAACTACTAACTAAAACAGAAACTACAAAAATCCACCAAAAGATTCTTTTCTTCCGTTTTTAATCAATAAATCTTCATAAAACAGTTTATCAAGTGACTTTATGGGAGAGAGAAGAACAATGGAACTGGAACTAAATAACACAGTTTTTAAATAGACTCACTTCTTTAAAGTGTGAACTTGGGTAAGACATTCAATTTCATTAAGTCTGAAGTTTTTAAATAAAAATAAAGCTAATACTCCACTGATCTATTATGGTAAGAATTAAATGAAATAAAAGAAACAATAACAAAAAACCCCTGTCATTATTTTCCTTACCTCAATGAGTTCAACATTTTTTTAGCACCACACATAAACAAGGTATATGTGAGGTGATGGATGTGTCAATTAGTATAAACTAATCTTTTCACAATGTACATGTGCATCAAACCATGCTCTATTACATACTACTAAATCTGTCAACTGTACCTCAATAAAATTAAGAAATATAAAGAGGAAATACAACATAACAGATTCTGAAATATGTATACAGTTGTAATTATGTACTTTCAGCAAAACCTGTTTAGTGCTCTTTGACTTAGGCCTGAACTACTTCATAATATGAAACTTCAAATTTAAGAATAATATTTTCAACATTTTAGAAACACTTTCCAAATTAATGTATTTCTTTTACCTTTATAGCTTTAATAGCAGCTTTCGTGATGAGAATCATCTTGGCTCGAGAGATGGGAGGTTTCATATCCATAAGTGAAAAGAGCTTATTAAAAAAAAAAAAAAAAAAGGAAAAAAGTTTTAACTGAAAGTAATATTAGAGGTTTACCCTTCATTTCGACAAATATATTTGTAACTAAAAGAATAATAAAATTTCTGAAACTAGGTTTAATAATTTGTCTGGTAAAGAAAAACCAAGAGCTTTCTTACATACCAGCATCACCACTTTGAAAACAGAATGGGAAAAGATTATGCTAAAATCAGCAAAAAAGGGGGGGGAAAGGTAAAAAATTGACAAAATCTGTAACAGAAAATTTATAAAACCCTACTCAAGAACTCAAAACTGATTTGAATGGAAACAAACACACCATGTTCCTATACTGAAAATGGTAATATTATGATTCAATATTTAATATTTCAAATCCAAACCTCACTGAGATTTTGGAGGACTTCAAATAATTCTGATGTTCACTTGGAGATACACATGTATTACATCAGGTAAGAAATTTAACATGTCATTATAAAACTTTAATTTACAATTTCTTTATTAGTAGGGAATAAAAATGACACCATATTTAACACATTTCACTACAGTAAATCCAACAATCAGGGAGTGTCAGGAGATGAAACCACACAGGCACACGCCCTTCCCCTAAAGTTTAAACCCAACCAAGATATAATGAGAGCCCATAAAGAGTCATAAAGATAAAATTCTGACATTAAGAAGCTTATAACTAATTTCTTAAAATCTTATTTTTGTTTTAACCATAAGCATACATACTCTTCTAAAAATACATTTTGAAACAAGTTTCAGGGTCTTCTAAGCATTATCAATCTTATATGAATCATATTTCCATTTCTCTCCAATTTCAAATATGGAACCCCTAAGACACAGACCATCTTTACCGGACACCTACTATAAAGAAGGTACCCTAAAGAACAAAAGTCTTCTTTTCCAGAATAAAGTACTGGAAAAAATAAAATATTCTGTCAACAAAATACTCTAGTAACAGAATTTTTGCAGTTTTTCAAAACTACAGACACAATGGGACTATAGATAGTGTTAACAGTAATTTTTTTAAAAAGTGTGCAATGCAAGATATGATCAATTTAATAACCAAAAACGTACTCTGTTTAAGCAGAGAAAGGTAGAATTTTTTGATAAATAATACTAAGACGAATTTGAGTAAACTCCGGGAGATCGTGAAGGACAGGGAAACCTGGCATGCTGCAGCTCATAGGGTCACAAAGAGTTGGACATGACTTAGGACTGAACAAGAACAACAATACTAAAATACAGAGAATGGGAAAACAAAGATACTAACACAGAGACTGATTTTTTTTTAAAGGCATTATCTAATTCGGGTCATGATTCTTTATTTCCAACACAATAAAAATCCTCTGTGAGTATAAATGGTCACCAATTGAAAAACAACTAGAGACAGTAATCTTTAAAACTATATAAACCAATGAGAAGCTAAGAAACGATTTCAAGTACTTTAACTCCAATACAAACTGAAAAATATATGCAGCTCACAGTTTATTAAAGGGCATTATTCTGCCCATTTCTAAGTTACAAAAGCTATTGAGACAGTTACTTACGACTATAGTTCTATTTCCTTTTCTGGATCTTAAAGCAGAGAAACAGGATACAAAAAAGTTGATACATGATCCTAAGAATAAGTAACAGCGAGAACTACTTTTCTGGCCATTAAAAGCTTAGAGAATCATATTTCTCTGAAGCCTAAGCCAGCACGAATATTCATTTAATGTCCTACATTCTTGATTATTTCTACAGTAAGGAACTCCCCATTAAAAAAAAAAAACAAAAACACACACACACAATAAAAACCCCAGCCAACTGAGGAGACAAGACAGATTAGTGTTATATTCTGATGAAATGCTCTACAGTTTACATTTAAGTCATTTATCTTAAAGTACAGACTATACCATATAGCAGAATAACTATCACTCAGGCAATAAACCAGCAAGAGAGCATTTAAGTGCTACCATTTAAGAGACAGACAGAGGAAGGGTATTTATTCCACTAAAGAAGGCGCAACTCAAGGAAAGAGGAAGGAAGCAACACGAAGTGCCTAAGTGGTGCATAAGGTGGTGCATCGTCTTATTTAATCACATTGACAATTAACATAGATTGTCACAGCTGTTTTCAGCTGATACCAAAAAGGATTACATCTGCTTTCAAATGTTTCCCAGGGAATGTGTCTGGACTAGAATTTGTTGGTTGTAAAGCTCACAATCCTTAAGATTATCAGTTCAGTTCAGTTCAGTCACTCAGTCGTGTCCAACTCTGTGACCCCATGACTGTAGCAGCCAGGCTTCCCTGTCCATCACCAACTTCTGGAGCTTACTCAAACTCATGTCCATTGAGTCAGTGATGCCATCCAACCATCTCATTCTCTGTCGTCCCTTTCTCCTTCTGCCTTCAATCCTTCCCAGCATCAGGGTCTTTTCCAGTGAGTCAGTTCTTTGCATCAAGTGGCCGAAGTATTGGAGTTTCAGCTTCAGCATCAGTCCTTCCAATGAATATTCAGAACTGATCTTTAGGATGGACTGGTTGGATCTCCTTGCAGTCCAAGGGACTTGCAAGAGTCTTCTCCAACACCACAGATCAAAAGCATCAATTCTTCAGCACTCAGCTTTCTTTATAGTCCAACTCTCACATCCAAACATGACTACTGGAAAAACCATATAGTCAACTCCTTATACAATGCAGTTGTTGTAAATACATGCAAAGACCATTAACTATGATGGTGAATGCAGGCAAAATATCAAGTAGGCATCTGTGCTCACCTCTCTTTATATATATATATTGCATTGATTCAGGGATAATGATGAGACATACTGAATTTAACTTGGGATGCCTACTGAAAATCCAGGCAGAGATTTCAGCAGACTGGAATATGGATCTTGAAAAAGCAGAGGTCCTGCTAGAAATTGAGAGGTTACAGAATCAAAACCATGAAGACAACTAAGAAGGGAAAAAAGATACAATTAACTACAGTATACCAAATATTTCAATGTAGCACAGAAAAGGGGGCAACATAAAAGAACACCAGGACAAACGCCAGAAACTAAACCTTTAATGCTATAGTTTTTTTCATATGGCTTGACTAGCATTACATCTATAAAATGCCAGGCTGGATGAAGCACAAACTGGAATCAAGATTGCTGAGAGAAATATCAATAACCTCAGATATACAGATGATACCACCCTTAACGGCAGAAAGCAAAGAGGACCCGAAGAGCCTCTTGATGAAAGTGAAAGTCGCTCAGTAGTATCCGATTCTTTGCGATCCCATGGACTGTAGCCTGCCAGGCTCCTCTGTCCATGAATTCTCCAGGCCAGAATACTGGAGTGGGTAGCCTTTCCCTCCTCCAGGGGATCTTCTCAACCCAGGGGTCAAACCCAGGTCTCCCACATTGTAGGCAGATTCTTTACCAGCTGAGCCACATGGGAAGCCCAAAAGTGAAAGAAAAGAGTCAAAAAGCTGGCTTAAAACTTAACATTGAAAAACCTAAGATTATGGCATCCAGGCCCATCAATTCATGACAAACAGATGGAGAAATAATGGAAACAGTGAGAGACTTTCTTTTCTTGGGACTCCAAAATCACTGCAGATGGTGACTGCAGCCATGAAACTAAAAGACGCTTGCTCCTTAGAAGAACAGTTATGACCAATCTAGACAGCATATGCAAAAACAGAGACATTACTTTGCCAACAAAGGTCTGTCTAGTCCAGTAGTCATGTATGGATGTGAGAGTTGGACTATAAAGAAAGCTGAGTGCCGAAGAATGGATGCTTTGAACTGTGGTGTTGGAGAAGACTCTTCAGAGTCCCTTGGACTGCAAGGAGATCCAACCAGTCCATCCTAAAGGAAATCAGTCCTGAGTGTTCACTGGAAGGACTGATGCTGAAGCTGAAGCTGCAACTCCAATACTTTGGCCACCTGATGTGAAGAACTGACTAATTTGAAAACACTCTGATGCTGGGAAAGATTGAAGGCAGAAGGAGAAGGGGAGGACAGAGGATGAGACGGTTGAATGGCATCACCGACTCAATGGACATGAGTTTGAGCAAGCTCTGGGAGTTGGTGATGGACAGGGAAGCCTGGTGTGCTGCAGTCCATGGGGTTGCAAAGAGTCAGACACAACTGAGCAACTGAACTGAATGACTAGTATTATCATCTGCAACTGGGCAAATGCTCAATAAACATCACTAGGTGCAGCATTCTTTGCTACTACACATCTGCATTCAGAATTAATATGATCTGTCAAAAAACAAACAAAAAAAAGTGTCAACGCAGCCACAGAAAATGATGCAATTCTCTTATACAGGATAATAGCAGCAGTAGCCCCCAAAGGTACAAAACCTTCTTAGAAAGCCTTAGTAAGAAAAACATACTTGCCAGCAACAGACACCAAGTTTGTTTTTTTGTTGTCATCAGTTGAATGACTATTAGAAAACCTAAACATGAACACTGTTCTGCTGGGTGCCTGATATACAAAGTATTCTAAAAATTACCAAAAAAAAAAAAAAAAAAACTCACAATGATTCCTAATAAAGAACAATTTTAAATTTGGCCCATGACACCTGTAGAATTCATAGGGTTTGAGGGTTAGTCAAAATAACATGATACTCTGCTATTTATTGATAGCATAAACTTTGACAAATTTAAACTTTCCTGAATTTCAATGATGTATGAAAAAGAGGATTAGTAATATTCAATTCACTTCATAAAACTGTTGGGATTCCCTGTTGGCTCAGAGGTTAAAGCATCTGCCTGCAATGCGGGAGACCTGGGTTCGATCCCTGGGTCAGGAAGATCCCCTGGAGAAGGAAATGGCACCCCACTCCAGTATTCTTGCCTGGAGAATCCCATGGACGGAAGAGCCTGGTGGGCTGCAGTCCACGGGGTTGCAAAAAGTTGGACACGACTGAGCGACTTCACTTTCATAAAACTGTTAGGATTAAAAGAGATAATGTATATATAAATCTCTTGCCCTAGATCTGACACATAAATGGCTCGGTAAAAAGAAGTACATAATGCCCTGGGAATCTTAACATAGATCTCAAGTTTAAGTTTTTGCCATGAAACTGAAGATGTTTGTGGTTCAGTTGTGTCCAACTCTTTGTGACCCATGAACTGCAGCCTGCCAGGCTTCTCTGTCCATGGAATTCTTCAGGCAAGAATACTAGAGTGGGTATCCATTCCTTTCAGGGGATCTTTCCCACCCAGGGACTGAACCTAGGTCTCCTGCATTTGCAGGTGGATTCTTTATCATGTGAGCCACCAGGGAAGCCCATTTTTTTTATTATGGCTTAGCATAAAAACTTTATTGTGTTATATCTACTATTCAAGTGCTGCATTTGGAGAATTTCCTCTATACTGAAACCAGAACAGTATCAAAGACTTTTACAGCTGTATAGCACTTTACTACCTAATCTAGTATTCATACTAAATTCAGAACTGCTTTCACAATGTATCTGGCAGGTCCCATGTTAGTTCACAGGCTTACTAACTCATAACTAATCAGCTCCAACGGTTACAGCTGTCGTCTTTGTCCTGACCCCAAATCTCCCTTCTGATAACCTTCCCTCCCTTTCCTGCTCTAGTTCTGCCTCTGGAGCACAGAACAATAGTGATCTTTCTCATTTGAGAAAATAAACATAACTAAGCATGTTTTCTTATCTGCTTCAACTATTAGCCAAATGATATGATTTCTAGATGTGACTATACTGGCTAATTCCTTTTAAAAGTATGATAAAATAAAGAGGGCCTGGATATATTCCTGCAGAATCTAGTGGGTTGTCTTTTGTATCAGTTTCCTCTTCCTGCAGGAACACATTACCACAAACTCAGTAGCTTAAAACAACACTTTTGGAATTCACAACCTCATTAGTCTGAAATCAAGGCATTGGTAGGGCTGCCTTTCTTCTGGGCACTTTAGGTCAAAATCTATTTCTTTCCTTTTCTAGCCAAAGGGTGCCTAAATGCCTTTGGCTCTTCCATCTTCAAAGCTGGCAGCATAGCATCTTCTGTCCTTCCTTAGCCTCTGCTTTCACTGTACATCACTTTCTCTGACTTTCATGTCTCCCTCATTTAAGGACCCTTGGGGTTACACTGGGTTCATCCAGATAACATGGGACAATTAACTCAAACCCTTAATCACATCTGCAAAGTCTCTTTTGCCAAGTAAGGTAACATATTCACAGGTTCTAGGATTCAGAACATGGTCACTCTGGGGTAGGGGAGATCATTTATTATTATTATTTTAAAAAATACTGCTTAGTTGGGGCTTCCCTGGTGGTCCAGTGGATAGGAGTCTTCTTACCAATGCAGGGGTCATGGGCTCAATCTCTGGTCTTGAAAGATCCCATAAGCCTGTGCTCCACAAAGGAGAAGTCATTGCAATGAGAGGCCCACGTTCCTCAATAAACAGTAGCCGTCCCTCGCCACAACTAGGGAAAGCCAATGAAAGAATGAAGATCCAGCGCAGTTTAAATATACAGGGTTCAATTCACTATCAACTCATATTTATAACCAACCAAAACCCTCAGACTGTTTCACTGCAATCTTCATCAGAACTAGAACTTCATGTTGATTTTATGTTAGAAAGTTTCTGACAGTCCCTCAATCTACTTAGGTAGTCTAGAAATTTCAACGTAGCAGCTATTCCAATTAGTTTGTAACTTTCATGAATCTGCTATATAGATGGCTTTTTTCCACATCATGGTTTTTAAAAAATTAGAAAGACCTATACTTGCAATTTGTAGGAAGACTTTATCTAATAATCCGTGGACCCTGACAGTTAGCTAAAATTCACTTAACAATACTCTCAACTTATCAATATTTTTTTCTAATTTATTCAAGATGAAATCATGACAAATATCTGAAATATATGGAGTCCTCACTAGATGAAACACACTTTATTAAAGAAAAATGTTTAATTTGGTCTGTGAGAATCTGTTCTAGCTCCAAGTGACTAGAAATCTCTAGGCAGAATCTCTTGCAATGGGATACTTACCCCATATCTTATCCTCGTAAACTTACTATAATGAATTATACTTAAGATACCTAGTATTCCTTCCTTTGCTATTATGCTCTGCATGATGACAAATTCTGCCTTAAGCTCCTGTAATTAATAATTAATTACAAAGTTTAAAGAAAAAATTTGGATGCTTTCAAAAATACATACACATACTCACAGAAAGAGGCCGGTACTCAAATCTCTGTTCTGACAGATCAAGTTATCCAAGTGTTCAAGGTCTACAATCTCCCTCCCTCTTTTGTTCATTTGTCTCATCAAATCTGATACATTGGCTTCAACCAAATCTAGAGTTAAAGCCAACTTAACTTAAATGTTTACTGGTAAAATATACTTTATAAAAGCACACATAAAATTTAACAAAAGAAAAGTAGGGGAAAATCTTAAAACCATCTCCACACAGATGCTGCGTCCCTCTAATCATAGCCTGAAGACAGCTCTGTAAAATACTGCCAGAACAATCAGGCAAGAGAGACCTGACAGCCTCTTCTCACCTGGCATTTCATTTCATGCCTTTCCCAAAGCTTTGTTTGAGCTAACTCTTTAATACTGGGCACTTAATGTGACTGTGTGTGTGTGTGTGTGAGACAAAGAGACAGAGAGAGAGAGTCGGGGGTGCGGGTGGGCAGGGAAGGAAAGAAGAGCTGCAAGCCAAGCATGTTAGACAAGTACCATTATACCACTCTACCCTAAAGCAGAATACTGTGCACAAGTTAATCAATAACAAACACTAAGAAAAACAATAAAACTGGAAACTGTACAAAGTATAACAAATAGAGCCAGAAACTAATTAATAAACATGGAAAAAAATGTTCAGTCTTACCAATAGTCAAAAAGGTACAAATTAAGACAATGAGATAACAGTTCACTTATGTATCTAATGGGCATGAGTGTAAATTAGCAAAAAGCAAAGAAAGCACTCTGCTGATGAGAACAGGCAAGTTTCAATTTCAGAGAGAAATCTAAAGCTATATATATCAAGAACTCAAAAAGTCTGTATCTTTTAAACCAACAATTCCACTTTTAGAAATTTATCTAAATTAGATGTTCCCCAAATTCCCAAGATGGCTTTTAAAATCAGAAAGTAATTCATGTTATCACTGGTAACCACATCCAAACACAAGTGGAAGGTGAAAAAAAGACTGACATACTCTAAAATGTTAAAGATATTTGGTGGGATATTTTCTTACTTAAATTTACCTAATTTGCATTAGTTCAAAAATAAATAATTAAAATTCATGGGTTAAAAATGGGAAACTTTACATTTGTGTCTGAGACACAAAAATGCATTTCTCCAACTTGATTGTAAATATATAGGATCATCATTACCAGGTGCATCTTGTCTGCAGAGTAAACCATATCTTTGACGTTAACACATATGTTTAAATTAATGCTTGTAGATCTTTAATATAACTTTTCAAAACTGCTAAAACAAAATTTTTAAAATAAACATAAAATCTGCCATTTAAAATCTTTATAACTGAAGTCTTTGTGCATAAAACCCAAAACTGAAAAATCACTTAAGTATATTTTTTGACATCTCTACATTAAAGAAAGCATCCCTTTAATTACTGATATATGATTTTTGTTGTTTTGTTTTAGTCACTAATTTGTGTCTGACTCTTATGACCCCATGCACTGTAGCCCCATGTACTGTAGCCCTCCAGGCTCTTCTGCCCACGGGATTTCCAAGGCAAGAATACTGGAGTGGGTTGCCATTTCCTTCTCCAGGGGATCTTCCCGACCCAGGGATTTACTCCCATGTAAGTTATATTTACTTTCCAGAGAGTCAAATCCTTTGAAATCCAAATATTTAATCAATTTTCCACCTGGTTAAAGGAATGTATGGAGATAAGACAGGTCTGGCACTAATATACAGTATGTCTAATAACAGGGCAAATTTACATGGCTCTTTAGATGGGAAAAAAGAAACTACACAGTTCCTCTGCTCCTATGGAGCAGGGTCTTTACTTAAACACTACAAATCAGTTTTACTTATTTCTCCATAAGGTTATAAACCAGGTATTTTTACAAACAGCAAAGCTGCATATACTATTCTCAAGTTTAAAGAGTCTTAAAATTTTTCATACTTACCCCTTTCTACACTTCTTTACCTTACTACACTTACCCACAAACTCACCAATTTTTCTCCTGGTTCCAGAACCAAGGGAAATACTTTACAAAATATACACATATAAATGCAAACATATACTATATATGGAACCACTTTCAAGTTAACTACTTATGTTTCTATGTGCATTATGAAAATAGAATATAGTAATATAGCAAACAGTAGTTTAAACTTCCTCCCCATTTAATTATATCATCAATCCCTAATTCTGTTACCATTTGCCGCTGCCAGAACTAATTTTCTAAGTAGTTAATTTCTGATGACTCACTCCACAAACTATGCTCAATTTATTCTTCATGTAAGACTAACTCCCTTACAATTTCCAAGGGTCTATCCTTCAATTAAACCTTTTACTTTAGAATCAAGGCTGCTGCACCCCCACTGTCAGGCGGTTTAACCCCCTCAGTTCCACTTACTAGGTGATTTTTTATTCCTTACCTCCATTTGATTCTTGAACTCCTTTGTCTTCACTTGCTCATGAAATAGGCCAGGATTTGATCTTTGCAACTACCAAATGTTCTACTCATGCCACTACTCCCCCTTGTACTAGCATAGCTGCCAGGTTTCAAAATTGCTTTTATTGTGCCTCACTAAGTAAACTTTGTGTTTACCCAAAGCTGGCTATCAAACATTTTAATGAATTAAACAGTTCCTTCCAGACTAATTGAACAAATAAAAACTGGTTTCAGGATGTAAAATCATTTGATTAGAAGAAAAACACTATCCTATACATTGTACGTTTTATCCATATCTACTTTTCTCCCTACAAAGTTGTAATGACTAGATCTACACACAAGCATGGGATTAAAACTGAAAAGGTTAACATTTATAAAATCCCCAATTAGAAATTTTAATTGTGAATATAAATTAGCAAATGAAATATAACATCTAAAAAGCATATCTTAAGTTTAAAACACTGACTGCATCTATGCATCACTGTAAATGACTTAAAAACTTCCAAACTTCATCATTCGTAAACTCTGGCAAACCCTTCCACAAATATACATTACAGTGCCCTTGCTACTTTGACTCAAATATACAAAAGTTGTTTGGGAAGCTCTCTCCCTTCATAAACAATACAATAGACAGAGCTGCTCAAGAAACTTCAGAGCAGTACTGTGGGGCTGTGGATTGGACTCAAGGAGCCTCTTAACAGTTCTCGGTCAAATAACACCATCCCTTCCAGCTTCCTTACCTCTAAAATAGAAAGAAAAGTATATATAAGAAACATATAGAATATATAAAATAGAAAGAAAGGTATTAAAATAGAAAGAAAGGTATATATAAGACACCGAACCCATATGCCGTATCTAGTTGGGAATAAGCACATGCAAGATTCATTTACTGTCCTTCCCTTGAACTGTCTCTGCTGGATTACTTCTTAAAATAGCATGTAAAAACTAAAGATATCCTTTCAACAAACTTATGATTGAGGATCAACAAAACAACTTGCAGAGCCAGTCAGCAGCTGATAGATATTGTTTTCGATGTGACAATCAAATCAAGCAATAAAATAATGAAAACGGTATTAAAACATAACTTTTCTGTGTTATTTTTAAAAGAGCTCTAAGATACAATTCATATACCATAAAACTCACCTCTTTAAAGTGTTCATCTCAGTGGTTTTTGTTATATTCATAGTTACAACCATCAACATTATGTAATTTTAGAATTATCTTCATTATACCTCAAAGAAATCCCATACCCACTAGCAGTCATCCCCATTCCTTCTCCATCCCCTCATGAATAACCTACTTTCTCTATATATATAGATTTGCCCATTTTGGACTACTTCATATATTAAAACAAACCCCCAACTTTATAAAATATGCTCTTACATTAGTCAACAATGTTTAAGGTCTTCATAAAGATCTGAACATATCTCCAACTGAACCCCAAATTCGGCTGTCCTTGATAGCGATTTATCATTCAGCAATGTGTAATTACAGTGGACCAGGTAATATATGACCATTTAAAGAATAGTTTATGTTTTCTGAAAACTTAAAAGGGTATTACCACAAATTTCCCTATTATAGGCTTTCTATAGGGTATTCTAATTCTACATCAGCTAAGACTGCTGCTGCTAAGTCACATCAGTTGTGTCCGACTCTGTGCAACCCCACAGACGGCAGCCCAGCAGGCTCCCGTCCCTGGGATTCTCCAGGCAAGAATAATGGAGCGGGTTGCCATTTCCTTCTCCAGTGCATGAAAGTGAAAAGGGAAAGTGAAGTCGCTCAGTCGTGTCAGACTCTTCTCGACCCCATGGACTGTAGCCCACCAGGCTCTTCCATCCATGGGATTTCCCAGGCAAGAGTACTGGAGTGGGCTCCATTGCCTTCTCCCAAAGATACACAGGGGATACTACAGAAGATTAATAGACTATAGCATTAGATAATTACTGCTCTCCAGGGTAATAACACACCTAGAGTGGAATAATGGGAGAAGTCCACTCAGGGGCAGGCAAAAAGTGGGTGAATTGTCTTTAAAGACTTACACAATAATAAAACTGTTTGAAAACTGTTTTATCATCAGCAAATACTAGCAATTCTAAATGATATCAGGGATAAAATATTCTTTTCCCTAAATTATTTGGTTGACTGAGATTCTTATTTTTCAGGATAGCCTGTACTCTCCTCAGGCTCATTTTATATCTCCAATTCTGCAGTTCCTAAGTGTATATATTCAAATGTTTAAACAGTACATTTAAAGTATGATAGCTGTTTGCAGTTCTTCATTCCTGATATATCTTTTTGTGTGTGGTATAAATATTTATAAACAGCAGAGTGAGTCTTAAAGAAAACACAAAGCTTGATGATCCATGAATAAAAATATGGAGAATGCCATCACATATTAATTTTAAAGAGGTTCATCAATTACAAAAGAGACCTACATAGAAACTGTGGGTGAAAATATTCTAGTGAAATTTTTTTGACTGATAGTACATTTGGAAGTCACTAGTTGTTGTTTAGCAGAGAAGTCATATCCGACTCTTTGTGACCCCCTGGGCTAAAGCCTGCTAGGCTCCTCTGTCCGTGGGATTTCCCAGGCAAGATACTGGAATGGGTTACCATTTCCTTCTTCAGGGGATCATCCTGACCCAGGGATCGAACACGTCTCCTGCATTGGCAGATGGATTCATTACCACTGAGTCGCCAGGCAAAGTCACTAGAATCGATGTCAAAAAAGGCATGGGTAGTATTCTGATTTCCAGAATTTATTGTGAAGTGAGCTTTTCTTAAATTTCTGCCAAAGGTAACTTTATGTTTAAGATTTCCCAACTATTGTGTATCTGCTGCTACACATACAACCTTTAGTAAATAGAATTAATGAGAAGTGTTCTTCAATCACTTCAGGTGGAGATAACACTGCTAAATCTGACTATAATTGTCTACTGAACTCAAATACTGTGAAGATCAACACTGACAATCATTTGACAAATATGCAGAAGTTAAGACTTAAAAGAACCTGAATATTATTATTCATTACTGTGATAGAGCAATATGTAGGTAAGATTTTCTGCATATAACAGAAAGAAGTAGTAATGAAATTTTAAAACATTTATCAATTATTTCTTTGTTGTAATATTTACTTGTAAGTGTCATGAAGTTCAAATTTCTTTCTTGGCTAATTTCATGATTATATTTGAAAATAATTTTGTTGTAAAAGAGGAATCAAGCTAAAAAAAAAAAAAAAAAAAATGTTCTCAGGATGTCAAATATGTTAGGTATGCTACTGTCTACTATCTCCTCCACATGACCCACTTGGATTTATACCAAAAATCATGAATTATCCAAACACCAATTATAACTTTTAAGGGGTACCTGTATAGCCCTCCACTTTTGAAGAGCCCTGGTATTTTCCCCATCCCATCTGAACCTTGGCTTCTAATTCTTAAATCCCCTTCAGGAGAAGGCAATGGCACCCCACTCCAGTACTCTTGCCTGGAAAATCCCATGGACGGAAGAGCCTGGAAGGCTGCAGTCCATGGGGTCGGGAAGAGTCGAACACGACTGAGCGACTTCACTTTCACTTTTCACTTTCATGCATTGGAGAAGGCAATGGCAACCCACTCCAACGGGGGAGCCTGGTGGGCTGCCGTCTATGGGGTCGCACGGAGTCGGACACAACTAAAGCGACTTAGCAGCAGCAGCAGCAGAGTTTCACTGGATTTCTTGCTGAATTCACTACTAACTTATACAATGCTTTCTCAATATTATCAAAGTTTCTATAAATACCTCTGGCTTTACAAGCACCAGTAAAGAGTCCTGATACAATAAAATGTTAATTGATAAACCATGCAAATATTGAAAAGGATGAAGGTGACTGAAGCATAATAAATTATAATACCGTTTCAGCAATCAATCTTCTAGTTGCCCCCCCAAAAAAATCACGAACAGTACATTGTTAATTATACTTAATATTAACACAGAAATGTTGACATGTCTCTTTTAGACTAAGCTCACAATGGAACTTGGTAAAACCTAACCAAATTTAACTATTACCAACTCTATCAAAACTTCAGTTGTTAATAGCTGCTTATCCTATACACTACCTAATAACATAGTACAGCTTGTTTTTAGTTTGTTTAGAAGTTGTATGGTGTTGCTCTCAAAAGATTCTGCATGTTATCTCAACAAATGTTATCACAAACTTCTAAAGGTTGATCATTTACGTAACAATGTTTTCCCTATGTTATCTAAGTATATTTGAAATGAGTTTTAAACACATGCAGATTATCTACAGAAAAATTACCTGTCATACAACTAAAAAAAAAAAAAAAATCAAAAAATGGGCAAAAGACTTAAATAGATATTTTTTTCTAAAGAAGATAAACAGATGGCTAACTGGCATATGGAAAGATGCTTAACATCACTAATGATCAGAGAAATGCAAATAAGAACTATTACAATGAGGTATCACCTCACATCATTCAGAATGGCCATCATCAGTCTACAAATAATAAGTACTGAAAAAGGTTTTGAGAAAAGGGAACCCTCTTATTCACTGTTCGTGGGAATGTAAATTGGTGCAGCCACTATGGAAAACAGTATGGAGGTTCCTTAACAATAGAACTACCACATGATTCAGCAATTCTATTCCTGGGTATGTATCTAGGAAAAAAAAAACACCCCTCTAATTTGAAAAGATACATGCACCCCAATGTTCCACAGCAGCACTAAGCGCCCACCAACAGATGACTGGCTCAAAAACATGTGGTAAATATACACAATGGATCTTTGTTGTTGTTGTTGTTCAGTCACCCAGTTGAGTCTGACTCTTTCTGTAATGGAACATTACATGGACATAAAAACTGAAATATTGTCGCTGACAGCAATGTGGATGAATCTAGAGAGTGCTTAGTGAAATAATAGAAAAGTATGGATATCACATATAGTAATCTAAAAAATAATACAAAGGAATTTATATACAAAACAGAAACAGACTCATATAGAAAACAAACATGGTTAAAGGAAAAGGAGGTGGAGAGGGGAAGGGACAATTGATACTGCAAGATACAAGGTATCTCTGTAATAACATAGTAATAATGGAATAGAATTTGAAAAAAAAGAAAAGCCTGGAATCACTATGCTGTACACTTGAAACTAACACAATATTGTTAATCAACTATACACCTGTAATGCAGGAGACCCCAGTTCGACTCCTGGGTCAAGAAGTTCCACTGGAGAAGGGATAGGCTAACCACTCCAGTATTCTTCTGCTTTCCTGGTGGCTCAGATGGTAAAGAATCCGCCCATAATGCAGGAGACGTGGGTTCGATCCCTAGGTTGGGAAAATCCCTTGCAGGAGGGCATGGCAACACATTCCAGTACTCTTGCCTGGAGAACCCCCATGGACAGAGGAGCCTGGTGGGCTATAGTCCTTGGGGTTGAAAAGAGTTAGATGCGACTGAGCACATAAAAAACAAAAACAAAACACTCCCACAAAAAACCAACGGCCATCTTGTCAACTTTTTATCAGGTACTCCCCCCACCCTGCGAATTCTGTTCCACAAGATTTACCAGGCAACTTTTCCATTATTCCAATTATTCTCTGAATCAGTTCCTTATCATATGTCCACATATTTTTTTCTTCTGAAACAAAATTCTAAACAAAACGACAGACTAGGGAGTGGGATGTTTTCAACAAGAACATCAGTGATAAATTCTGCTACAGAAAGCTCTGAAGAGCCAGCTTTATTCCATAATAAAGCCAGACTTCTACTATTGTCAGAGATAAGCAAATCTCTGCAAGTCAAGAGGAACAAAATTACAACTAACTTTTAATATTCCAAGCCCTGTTATAAATAGCGTAACACAGTCAGATGAGTCATGAGAGACCTCAAAATTTACTTCTGTTGCCCTGGTCCGAGTCTCTTCCATACAGTTAAGAACCTTGTTTCAAATCTTTGTCCACTTTTTAGACAGACCTCTCAGAGAACAAGGGAATGATCAAAAACAACCAGATTAACATTACAGGTTAAAAAAAAAAAAGTTAACAAGGTACTGTCATCATATGATCTAAAGTCTAGAAGATAATCATACCAGTAATCAAGAGGTAAAACACGGAACAGTTTATATAGAACAATTTCCACTGGGACTAGGAAGGGTGACAAGCTCCCTAATGAGATGTGGAACTCAATTCTTCTTCAGAGTAACATGGTTCAAGACTGACAACCTAAGTGGTTAAGGGCAGTAATGTCAACTCATATGTTAAAAGTACTCATAAAGTTTAATTTGTCTGATTTTAAAGATAAACAAAAGGGACTACCTTAGTGGTCCAGTGGCTAAGACTCTGTGCTCTCACTGCAGGGGGCCCAGTTTCAATCCCTTGTCAGGGAACCAGATCTCACATAATGCAACTAAGAATTCACATGCTGAAACTAAAAGATCCCATTTGTCCGTAAAACCAGGAGCAGCCCCCCAAAACAAATAAATACAAACATGAAAGTACTCCTGTTTTCTTCCTGCATTTTAAAGTATCATTATATGCATACCATCTCTACGTTGTAGTTCTTAAAAAGTAACTCTAGGATGGATGGGGCTGGGCAGGGGTGTCTGACTTCCTTTCAGTGGTCTGTGAGGTAAAAACTGTTTTCATATTAATGCTAAGACACTCCTTATCCTTAATCTCACAAGTATACAGCAGAGTTTTCCAAAGGCTACCTGACTTGTGTAACAGCTGGAAAGTGAATGAAGTATATACAAGAATTCAAGTTTTATTAAACCTAAGTTTAAATGAGATCTGCAAACAGATAAAACCATGTCATTCTTCTCACTAGGTTTTTTTGTCTTGGAAATATTATTTTTCATTAGACATGTTATTTATGATAACATTTAACAAGTTTATTATCTTTAATAAATCTGTTTCTTGGTTTGAATTTCTCATACAGTAAATATCAAGATATAACCCATAGATACAAAAAGTCTCTGTGGTCCTTACTTCTAGAGCTTGAAGGAGTCAAAATCCAAAGTTTGAGAACAGCTGTCGGAGAGAAACTCTTACACAGTGACATATCTGAGAAAGTTCATTGATTGCAGTCTGTCAGTAACAAATGAGAAACAAACATTCATCAACTGGGGAACCAGATAAAGTTCGGTTTATTCAAATGATAGAATATTACACAATGGTCAGAACGTACTATACAGTTCTTAATATACAGCATTAGTAAGTTTTACACACAAAACATTGGGGAATATGTATCAAAATAGATTTTATACACACACACAGAGTTTAGGGACCACAGAGATTGACACTAAATTCATTACCTGATTGCTTCTGA
>SJXQ01007344.1:193957-264061 GCA_006408695.1 Aepyceros melampus | reverse complement strand
CGCGCCCGCCCCGCCCCGCGCGCGTGCGCGCGTCTCCCGCTTAGCCGCTGGCGCGTGACGCCGGAACGCCGAGCCCTTTCCCGCCTGCTGCCGCCTCAGGCCGGGGAGACCGCCAGGCACTTACACCGGGTCCCCGCGAGGGGCGCTGGAGAGTGTGGGGAAATCTCAGGGCCGGGAAGCTGGCACGGAGAAGGCCCGCGGTCCCGCGCGCCCCTACCGAACGCGGCGCTGCCCTCGGTGCGTTTTTGTGTGCCATCCTGCCCAGGCAGGCCCCGCACCCGTCGGGGGACTCGGAGCCGCTTACCCTCCGCCGCCTGGAACAAAGGGCTCGGGATTTTTTTTTTTTTTTTCAACCTCAGCCCGCTAGGCGTGCATGTGCGGGCTCCCCGCGCAGCCTCTGCCGATGCCGTCCCCTGTCTGCCCTGATGGTGCGGGTTAAATCTGCTCAAGCTGAAGCCCCGAGAAGGACATGCAGGCCCTGGACGTCCACGCAGGCCTAAAGGGAGCCCTGTACCGCCGGCCGCGGGAGGAGTGGATTCGCTTGCAACCGCGTTGTTTCCTTTTCGGTGGCCACACTGTTCTGATTCACTTCCCTCGCAACCTTACTGTCAGCCGGGCGCTGTGCTGGGTTCTGGGAATATGGAAATTAAAGGATAATTTCTCTTTCCACAGACAGCTCGTTTTAGTGGGAGAGGACAGGCTAATGAACAGGTAATAACGATGGCATGGTAAGTGTTAGGGCAGGGACCCTGGGGAACAAAGATACTCGTCTGACTGGAAGTCCAGGAAGACTTCTTAGAGGAAGTGACATCTTCCTGTATCTGGAAGAAGCGGCCAGAGAGGTTGAAGAAGTCACTCTGGCCTGACTGAGCTTGCTGAGCACGGTAGCATTAACTCAAGGAGAACCAGCTGGAGTTTAGAATGCCACGGACGGTGACCAGGCCCTGAGCAGTCTGTGCCCTTCCAAGGAGTCGGTTTTGTCCCCAAGGGCTCCACTGAAAGGTTTTTAAAAGGAGGATGGTTCCAGTGAGCTCTTTCAAGACTACTGTGTAGAGGAGGAGAGTGGCGTCAGGGAAAGAATAGCCCTAGCCCCAGGGGATGCTGAGGGTTTAAGGCAATGGAGTGGAGAGACAAGGTCAAATACCTTATGTAGGGGGAATGGATGGGCTGGGACAGAACAGTTGACATCAAGGAGGATGCTGTAGGTTCTGGC
Organism: Aepyceros melampus; assembly: GCA_006408695.1. Lineage (NCBI taxonomy): Eukaryota > Metazoa > Chordata > Mammalia > Artiodactyla > Bovidae > Aepyceros > Aepyceros melampus. The sequence continues at coordinate 262,848 of SJXQ01007344.1, read as the reverse complement.
TCAATGAAGTGCATGGGTTTATTTTTTAATTTATTATATATATGTATATATTTTAATTTATTTATTGGCATTCAGGGTCTTCATTCCAGCATGCAGGCTTAGTTGAATCTTCCCAACCCAGGGATGTGGGACCGTAGTTCCCAACCAAGGATTGAACCTGTGTCCCCTGCATTGGAAGGTGGATTCTTTTGCTTTCTAGTCTTGTTTATCGTTCATGTGTGTATGCCTGCATGCTAAGTCGATTCAGTCCTGTCCCACTCTTTATGACCCTATGAACCATAGCCCTCCAGGCTCCTCTGTCCATGAGATTCTCCAGGCAGGAATACTGGAGTGGGTTTCCATGCTCTCCTCCAGGGGATCTTCCCATCCCAGGTATTGTGTGATATAATTAGAAGGAGTGTGTGAGCTAAGTCACTTCAGTTGTGTCCAACTCTTTGTGACGCAATGGACTGTAGCCCACCAGGGTCCTGTGGTCCATGCGATTCTCCAGGCAAGAATACTGGAGTGTGTTGCCATTTCCTATTCCAAGCGATCTTCCTGACCCAAGGATTGAACCCGCGTCACTTATGTCTCCTGCATTGACAGGTGGGTTCTTTACCTCTAGCACAACCTGGGAAGCCCTATCTGACATGCTAGTCTGTGTTATTTCATTTAATCTGTTTAATGGGCTTCTGTATGATGTGACTATAGGTAATTCCCCTGGTTTAGAGTTGAGGCAGTGAGGCCCAGTTAACGACCGGGCCCAAGGCCAGATGATTTCTTTCCTTCCAGGGCCTGTGGAGTTTGAGCTGCCACTTGGGGCAAATAAGTGAAGATGTCTAAGAGGCAGTTGGTAAACAGTGGAGTCAGGAGAGATGCTGAGAGGAGGTGGAGATCTGGGAGTCATTAGTGCACACAGTGATGAGAGGAGCTGAAACTGACAGCTCACTGAAACAGACAAGGGGAAAGGAGGCTGGGAACTGAGCTGTGTGAGAGGAGAAAAGCTGGAGTGAGAAACGGCCGAGGAAGAATACTGCAGGAGAGGTCAGCCTCCTCTGATGCTGGAGTTGGAAGTCAGCAAGGTAAAGATTGGAAAGTACCTGAGAGCAACGGGGACCTCAGCAGGAATGTGGGTGAGAGTGGAGAGCTGAAGCCAAACTGAGGTGCACTCAGTGGAAGGCAGCAGGAGGTATTTGACAGTCTTGACTATGAAAGCAAGTTTGTAAGGGCCCCAGGAAAGAGCTGTAGAATGAAGACTGTGCTTGTTTCTTTTAGGTTGTGAGAAGTGCACTCAATTTTGTTGAAGGAACAAGCAGAATATTCTTTCAGGGCCCATCTGGCCTCTACTTCATTTCACTCCCTTTTTTATCTCTCTGTTGAACTACCATTATGTGTTTTTAAACCCATTTGGCTTCTGTAGAAGTAGTTATCCCTAGGGCCATTGCGTTAGGAAATACAGTTCTTAGAAGATCTTCCTTTTGGCTTTTCTGGATATTCCATTGTCTACCAAAGCCTATCCAAGACTCCCACACCATGTTTCCAGCCTACGGTCAGGGGCCCAACCCAAGTTTGGTCATTCCCTGGACACACCTTTGTGCTTATGTGAAATCCCTCCCTGCATCTGGTATTGGTAGGCCGAGTTAGCACCTGGTTGATGTTCAGACATTGTGTATGTGTGTTACACTGTTACTCACTCAGTCGTGTCTGACTCTTCGCAACCCCATGAACCTGTAGCCTGCCAGGCTCCTCTGTCCATGGAATTCTCCAGGCTCCAGGCAAGAATACTGGTGTGGGTTGCCATTCCCTTCAGGAGAATCTTCCCAACCCAGGGATCAAACCCAGGTCTCCTGCACTGACAGGTGGATTCTTTACTGGTGAGCCACCAGGGAAGCCCATTCAGACGATACTTCCTTTCAATTATTAATCACCTCTCAGATACCTACTTTGTTTCAGGCACTGTGCTGAACAGCTTCCCTCTTCTCCTCCCAGCCAGACTCAACATCTCCCACCATATGCTTCCATGACCCCAGCACCTCTTACCTTATATTGCTATTATCTGAAAAGGGGGGTGAAAAAAGGTCTGTTGTGCCATTGGCCTTCCTCTCCCTCTTTCTGTGAATAGCAACAGAATTTTAAAAGGAATCTACAAAGTCTTAACGGAGTTCCTTCTCCCTCAATTCATAACTGCAGTCTTCTTTCCTCCTGTGATTCAGGGAAGTAGATTTGGCCAAGGAAGTTTGCAGTCTTGAGCTGGGGGGAAGGTGGTGACTTCAGCTTCGGATATTTTGCATTTGGGACCCAGTGCTATTTTTAAAAATATATTTCTTTATTTGACTGTGCTGGATCTTAAGATGCGGCACATGGGATCCAGTTCCCTGACCAGGGATCAAACCCGGGCGTCCTATACTGGGAGCCTGGAGTATTAGCCACTGGACCACCAGGGAAGTCTGCATGAGAACAGAGGGGATGATGGCCCAGAGGAAAACATTTTCTGTGTACTGTTCTATTGAGATTTGACTGTATAAGGAACAAGATTTGACATCTGATATCCTTATGTTTTACAGCAACTTCCCACTAGCTATCCCAGGTGGCGCAGTGGTAAAGAATCCACCTGCCAATGCAGAGATGCAAGAGACACGAGTCCGATCCCTGGATAGGGAGGATCCCCTGGTGGAGGGAATGGCCACCCACCCCAGTATTCTTGCCTGGAGAATCCCATAGACAGAGGAGCCTGGCGGGCTATAGTCCATGGGGCTGAAAAGAGTCGGACACATCTGAGTACCCAGCACCATCCTTAAGTTAGAGGGCTTTTTAAGTGGCACAGGCAGCAAGAGATGTGATTCGATCCCTGGGTCAGGAATATTTCTTAAGAGAAGGAAATGGCAACCCGCTCCAGATTCTTGCCTGGAGAATTCCATGGACAAAGGAGCCTGTCAGGGTACCGTCCATGGGGTTGCAAAGAATCGCATGAGACTGAGCACACATCCTTCTGTTTGAAGTAGATAATTTAGATGCAGACGGTGCTATTCTGAATAGGATTGTTTGGTTTATATGTTGATAGTATTTGGGAGGTCTTTTAGACAAGCTGTTTAGGGAATATGCGTTATCAGCTAGGCTTTGGGTGCCTTGGCAATATTTACTACAAATTTTCGCTTCAGAAGATGGCAGCACCTCTGTTTGCTTTGGAATATCTGACAACCATTTGCAGAACTACTGCTGGACTTCCATCTCTGTCTTTCCAGGCATACAAATCAAACCCTCCAACAGGAAGTGAAAGTGTTAGTTGCTCAGTCGTGTCCGACTCTGCGACACCATGGACTGTGGCCTGCCAGGCTTCTCAGTCCATGGAATTCTCCAGGCAAGAATACTGGAGTGGGTTGCCATGCCCTTCTCCAAGGAATCTTCCCAACCCAGAGGTCAAACCTGGGTCTCCTGCATGGCAGGCAGATTCTTTACCATCTCAGTCACCAGGTAAGCCTGGCAACCATTTGCAGAGCTACTGCCAGACTTCCATCTCTGACTCTCCAGGCACACAAATCAAATCCTCCAATAGGAAATTTTGGGCAAATAACGAAAACTCACGAAGACCATCCTTTGTGAGCAGACCTTGAAGCCGTAGGAATGCAGCCTGTTAGAAAGATGGCTGGCGAACCGTAAATACATGCAGCAGAAGTCAGCAAGATATTTTATCCACCTGCAGACTTTCCTTCGCTCAAAGAACATTGACTTAGATTCATGTGTTCATAATGTGGGTGTGGAAGTAGTTCTTAAAAGCCATTCCAAACAAACTTGTTTTTAAAAAGAGTAGATGAAAACAATTCAGAGGATAGAAAAGATGACATTCAGAAAGCAATATTCCGGTTAATTCTGTGCCCTTCACATGTCAACACATTCTCTTGAATGCTGGCTACAGTCTGTGGGGTGGAAACTAGAAAGCAGCTCACTCCTGAAGAGTCCAGAAAAACATTCATAGATCAAGAGTTCAAGAGGAAATAGCATCGTTTCTAATGCTTTAGCCTGTATGCTTTCCAGAGCAAGTGTAAGCTAATGATATTGCACAAGACTCTTCTTTCTTCTTGGTCTGCCCGCCTTCTCTGTCCAACGTCCTCCCCTTCCTGAGATTTCACCTGACATCTCAGAGATTGCTGTCCCTCCCCACTTACAGGTCTGAAATCTCCCCTGGTTGGCAACTGTATTTCCAGCTACCCACTAGAAAATTCCATGTGGACATCCTCCTTTGTCCCCACCTGGTTCCTATTTGTGTCAGCCTCTTTCTCCGAGCTCTTTATGTGCTTGGCGCCAAAATGGTGCAATGAGCTATGAGCAAAAGAAAGTGCAAGGAGGAAGAGCTCATGCACAGCAATGAAGACCCAGCACAACCAAAAGTTAAAAAAACAACACTTTTTAGAGAAAAAGAAGGTGCAGAGACTTCCCTGGTGGTCCAGTGGTTAAGATATCACCTTCCACTGCAGGGAACGTGGGTTCAGTCCCTGGTTGGGAGCTAAGATCCCACATGCCTTGCAGCCAAAAAACAACATGAAACACAAGCAGTATTGTAACAGATTCATTAAGGACCTTAAAAATGGTCCACATTTTAAAATAACTTAAAGAAGGGTGAGGAAGAGCCCTAAGGTATGGCTATTGAATGAACAACAAAGATTGACTGCCATCTAAAGACACTCGGTGTGTGAGTGTGTGCTGTGCAACTGTATACACATGCAGGAAATATGGAAGGGTATATATACAGTTGTTGCCACATGCTCCATCACAGTTGGGAAAGGGGCTCTAATATGGATGAAGCAGGAGAGGAAAAAAGCATGCGCGCACACACACACACACACACACACATGTTCTAAAAATACATAGAATATTTATATAAATGAATATTTGTATTTATATGTATTTACACAAATCGATTGGAAGATTAAAAAAGCGGCCCTACCCCATCCAAAACAAAGGTCATTTGAGGGGTGGAATGGCAAAATATCAGCAACATGGCTGAGCGCCTGCATTCAACCAAAAGAGAAGTAAATGAAGGGCGAGTGAATGAATAATGTCTGGAAGCAGCCCCAGTAGATGTTCCAGCTAAACAAACACAAGTCTTCAAACAACCAAAATAGATGTCTTATTGTCCACATATAAAGATCATACCTGCCACCGACTGGACAGTCACTCAGCCCTCACTCTTACGATTATCCGACAGTTATAATACCTTGAGTCTTTTAAGTCCATGCACATTAAAAGCACTGAAATAGGGAAGGAGGCTGCTGGAGAACGGTAAACATAGCAACGTCAAGCAGCTGCCTGCAGGGCTCATAGGAAGGAGACAGAAAAATCTGTAGAAAGCAGACACAAGAAGCCATCAAGACCAAACTGTCAGGGCCATTCATTTTAAAAGAAACTGGTTCTAGGCACTTCCATAACAACCACCCCCAACCCCTGCTGGCATCCTTTTCACAGTAAGTCACAACAAGGTTGCTGTGATGTCAGACCCCAGTTAACAAGGAAATTGAGGGTGTACGCCACATTCTTTTAGAAAGCAAGACAGCGTATGTTAGAATAGCTATGTCTTTCTTGAGAAAGGAACTCTGCCCAGCTCATTGTGACTTTCAAGGCACAACCTTCGGCTGTCTACTGGACATGCCAGCTGGAGTCTGCAGCCACTTCCAGCTCAGCATATCTGAAACATTTCCTGCCTCATTTTCAATTAAGGTGCCAGTTTGATATCAATTACCAAAGTGATTGTGAAGCAAGTCCATGTATGAACGTTTTCAAGGGAAATGTCTGAGAAAGTGTTTCTTAAACACCCCCCCCCCCAACTTTGAGGTGATAAAAATGGTCAGGGTACAAAGAGAGAAGATTTGGTGTAAGGGCTGGAAATAAGAAAGTGGCTGTTGGACCTTCCCTGGTGGTCCAGTGGCTAACACTCTGTTCCCAGTGCCGGGCGCCCAAGTCCGGCCAGTCTAGTCTGCCATGACTAAGACCTGGCATGGCCAGATAAATAAATAGATAAATAAATAATTTTTTTAAGTGATTGTCTTTCTCAGGCTTCCACCCCATCTGTTTGGGAGGTGAAATGAAGAATGGAGGAATGCTACCTCTAACCCAGGGATTGGCAAGCTTTTGCCTGCAGGCCAAACCTGGTTGTCCTTGTTGTTCAGTTACTAAGTCATATTCGACTCTTTGCAATCCTATGGACTGCAGCATGCCAGGCTTCCCTGTCCTTCACTGTCTCCTGGAGTTTGTCCATCAAGTCAGTGATGATGTCTAACCATCTCATCCTTTTTTTCCCCCTTCTCCTCCTGCCCTCAATCTTTCCCAGCATCGGGGTCTTTTCCAGTGAGTCGGCTCTTTGCATCAGGTGGCCAAAGTATTGGAGCTTCAGCATCACCTTTTCATAAATAAAGTTTCACTGGGACACAGTCATGCTGATTGCATTATGTATTGTCTATATACTGTGTTTCAAGCTACAATGCAGAATTGAGTAGTTATGACACAGAGCTGGAGGCTACAAAGTCTGAAATATACTACCCAGCTCTCTAGGAAAAGTTTGCTGACCTCTGTTCTAATCTCATGCCTCATGAGGAAGACTTCAGGGGTCCGTGGGAGAGTATTGAAATGATCTATGGACGTTGGAGACAGGTATAAACCACATCTCAGGCAACGAAGGTAACCCGTGGGCTGGGATCTGACCACTAAGACATCTAGAGGGTGAGCCCTTTTCTGGTGGCAGAAACAATCCTGTGATGCCTGGATCCAGGATGGGTAGGGGAAATGACTCTGAGTGTTTCCTGAGGACCAGTCAGGACTGAATGGGAGGCAGAAAGTAATGATAAGGTTCATTTGGGCTCTTACTGGAAAGGCCACCTGGAGACCTAGGCAGAGTTGACCAGGTGTTGCTTGCCCAGAAATTAAAGAAGATCATATAAGAGACCACACAGAATAGGTACATCATGGCCAAAGGAAGAAGGGGAGAAAAGGGTCGGAAGAAAACCTTTAAAGAGTCCACAAATGAACCTATGAGAGAGAGGCAGCACTAACCATCTGTCAGCCCTGAGACTCAGTGTGAAGGCACCAGCTGAATGAGAGCTGGTCTAGACCCCTTGTTTGCTCCTTGCCCACCCCTGCTTTGCCCCAGTGGCACCGCAGCAACAACTGGCAATCTGAGGAGGACATGAGCAGGGGAAAAGGGGGAGCAGAAGCTTCCAGCCAAAAAGTCAAGGGAGGGTAAAGGCTTAACACTGTCAAGTTGAGTTTTCTGACATTCTGACTAATAAAACTGTGACTTAACATGACTCATGTATTACCTAGAAATGAGTAGAAAAGCTATGAGACTTCCTAGAATTTCATCTAGGCTCTTTTGATGAGAAGATAAATTCCACTGAGAAGAGCTTGAAGGATTGAGGGGAAACCCACAACGTTGATCCATGCTTGTTCAACATACTGGTTGTGATAACTAATATGGAGCACTCACGTGTGCTAGGTACCATGCCAGGCACTTCTCATACGTGAGCATATTTAATCCTCTCAACAAGTCCCTACTGTTAAGCCAGCTTTATGGGTGGGGAACTGAGACAAAAGGAACATAAGCTGTGGTCCACAGCCTCACAGCTAGTGAGTGACAGAGATGAGATTCAAACTCTGGCAGCCTGGAGCCAGGCAAGCTTTCGCTCACTCACTATGTCGTGTTGCCTTGGAGCATATTAACCCTAGAGCCGGCTCTCTGAAGGTTTGTTACTTGCTCAGAGTTTTTAGCTTTTCTTAGATCCATACGGTTATCAATTTTGGTTCTGTCAGGGCCTGCCACAAACTTGTTGTTCAGTCCCTAAGTTGTGTCCGACTGTTTGCAACCCCATGAACCGCAGCATGCTAGGCTTCCTTGTCCTTCATTGTCTCCTGGAGTTTGCTCAAACTCATGTCCGTTCAGTCGGTGATGCCATCCGTCTCATCCTAGACTCTATTGCATCCCAACTGGCCAGAGACATGTCAGGCCTAATTGGATCAGCGGATCACAAGTGCTAAATGGCAGAGTAGCTGGTACTATAGCCTGGACCATCTCTGGACCATCTCATTCTCCAAACTGAGAGTTGAGTCACCCATGGAGTCAGATGGCAATGTATTGTACAAATCTAAGTCCACAAGACATGGCACCTGATTCCTAGTGATAGGGCTTGCAAGGTATAACAACTTACTCTTCATTTTGGAGACAGAGCCCTCTATGTCCTCCATTATTAGACCCTTTCCCCCACCTCTTCCTAAAATCCACTGCCCTAAATCCAGTGTGGTTTTTTTGAGACTTATGCCTCACCCTTTGATGTAAATTGTCTAATCCAATCATCCTGGGTATCTGCTACTTCAGCTTCCTAGATTCTGTCAATTTGATGTCCTTTGGACAATTGAGGTCGCTTCAGACCCAACTGTGACAGAAAACCAGAGAAGTAACTTAATGAGGTAAGATAATAAAAGTGAACTATTGTCCTTGCCGGGTAAAACAAGCAAGCAAACACTTGCTTCCGGTTTTCTTTGTGTGCTGGGATAGAGAAAACATACTTTGGCCAATCCATAGATGCATACCAAGTGCCAGGGTCTCTGTACGTTTGCTTCTGTCAAATGAAGCCTGCTGAGATGTAGATGTAATTAAATAAGATTATAATAATCTATTGTCACTCTCTAAGACCCACCTGGTTTTCTTCGCTGACCAATCTAGAAAGTTAAATCGGAATGTGGTAGCAATCATCATCTTTGGTCTTTCAGAACTTTTAATCTCTGAAATTCTTCTAGGGATGTGCTATCACTTATGATGTGCTATTTTATATATGGAGAGTTTGCACTTGACCATTCCTATCATAATAGCCCTTACTTCATGACCAGAGAGCCAATGTAGAGAATTGCTCTTTGCTATATGTATCAGTTCCAGTTATAACTTCATAAGCTGAGGAAATGAACACAGATTTGGGGGCTCATTGAGCCTAATGAAGACAAACAAATCAGTTTATTACCTTATTGCCCATAATCTTCTTTCTGACTGTAGACAACAGTGGCATTCTGTTTCCATAGGAATTAGCATTAGTAATGGACCAGCTTGTAATAATCCTCTGAAGATCTAGGTACTTCCCCTTCTTTAGTACACATTTACCCTGACTAATGATGATAACTTTTAGAGGAAGATCAGGATGAGGATTTTCAATACATATTTATGATCTTTTTGTAGATCTGGGCTTCCCAGGTGGTACAGTGGTAAAGAATCTGCCTGTCAATGCAGGAGACTAAGGTTCAGTCCCTGGGTTGAGAAGATCCCCTGGAGAAGGAAATGGCAATCCACTCCAGTATTCTTGCCTGGGAAATCCCATGGACAGAGGAGCCTGGAGGGGCTACAGTCCATGGGGTGGCAAAAGAATCAGACATGACCTAGCGACTAAAACGACAACAATGAAATTGTAGTTACTCATCAGTAGTTCCTTCATTCAGGAGGCTCTGGGTCTATAAACTACTTCAGGTCTCAGTCTATTGAAGTGTCTCAGACTGTTCCCCTGATTTGTCAGACATGAGTGGGCTCCTTATGATTTTGGACCTTAGAAATTCCATGGTCAGTTAGTCATGAAGAAAGAGCCCTGCTAGCCAGACCATTCAGATTCTATCCTGGCCCTGCTTCCTTGGGTCACTTGCTCTTGATACGCTCTCTGGAGATGGCTGAAGGAAGGGAAAGGGTCCAGTTGGCTAAATCTAGGTCATTTGCCCACCTCCTAGCTACAAAAGCATCTGTGGAGTGACAAAATCTGTTTTTCACTTTTAATGATGGGAATTAGATCTGCTTTCCACTAGGATTTATAACCTGGAGAAATAAATCCAGATTCTTATCCCCAACATAAGAAGGAGGCTCAGAGCTGCTCAGCCAAAAACAGCGACAAATGCTTTTCCTGATCCAGTTCATCCCTCTGTTGTCTAACAACTATAAAGTTAAGAAGATTAATCTCAACTCCAAAGGTAACCTGTGCTTTATTCAAGACAAATTTAACAATGCAATCCCCCTTGCTAGTGATTTGTTCAGAATAGAGGAGAAGGGGGCAACAGAGGGTGAGATGGTAGGATGGCATCACCGAATCAGGGACATGAGTTTGAGCCAACTCTGGGAGGTGGTGAAGGACAGGGAAGCCTGGAGTGCTGCAGTTCACGCAGTCACAAAGAGTTGGACATGACTGAGCAACTGAACAACAGCAAAACCAGTTAGCACCGGATGGTTCCTCTGACCTCAAAGATTGGCTGAGGAATAGGCATCTGACAGATTTTAGTCTAAAGAGATGCAAGATGACATGTTCTAGGTGACTCTAGGGGAGTTTCTCATGATCCAGAAAGTGACAGAAAGAGAGACAGTAGCATCTTCTGAATTTGGTCTGTCTGCAACCATCCTGATAGAAGCATGAGAATGAAGCTGCCAAAGGCTGAGGAGCAGAACCAAGAGAATCCCAGGAAAACTGAACAGGATGCTGGATTAAACCAACCCTGAATCTACTTCTGGACTTGGAATTATGAAAACCAATATATTTCCTTATTATGGAAGCCAGTTTCTGTTGGGTTTTCTGTTATTTGTAACTGAAAATATCCTACTTGATTCAATATACAATCTGTTTATAGCTCTTAATGGCATCCTCCAGAATGAACTATTAAACATTTAAGAACATGCTTACACAAGTAAAACAATAAACCCAACTTAGGCATCATTGTGCCATTTCCCTCACTTTGAAATACTTTATGATTATGAAGCTTTGGAAAGAATCCAAGGAACTGGTTTTTAATATGAACTTATGTGGGTGAATTTAATTTTCTAAATTTTAGATTTCTAGTCTGCAAAACAATTGTTGTTAATATCAGATTTATGCATGTATGTGAAAAATCATTATAGAGCCCAGGACAGTGAAGAGACGAGTTTTATGCTTGTCTGAATTCTGCAAGGTTGAGAATAGTCCCACTGGTCATTCATGAATTTTAGTTCTAGTATAAGTACTAAATGTCCTATTTTGGTTGTTGATTTTCAGATCTGAAAAAATAATAAATTGTATCTCCTAGTGCTTCATACTGGATATATATATATATATATATATATATACAAACACACAGATATATTTGTTAGATAACTGAGTAGTGATACTAACATTTTGTGGAAGCAAAAAGAAGTAATGAACCCCTTTCCAATGTATTTGAGAGATGCAGGAATTTTGTGCAGTTATGCAGTTAACTTTGGCAGAGTTATGGCCACAGCTTTCCAAGGTACTTAGGAGTGCACACCAGCTAGTTATGTGGTCAAGCTAGTTAGCTGTGGAAGGAGAATTTTAATTCAGTCTTCTGATAATAATATTCCTTTGAGAGTCTTTTCAATCTGACTTTCTTGTCTTCCCATGATTACTAGCTTTTTGCTGGTGGGCAAGTGATAGCCTCTTATGTCTTGGTAATAATAGGGGTGTTTTGGGAATTAAATGAGCTAATATTTATAAAGCATTTGGGCTAGAGCCTGAAACTTAGTAAGCACAGTATAATCAGTTGTTGAATAATAAATAGACATGTTTTTTTCTTGCTTTCTTATTACCTTCATCATCACCATTGTTATTTAAGTATTTCTCCTCAAATACTATTATTTTATTTTTAATTTTTTTTACAGATACTTTAATTTGTAGTCTTGATATTAACCACATGAAAAAATGTTTTATGTGAAAGTGTGTTATTTGTTACTTCTTGAACAATGTTTTAGATTGGGATAGGCATACTGTGGACCAAATCTGGCCCCTTGCTTGTTTTTACAAATAAAGTTTTATTGAAACATAGCCTCACCCATTCATTTGCATATCACCTATGGCTGCTTCATACTATAATGGCAGAGTTTTGAAGTTATAACAGAGAATTTATAGCCCACAAAGCCTAAAATATTTATTATCTGATGCTTTACAAAAAATGTTTGTTGACTTCTATTTTAGATGCATGTTCTTTAGAGACATACTTGGAATTTTAAGATACTTAAGAGAGAGTAAATCTCACACTTTTTATATTCAAAAAAGATAACTGTTTCCTTCTTGTCTCTTTTGGTTTACAAATATAAATGATCCTATAAAGCTGTTCACCTACTGTTCCTATGTCCCAAATAAAAGGCAATTATTAACATTATTTTTATTATTATATCAAGTGCAGAGTGTCTTTCCTACCCTATGCTGCCAAGAAGTTGTGGATTTTGCTTTTCTGTATTTGAGGAGATTCATTTCCTTCTTCAAACATGTCTTATGATCTAAGGTTCCCCTTTCAATCAAAGGAGTGATTCATCTCCCCCTGAGGTCAGATTAAAGCAGAGTGGAAGCCTAGGTCTTGGGCTGTCCCCTGCCCCTCCCCTCCATCTACCATACACTGAGGCAGAGCCGTTCTCATTCCTGACTGCCTGTCATCCTCTTAATCTCAGATACTCGTCTTCTGCATCTGTTCCTATAAGAGATTTAGGGAGAAGAATTTGAATGGATCAGATCAAATTCATTATGATTTCTCCCTTGGGAAAATAGTTTCAGACCCATGACATATGTCTCCTGCACAAACAGATCCAGTTTTCGTGGCCGGATGTCCTGATGTTTTTTGCAGCTTAAAGTGATCTATTAGACGGTGACTTTGCAAGAGTTATCTCGTATCTGATTCTTTGAGTGGAATTGCCTTTCACAGATCAGTTTTGGCAATTTATCTTTAAAGCGTCTGAAAATTTCCCCGTGTTCTCTTATAATACCTGCCACTCTGAGAATCTGTCTCCCCTAGACATAACTCCTGTCATTCTATAATTCAAGAACATCACTTCCTAAATCTTTAATGTATATTACTATTCAGATTGACAGATTTTGTACTTATATCTATGACATTTTCATTGATTTCTTTGCAAAGTGACATTATTTCCATTCCAGTCTGGGTAAAACGTAATACCTTATCTTCACTCCATCCATTTATCAAAATCATTCATAAGTCTTTCTTTCTTTCCCCTCCCCCTATGCAAAGTATAAATTCAAAAAGTTTCTTTTTATCCTATATATCTTTGGATATTTTTCTTTGCTTATTACTTTGGTAAAGAAATATTATTACCCAAAAGACAGTAGCTATTCAATCTCTGTCTGAATTCTCATTTATTGAGATAGATTATGGGCTTTTTATACAAAACTCCTAAGAAAGTGTCCAAATACATTGCTAATGACAAGGGACCATTGTTTTATTATTTCCTTATAAACATTCTTGATAATGTCCTTATTGGAGACATTATAAGTTGTTTCTAAGTTACCACTCAAGTTTAATAAATATGAAAATTTAAAACATTAAAGTCTATTTATTAAAAATGTTTATTTATTATAAATATCTATTAAATTATAATACATATTTAATATATTTGAAAGCAATGATCTTGAATTTTCATGACAAATTGATAAATCTGAAATGCTAATTTATTTCTTAATCCAAAGGCAGTGGAGACACAGCTCTGAATAGACATAGATATGAACAGTGTCTTTGCAAACAGGTTTTACAATTTCAGGTGAGAGTCTGACAAGTTAGCAAAAAGTATTATAATGTAGAAAGTGCTAAGGGAACTACTATTGTGGTGAGTTGTGTGAGTTTTACTGGAGCCCATGCAATGTCTTCAGGGAGGACTTCCTGGAAGAGGTGAACTAAGTTTTTAAAGGAAGCATAGTATGTTGCTTGGTTGGGAAAGTTCTCCCAGGATGAACAGGTTGTGCAAAGTAAAGTAATTCTGCTTGGATAATTTCCATCAGGTCCATGTGAACATAGAGTTGAGATTATCTAACTATGCTTATAAATATATGTGCTCAGGGAAAAACTAGACTAAACCTAAGCGCTAATAGGCTTTCTCCAGGAGATGCAACAAGGTCTAGAAACAGCTTGAAGTGATGTGAAAGTCATTCAGGCGTGTCTGACTCTTTGCAACCCCATGGACTATACAGTCCATGGAGTTCTCCAGGCCAGGATACTACAGTGCGTAGCTGTTCCCTTCTCCAGGGTATCTTCTCAACCCAGGGATTGAACCCAGGTCTCCAGCATTGCAGGTGGATTCTTAACCAGCTGAGCCACGAGGGAAGCCCAGGTTAGGGGTATGTGAAAGACATCAAGTAACTTGACATAGGAGAGTATAGCTGCAAATAAAATAAGTTTCGAGTTGGGAACTATATTCAATATCTTGTAATAACCTATAATGGAAAAGAATCTGAAAAGTATATATACATATATTTATACATATATATGTGTATGTATAACTGAATCATTTTGCTATACACTAGAAACTAACAAGATTGTAAATCAATTGTACTTCAATTAAAAAAAATTAAAAAACGAAACTTAGAGCAATGAATTATAATTACATAGGTAATTATTCCCCCTCCCAACCCCCCACACCCACTCTTTTCTTCTTTCTTTTTTTTACTTTGCTTATTACTTTGGTAAAGAAATATTATTACCCAAAAGACAGTAGCTATCTCAATCTCTGTCTGAATTCTCATTTATTGAGATAGATTATGGGCTTTTTATACAAAACTCCTAAGAAAGTGTCCAAATACATTGCTAATGACAAGGGACCATTGTTTTATTATTTCCTTATAAACATTCTTGATAATGTCCTTATTGGAGACATTATAAGTTGTTTCTAAGTTACCACTCAAGTTTAATAAATATGAAAATTTAAAACATTAAAGTCTATTTATTAAAAATGTTTATTTATTATAAATATCTATTAAATTATAATACATATTTAATATATTTGAAAGCAATGATCTTGAATTTTCATGACAAATTGATAAATCTGAAATGCTAATTTATTTCTTAATCCAAAGGCAGTGGAGACACAGCTCTGAATAGACATAGATATGAACAGTGTCTTTGCAAACAGGTTTTACAATTTCAGGTGAGAGTCTGACAAGTTAGCAAAAAGTATTATAATGTAGAAAGTGCTAAGGGAACTACTATTGTGGTGAGTTGTGTGAGTTTTACTGGAGCCCATGCAATGTCTTCAGGGAGGACTTCCTGGAAGAGGTGAACTAAGTTTTTAAAGGAAGCATAGTATGTTGCTTGGTTGGGAAAGTTCTCCCAGGATGAACAGGTTGTGCAAAGTAAAGTAATTCTGCTTGGATAATTTCCATCAGGTCCATGTGAACATAGAGTTGAGATTATCTAACTATGCTTATAAATATATGTGCTCAGGGAAAAACTAGACTAAACCTAAGCGCTAATAGGCTTTCTCCAGGAGATGCAACAAGGTCTAGAAACAGCTTGAAGTGATGTGAAAGTCATTCAGGCGTGTCTGACTCTTTGCAACCCCATGGACTATACAGTCCATGGAGTTCTCCAGGCCAGGATACTACAGTGCGTAGCTGTTCCCTTCTCCAGGGTATCTTCTCAACCCAGGGATTGAACCCAGGTCTCCAGCATTGCAGGTGGATTCTTAACCACTGAGCCACGAGGGAAGCCCAGGTTAGGGGTATGTGAAAGACATCAAGTAACTTTGACATAGGAGAGTATAGCTGCAAATAAAATAAGTTTCGAGTTGGGAACTATATTCAATATCTTGTAATAACCTATAATGGAAAAGAATCTGAAAAGTATATATACATATATTTATACATATATATGTGTATGTATAACTGAATCATTTTGCTATACACTAGAAACTAACAAGATTGTAAATCAATTGTACTTCAATTAAAAAAAATTAAAAAACGAAACTTAGAGCAATGAATTATAATTACATAGGTAATTATTCCCCCTCCCAACCCCCCACACCCACTCTTTTCTTCTTTCTTTTTTTTGGGGGGGTGTAATTCTTTAAAATAACATTTTATAGGGTCCTAACGAGGCTATGGTTTTTCCTGTGGTCATGTATGGATGTGAGAGTTGGACTGTGAAGAAGGCTGAGCGCAGAAGAATTGATGCTTTTGAACTGTGGTGTTGGAGAAGACTCTTGAGAGTCCCTTGGACTGCAAGGAGATCCAACCAGTCCATTCTGAAGGAGATCAGCCCTGGGATTTCTTTGGAAGGAATGATGCTAAAGCTGAAACTCCAGTACTTTGGCCACCTCATGCGAAGAGTTGACTCACTGGAAAAGACTCTGATGCTGGGAGGGATTGGGGGCAGGAGGAGAAGGGGACGACCGAGAATGAGATGGCTGGATGGCATCACTGACTGAACGGACGTGAGTCTGAGTGAACTCCGAGAGTTGGTGATGGACAGGGAGGCCTGGCGTGCTGCGATTCATGGGGTTGCAAAGAGTCAGACACGACTGAGCGACTGAACTGAACTGAACGGAGAATACTTTTTTTTCTGATTTTTTTGCATGGTTCTTATTGAGTAAGACTCTGTGTGCAGGTTGTAGTCTGAAGGGAGCAAGCTGAGGGGAATATGGTTTCTCTGGACTACCTCTAATTTTAGGAGAAGACAAAACAGACACTTAATAAAATAAGATGTTTCTAAGCAGTTGTATGTTAGAACATTTTCCCTTCTGGCCTCAGCAATATCAGAAAAATGGAATGAGCAAATTGATACTTTGATGATATTATTTTTATATCTAGCACATGCGCATGGCAGGTTGGTTTCTGGTCTTACTTCCAAAACCAGGGTATTGGCTTAAAGACACTACTGTAGTGATTTTGAGCAAAGGCTGCAGCTAGGCTGGGTTCAAATCCTGGCACTACGCTAGCTATCTATCAGCTAGGGTGAGTAGGTGAATAGCACAGATGACTCAGCACTGTCATCTGTAAAATGGGAGTTATATTAATAATGCCAACTTCAAGAGAGTTCTGAGGATTAAATGATAGACACAGACAGGTACTTGGAAGCACTAGCCTGCATCACCTGTCGAACAGCATCTAGGGTTATACACCAGGGACCAAGAAGGCTTGTCCTCAGTACCCTCTCTCTTCCTCCCAACTTAGTTGTCAGGCAGTGTCCCCCCAGTCTTCACCCCAGTCTGCTCCCAGCTTGTTCAGGGGACAGAGGCCTGGCCAGTGTCAGTCACTGATAGCAGTGAGATCCGTTATATTTTAACTGAATCTCCCCGGCATCGAGGAATAACTTGATAAAGAATCAGAAAATTTGGGGTCTATTGCTTCACCACTGCCTGTGCTGTGCTGTGCTGGGTCGCTCAGTTGTGTCCGATTCTTTCCGACTCCTGGCAGACTGCAGCCTGCCAGGACCATGGGGATTCTCCAGGCAGGAACACTGGAGTGGGTTGCCATGCCCTCCTCCGGGGGATCTTCCCAACCCAGGGATCGAACCCAGGTCTTCCTCATTGCAGGCAGATTCTTTACCAGCTGAGCTACCCCTGTATTTTTGCATGCTCAGTCACTCAGTCGTGTCTGACTCTGTGCAACCCCATGGGCTGTAGCCTGCCAGGCTCCTCCATGGGATTCTCCAGGCAAGAATACTGGAGTGGGTTGCCATGCCCCTCTCCAGGGGATCTTCCCAACCGAAGGATCGAACCCGAGTCTCATGTCTCCTCATTGGCAAGTGGGTTCTTTACCACTAGCGCCACTTGGCTCGTATGTTTAGGGAAATCTCAAAATGCCATGACTCTCGGGATCCTTGTCCTGGGATGATCCTCAAAGCTGGGATGACAATCCTTGTCCTCATCTCACCTGGACTTTGTCAGGGTCACAGGAGATAGTGCCTATGGAACTCTTATAAACTGTAAAATGCAAACAGATACTGAGGATTGTTTCCATTGACTCAAAGGAAAGACTTGTCAGTGAATGGTATTCATGTTTCCTGGTCTTGATGTATTATTTAGTACTTGCAGCACAATGCTGAAGAGGAAACTTATCTTATCTCTGACTTTTTATGGGTGGGATTTGTGATATTTGACCCACAAAATAGTACTTTCTTAGGTTACTAACACACTTTGTCAGGATTAAGACATTTCTTCTCCTGGTTTGCTGTCAAGAATGAGTGCTGAATTTTAGCAAAGGCCTCCTGAACTTTTGTTAATACAATCATGTGGTTTCTCTACTTTAATCTCTTTGATAGACTATTTTTACAAAATATTTATTTATATTATTTATTTGGCTGTACCAGGTCTTAGTCGCTACTTGGAGGATCTTCAATCTTCATTGCAGCATAAGGAATCTTTAGTTGTGGCATGTGGATTTGAGCTTCCTGACCAAGGATGGATCCTGAAAGAAAGTGAAATCGCTCGGTTGTATCTGACTTTTTGCAACCCAATAGACTGTAGCCTGCCAGGCTCCTCTGTCCATGGGATTTTCCAGGCAAGAATATTGGAGTGGGTTGCCATTCCCTTCTCCAGGGAATCTTCTTCCCGACTCAGGGATCGAACTCGGGTCTCCTGCATTGCAGGCAAACTCTTTACCATCTGAGCCACTAGAGAAAGTCTTATGGATCTTGGGCCTCCTACATTAGGAGCACAGAGTCTTAGCCACTTGACCACCAGGGAAATCCTTAGATTCTTAATATTGAAACACCTTTACATTCCTAGAATGATCCTTTTTTTTATTATTATTCCTTCATACACTCTTGGATGTGGAATTTTTTATCTTTTAAAAAAGTTATATATATATATATGTTCTATGTATGTGTGTGTGTGTACCATATGTATTCCATATATACATGTGGAGAGAGAAATAGAGGTATCAGTGTTATACTGAACTTATAAAATGATTACAGAGCTTCTCATCTTTTCCTAGGCCCTGGAAACAGTTTTTATAGAATTTTCTCTAAAGGTCTGGTAGTATCTACCTGAAAAGCCCTCTGAATAGATGTCTATTTTAGGTAGATCTCTGACTAGCTCTTCACTTTCTTTAATGGTTGACATTTTATTCACGTTTCCTACCTTTCTTTGGATGAACTTTTATAATGTTATTTCCATAGGAGTTTAATCATTTCATCTACAGATTCTTTTTGGAATGCTTGCCATGAGGGTAACATTTTTACAATTTTTGACTTAATATTTTGTCTTTTTTCTGTCTTTTGACAAGTATGTCAACAGTTTGTCTTTCCATTAATTCTTCCAAAGAACAAGTTAATTCTATTGTCTTTTGTTTTTTTATATTTATTATTGTCTACTTTTATCTTTCCCGGTTTTTTTCTTCAATTTTCTTCAGCTTTATTTTCTATCTCTCTTCTCCTCACGTTTCCTCCCAGCTTCTTGAATTGAAAACTTGATTGATTCATTCATTTCCAGCCTTTCTGGTTTTCTGTTATATGTATTGAAGGTTATATATTTTCCCTCAGAATGCTGCCTCATCAAAGCCATGGGCTTGGATATGTATGTAGTGCTCTTGTGATTCTAAATTTCCAGTTTTGTTTTTTTTTTCCCAGGACTTAGTTAGCAGAGTATTGTAAAATATCCAACAGGATGAATTGTTGTTGGTTTCCTTTCTGTTATTATTTTCTAATTTATTTCCTTATAGTTCATGAATAGGGACTGTCAGAGTTTTTCTTTTGGGGTTTTGAGTTTTTTTGTGACCTGATGTACCTGGAGAATGTCTCATGAGAGTTTGAAAAACTGTGTAATCTCTGTTGGGCAAAAACTATTCCTCTCCAGATATCTATTAAAGGATCATTGTTAATTGTATTAGTTAGAACTTCTCAAGCCTTGTTTTTGTTAATAATTGGCAGCCAATTTCTGAAGATGTGTTTTAAGCCACCCATTATAAGAACTTGTCAGTGTCTCCTCACATTACTATTAGGGTTTACTTTATCTATTTTGAGGCTAAGATTTTTAGGTTCAGAAAGGTTTATGAGATATTTGGTAGGTGGTGTTTTTCTAACTATAATACATTCCTTTTAGTGCTTTTCAGTATGAATTTCTTTCTGTGCAAAATGATTATGAATGTGTACCTGGCATGCCTTTTCTTTTTTCGCCCCATAGCTTTATATTTGACTTCCCTGGGTCATTTTCATTAGGTGTTATAATAACTGATATATTTGCCTTTTTTCTGGTAGTGACAGAGGTGACCAGTTGGCCACATGCTCCCCCCTCCCCACTGTGGAAGCTGACTGCCCAGGAAACGGCTACATCCTCGTAGAGTCATGTGATTAGTTCTCAGCAGTGGCATGTGAGTGGCAGTGATGGGAATCACTGAGGACCTAAATTATTTTCTCAACTTTCTGACTTATTGGAAAAAACTCTGATGCTGAGAAAGATTGAAGGCAGGAGGAAAAGGGGGCGTCAGAGGATGAGGTGATTGGGTGGCATCATTGACTCAATGGACATGAGTTTGAACAATCTTCAGGAGATGGTGAAGACCAGGGAAGCATGGCAACCTGCAGTCCATGGGGTTGAAAAGAGTTGGACATGACTGAGCAACTGAAACAAATTTGTATCTTTAATTGTAAGTTATCCAAAGAGTGACTAGAAAAGCTGTAAATTGAGATTAATGGAAAGAAGCTGTCAATAATAGCGAAGATCTGCATTTTCAGGCTCTGAGCTGGTGCTTTTTATACAGTTATTCATTTAATTCTCACAATAGCTACCATGTAGGTATTATTCTCCCTGTTTTGCAGATGCATCCATAGGGTTGCAGGGTCAGACATGATTGAAGCAACTTGTAGGCATGTACACAACTGACTTCCATCGCTTATGAAAAGAATTCAGTGGCCTGATGTTCAAGGCGCAGTTGCTTGGTTTTAGGAAGTCATTTAATTTCTCCGAGCCTCAGTCTCCTCAGTTGTAGAATGGGGATAACGACGATACTGATTTTCACCTCCTCGCAGGATTATTGCAAAAACTAAACGAGGGGATGTTTAGGATGACTGTGTTTTGCAAACTACTAAGCTCTACAAATATTGTTTATTTTGTGATCTATGGGAGAAACTTGAGCTTTCCTGGTGGCTCAGCAGTAAAGAACATGCCTGCCAATGCAGGAGACACGATCCCCTGGTCAGGAGGATCCCCTAGAGAAAGAAATGGCAATCGACTCCAGTATTTCTGCCTAGGAAATCCCAAGGACAGAGTAGATTAGAGGGCTAAAGTCCGTGGGTCGCTAAGAGTAGGACATGACTAAGTGACTAAACAACAACGACAACAACACTGGAGAAACGTAACGTCAGATTTTGAAATTTCTCAATTTGGGTAGAAGCTCTTTCACACGCAACTTCTCAGTTATTCAGAGCAGAAATAATGCTCCCAGTCCCCTGAGAGACTGTTTTCTTCTCTTTTAAGTTTTCAACTTTCTCTGTGGTGCTGTTTGCAGGTAGGCAAGCCTTAACCAAGTTTCTGTTCCTCAAATCAGTTTCTTAATTTGCATTGGGGGAAGTGTTGCATAAGCTCATTTTACTGTTGCCCAGCCTTTCATAAATCTTTCATAGTGTTGTTGAAAGAGGCCTTGGTTGGTTGTCACGCGCCCAGCCTGGAGCTGAGCCTTGACACTCAGCAGCCTTGTGATGATGGTCAGAAGCTACTGCAAGCTCCCCATCTGTAAGGCAATGGGTGCGGCTCTTTCCCTAAGGGTACCTTGTTGTACAGCTTAAGAGTGACTGCAAAGGGTCTTAAGCAAAACTGCACATCGTCTGTAAAGGTCTGCATCTCAGCAACATGGTCTGCTGCTGCTGCTGCTGCTAAGTCGCTTCAGCGTGTCCGACTCTGTGCGACCCCATAGACGGCAGCCCACCAGGCTCCACCGTCCCTGGGATTCTCCAGGCAAGAACACTGGAGTAGGTTGCCATTTCCTTCTCCAATAACATGGTCTGCAGTGGAATCTATATTTAGTTGCAATGGGATCATTCCCCCCGCCCTTCACCTTTTTTGGTAGCTTTAGAACTTCCTACCTCCAACTATTTTTTATTACAGCTGTGCCCCCTTTTTGCTCTACTGATGCAGGTGAAATGCAAATATGCTTCTTGCAATTTTTGCTGGGGCTCCTGGCCAGAAATTGACAAATATATAGATAGAACTGTTGTAGAAGTACATATTGGAGCTGGCAGGCTGTGGGGGCAAGACATGTGAATCACCTCACAAGAAAAATGGGGCAAATAGCTGGACAAGGAGGAAAGAAGAGTTGAATTTTGAAGGAGGGCTGAGAAATGGGTTAGTTTCAGAGATCTCTGGCTCTGGGACTCAAAGACAGCACTGCTGACTTGAGTGTGGCCAAGTTAGGACTATTATTTTAAAAGAAAAGTTAGATTATGACACTCCCCCACGTAAAACTCTTCAATGGATTACCGTCTCACTTAAACATAAAAGAATCTGTCCTTACACTGGCTGACAAAGGCTCCCTGGTCTAAGCTTTGTTTCTTCGTTTTGTTTTCTGCCAGTCTTTCCCGTGCTCCCTGTGGGCCAACAACGCTGGTTTCTCAGGATTCCTTAGCAGGGTGCCGCCCCAGGGCCTTTGTTCGCGCTGTTTCCTCTGCCTGGAACACCCTCTCCCTTTATCAAAGTTGCCATGTCACCTTCTTAGAGACATTTTCTGACCACCCAAACTGAAAGAGCTAGTCTCACTCCCAGCTTTCTTTGTCCCCATGCTCAAATTTATTTTGCTTTGTGGCCTTTACCACCACTTGACCTTGTACTATAAATGGGGCTGTTTGACGTCTGACTCCTCCACTGGCCTGTGAGCATCTCAAGCAGCAGGAGCTTTGTGAGTTTCTCCATGGTCCCTTGGGACGTAGTTCAGTGCCTGACACGTATTTGTAGAGTGAATTAATGAATGAGCAAATGAATGAATGAAGATACGGACGGGGGAAAGGATGCTAGGCTTATCAGAAGGTCCATCTAGTCAAAGCTGTGATTTTTCCAGTGGTCGTGTATGGATGTGAGAGTTGGACTGTAAAGAAAGCTGAGCACCGAAGAATTGATGATTTTGAACTGTGGTGTTGGAGAAGACTCTAGAGAGTCCCTTGGACTGCAAGGAGATCCAACCAGCCCATGCTAAAGGAGATCAGTCATGAATATTCAGTGGAAGGACTGATGCTGAAGCTGAAACTCCAATACTCTGGCCACCTGATGCAAAGAACTGACTCATTTGAAAAGAACCTGACGCTGGAAAAGATTGAAGGCAGGAGGAGAAGAGGACAACAGAGGATGAGATGGTTGGATGGCATCACCAACCCAATGGACATGAATATGAGTAAGCGCCGGGATTTGATGATGGACAGGGAGGCCTGGTGTGTTGCAGTCCAGGGGTTGCAAAAAGTCAGACACGACTGAGCTACTCAACTGAACTGACTGAAGCTTTGGGATCCACTCCTGGTTCTTCAGATTCCCCTCCGTCATCTTTGGCCTCTTATTTCCATGTGTTTCTTTTTTTTAACTGGAATATAATTGCTATACAGTGTTGTGTTTGTTTCTGCTATACAGTAAAGGGAATCAGCTATATGTATACATGTATCCCCTCCAGCTTGTCCCTCCCTCCTACACCGCCCCCCATCTCACCCATCTAGGTCATCACAAGCTGAGCTTCCTGTGCTTTACAGCAGAGTCTCAATAGCTAGCTACTTTGTGCACGGAGAAGGCAATGGCACCCCACTCCGGTACTCTTGCCTGGAAAATCCCATGGAAGGAGGAGCCTGGAAGGCTGCAGGCCATGGGGTCGCTGAGGCTCAGACA
The DNA here is from genome assembly GCA_006408695.1 of Aepyceros melampus. Taxonomy (NCBI): domain Eukaryota; kingdom Metazoa; phylum Chordata; class Mammalia; order Artiodactyla; family Bovidae; genus Aepyceros; species Aepyceros melampus. The sequence continues at coordinate 239,300 of SJXQ01007344.1, read as the reverse complement.
CGACTGAGCAGCTTCACTTTCGCTTTTCGCTTTCATGCATTGGAGAAGGACATGGCAACCCACTCCAGTGTTTTGCCTGGAGAATCCCAGGGACGGGAAAGCCTGGTGGGCTGCCGTCTCTGGGGTCGCACAGAGTCAGACACGACTGAAGCGACTTAGCAGCAGCAGCAGCAGCAGTATATATATTAAGATGTCAATCCTAACCTCAGTTCATCCCACCCTTCCTTCACCTCCCCCACCCCACTCCCGAGTCTACATGTCCATTCGCTACATCTGAGTCTTTCTTCTTGCCTTGGAAATAGGTTCATCTTTACCATTTTTCTTGATTCTTCATATATACGTTAACATATGAGATTTGTTTTTTTCTTTCTGATTTACTTTGCTCTGCATGACAGTGTCTAGGATCATCCACATCTCTCTAAATGACCTTAATTCGTTCCTTTTCCTTGTATTTCTGGGTTCTACTTTTTCCTGTTTTTTTTTTTTTTTTTTTTTCTACCCATAGTCTCGGTGAGAAATTTCCTTAACCCACCCTGGTTCCACGGCTCCTCCCTGGTCAGGTGGTGGCCGTGAGGAGGAAGTAGAGCAATTTAGCTGCAGGCAGAGGTTCAGGGTCCAGCAGAGATGCTGCTGTAGCTAAGGCTAAGTCACCAGAGGCCTCAGTATATCAGAGGTGAAGCATTAACTGATTGGCTGTTTAGTCCAGCTGCCCCAAGTCTGAGTCAGAGCTGTGAGAACAGTGGGACAGGCACCCAGTGTCAGTGGAAAGGACATGGTCCAGAGCCCAGAGGCCTCTGGTTGTATCCTGACCCTCATTTAATTTTAGAAAGCTTATAAAGGTATGACTCTTATAGATCACCTACGGTATGTTGTTGTCTTCAAAATAAGACAGTTTGATGTGAAATCAAGTGAAGTCACTCAGTTGTATCTGACTTTCTGTGACCCCATGGACTGTAGCCTATCAGGTTCCTCCGTCCTGGGATTTTCCAGGCAAGAGTACTGGAGTGGGTTGCCATTTCCTTCTCCAGAGGATCTTTCCAACCCAGAGATCGAACCCAGGTCTCCTGCATTGTAGGCAGACGCTTTACCCTCTAGCCACCAGGGAAGCCACCAAGTGGTAAGACAGTCCAAATAACCAAAAATCATATCAACGTAACTCAATTTTGTTTCGTCTATTTCTTGAATTCCAGGAAACCCATAATCACCGTAGTTCTCAAAATCCTCCTTTCCTCTCCTGTTCACTGCAGATACACAACACAGGTGCAGTTTTCAAGAACATCCCACCTAAAATACTCTCCTGGTTCCTCCCCTGCACGCCTCCCGTATTCTTTTTCCCTTCCCCAATCCTCTAGCTCAAAAGACTTGTCTTGGAGGAAAAAGGAAGGAAGAAGATGGAACTTTTCCTTAGGGACCATAGGCATGAAGTCCAGTTTCCTCACCTGGAAATAATAGCAAAACCCACCTCCCAGAAGGGTGGAAGGATCAACGAAGCGAACGCGCAGGGAGCAGGGATCTCCATCAAAACGGAGAAAACAGTTTTCTGTGTATTTTCCTTCCTCTCTGCTGCGGTTGCCCCCAGGATGCATAGAGGCAGAAAGGGATACCGCTGACACCAATGAAAGAATGATCTGGATGCTTGAGATCTTGAGGGATGTTAGGGCAAGGTGTGGGGGGAAGCAGAGTCCCTGGACCAGAGCATGGGTGGTGGGGAGCAGGAAGGACCCACCTGTTTAGCCTCCCACAGTCCCAACAAGGTCGGACAAACACTTGCGACTCGGGCTCTTTTAATGAGAAGAGATGGGCTGAATGGGAAGAGACCACCCTCTCCTGACCAAGGGTGAGCTCAACTGAGGGAATCTCCCTCCGCGCCGGGTTAGTGGACCCAGCCACACGTGGGACGCAAGGGCTACAGTTTGCCCTGGGTTTGATAATAATCCAGGTTTGTCGCCGTTCTTTTCTATTGGTATAATGTCAGCTTTAATTTATTATCGCGCGCTCCCAGGAAGGGGCGTGGCACTGGCCTTCGGGACACGTCTGTCCTGCGACGTCGCTCCCCCGGCTGGCATCACAGGTGTCCCTGCTCCAAGGCTGGCTGGCGTCTGTGGCCTCGAGGATGCAGAAGCCAGGCTTCTCCGCCTGTGCAGAAACAGAGTGGAAGCGGCGTGGAGCATCCCACCTGGGTGTGAGGCAGGGAGGCCGCGGGGTAGGGAGCGCAGGTTCCTCTCCCTTCACAGGGCAGCGGGGAGGGTGGGAAGGAGCTCCTTGTGGTTTGTTTGCCAAAGGAAAGTGGTTGACTCCTTATTCCTCTCTCTGCTTCGCCTGCCCCTCTTCTCTCACCATCAGGATGAACAATGGTTAATCATAACTTATTCGCCTGGTTTTATATATACAATGGCACTCCACTCCAGCACTCTTGCCTGGAAAATCCCATGGACAGAGGAGCCTGGTGGGCCGCAGTCCATGCGGTTGCTAAGAGTCGGACGCGACTGAGTGACTTTGCTTTCACTTTTCACTTTCATGCATTAGAGAAGGAAATGGCAACCCACTCCAGTGTTCTTGCCTGGAGAATCCCAGGGATGGGGGAGCCTCGTGGGCTGCTGTCTATGGGATCACACAGAGTTGGACACGACTGAAGTGACTTAGCAGTAGAAGCATATATATATATATAGCCTCCCATGGACAGAGGAGCCTGGTTTTATATATATATATACACGTATATATGGTGCTTTCTAGGGCTTCCGGGTGGCTCAGATGGTAAAGCGTCTGCCTACAATGCGGGAGACCTGGGTTTGATCCCTGGGTTCTTCTTTGGAGAAGGAAATGGCAACCTGCTCCAGCACTCTTGCCTGGAAAATCCCATGGATAGAGGAGCCTGGTAGGCTACAGTCCATGGGGTCACAGAGAGTCAGACATGACTGAATGACTTCAGTTTGACTATGGTGCTTCCCATGGACAGAGGAGCCTGGAGGCCTACGGTCCATAGGGTTGCAAAGAGTTGGACACACAACTGAAGTGACTAAGGACGCATGCACGCACGCATGGGGCTTCCCTGGTGGCTCTAGTGGTAAAGAACCCACCTGCCAATGCCGGAGTTGTCAGAACTGTGAGTTCGACTCCTGGGTCCAGAAGATCCCCTAAGGAGGGCATGACAACCCACTCTGGTATTCTTTCCTGAAGAAGCCCATGGACAGAAGAGCTTGAGGCAGACATGACTGAAGCAACTTAGCACACACGCACACACACGCGCGCACACACACACACATATATAAAAGAAACAAAATTTTGCAGGTTGAATAGAAGTCCCATTGCCTTCCCCAGTCCCTGCACCCTCTCTTCCTTCTAAGATAATCTGTAGTATAAATTTGCCAAGTATCCTCTGGCCCATCAAAAATATACATTGTATACTTTTATATATGTTCTCCATGAACAAAATATAACATTATTTTATATGTTTATAAAACATAATATACTATATTGGATGTTCATTTAGAAATGTGCTTTCACTCAATGCTAATTTTTTTAATATAATTTTATTTATATATGATAGCTCAGTTGGTAAAGAATCTACCTGCAATGCAGAAGGCCCCAGTTGGATTCCTGGGTCAGGAAAATCTGCTGGAGAAGGGATAGGCTACCCACTCCAGTATTCTTGGGCTTCCCTTGTGGCTCAGCTCGTAAGGAATCTGCCTGCGTTGCGGGAGACCTGGGTTCCATCCCTGGGTTGGGAAGATCCTCTGGAGAACGGAAAGGCTACCCTCTCCGTATTCTGGCCTGGAGAATCCCATGCACTGCATGGTCCATGGGGTTGCAGAGTCTGACACCACTGAGTGACTTTCACTTTGGCTGTGCTGGGTGTTTGCTGCTGCTGGCGTCTCTCTAGTTGCGGCGAGCAGGGGCTACTCTCTAGCCTGGTGTGTGGACTTCTCACTGTAGTGGCTTCTCCTGTTTCGGAGCTCCGGCTCTAGGGCACACCAGCTTCAGTAGTGGTGGCCCACAGGCTCAGTGGCTGTGGCTCCCAGGCTCTAGGGCACAGAATCAGTAATTGTGGTGCTCACGTTCAGCTGCTCTGCGGCATGTGGAAGCTTCCCGGATCAGGGATCGAACCCGTGTCTCCTGCATTGGCAAGCAGATTCTTTATCACTGAACCACTAGGGAAGCCCAATGCTACACTTTTGAGAGCCAATCACAGAGAGAGAGAGACAGAGAGAGAGAGAGAGAGAAAGAAGGATCAATCTAGCTAATGTCTTTCTATTGCTTTCTAGAATTCTGTCCTCTGGATATACCAAATATTATTTTCCTGTTTCTGTACTGATGTTTAGACTGTTCCTGGTGGTTTTGGACGTACAAACACCACTGCGTGAGCCTCCTGGTCCAGCTTTCCTCGAGCATGCAGTCACAGTCCTGGTCCTCATTCTTGCTCTGCAGTGGTTCACAAACGAAAGGCTCACTGCTGCTTCTAAAGCAGTCCAACTGGCTGCTTAGAACGCCTACCTGCCTCAGTTTTCTGCATCTGGACCTCTCATGATTTACAAGAATGGCTTTGCAACACATTTTATTTTCTGATGAGAAGAGTGTTACTGTTACCATTCTTTCAGTCACCTAAGGTAGAGGGTCAGGACTTGTTTTCAACACAGGAGGCAGAAGGCAGCCAGAGGGATACATTTTGGTCTTGTGGGTCCTGGGTTAAGCAAGATTAGAAGACTGATGAAGATGAGACCTTGGCTTTCCTATTGGGGGCTGACCTACCCAGGAAGATGTGACCTCTCAAGAAACCTGCCTACCTCTCTTGGGACTATCCCGTTTGTTTGTGCAGGAAGCCAAGGAGACTAATAGTTTGGGGAAAGTCCTGTTGAGACAAACCTAACTTGTTTACAGTTTAGTGGGGGTCACACTGGGAAGCACAGTTTGGAGCAATCATGTTCAGTCTCACTTCTGACCTGATGAATGTCAATGTCAGTACATCACCTGTTTCTGCTACTAAACTCATTCACATCTGGATGGACAGGTGCCAAGAGCTCTTTGCCATTCATTAGTTCTTACGCCTCGTGACAATTCTCTAGGCCAGATAATGATGTCCGGTTTAGAGATGGGGAGGATGAGATTTGAAGATGCAAAGTCTCTTGCCTGGGGCCAGACGCTTTTTTAAAAAATTATTTACTTACTTATTTTTGGGGGCACTGACCTCTGTTGCTGTTCTCAGGCTTTCTGTTGCTGCGGCGAGTGGGGTCTTTATTGTGACGTGCAGGCTTCTCTCGGTCGCGGTTTCACTTGCTGCAAAGCACAGGTGCTGGGTGCTTGGCTACAGTAGTTGTGGCTCATGGGCTTCATTGCTCCGTGGCATGTGAACTCTTCCCGGACCAGGGATCAAACCTGTGTCCCCTGCATTGGCAGGTGAACTCCCATCCACTGTACCACCAGGGAAGTCTTGGGGCCAGATGCTTTTCACCAGAGCCAGGGAAATATATTAGAATTTCCAGTTTTTAATTATTTGCTTTTTCTACAAGCCATGCAGACAGTTAGGCACATTTAAGGGTCATGAACTTTTTGGTGGATGCCAACTCACACACACACACAATAGGCATTCTGCCCCCTGAAAAGCCTGCTTCTTGCCAGGTCCATGATGCATCTTTGACATCCTCTGCTTTTGTATTCACTGTACCAAGGGCGTCTCCCCCTGTCCCCTCTTGTCACTGCCAGACAAATTTCCTAAACCCAGTTTTGTGTGGTCAGACCTATGCCCAAAGTCTGCAGGATAAGTGATGTGAAGAAAAGGAATTTGTATATTCAACTGGCAGGGGGGCGGGGCAGGGAGTCTATTTCATTATTTCAGAAAGCAATTTGGGATCATCCAGAAAAGTTGGAGGCATATTGCCATCCAGATGCTCTCACACAGGTCCAACAGGAAACAGGCATAAGAATGCCCTTGTCAACATTTTTGATAGGGAAAAAAAATAGGTATTAACCCAAATGTTCATTAAGAAGAGAATGGATGGAAAAGTGCAGGCTATGTTCATTCAATCAATCGGAGAAGGCAATGGCACCCCACTCCGGTACTCTTGCCTGGAGAATCCCATGGATGGAGGAGCCTGGTAGGCTTCAGTCCATGGGGTCGCTGGGTCGGACCTGACTGAGCGACTTCACTTTCACCTTTCGCTTTCATGCATTGGAGAAGGAAATGGCAACCCACTCCAGTGTTCTTGCCTGAGAACCCCAGGGACGGGGGAGCCTGGTGGGCTGCCGTCTATGGGGTCGCACAGAGTCGGACACGACTGAAGTGACTTAGCAAATGTTCATTCAATGGACCACGGCAGGAAAGAGCAGCAAAGATACATGAACTTGAGCTGATGTATCATTACGGGTGGATCTTCGAAACATGAAGCTGAATGAAAAAAGAATGTCACAGAAAAATAAGTACAGCCTGGTTGCGCTGATATAATGTTCACTAATCACTAAACTAAGCAATATATAGAGAGGAACATGCCAGTGTAGTTAAACTTCCAAATCAGATTGGCGGTTCTCTTTGATGGGGAGGGAACGAGAGAGACTTGGGAGAGGTTGGTGAGGGTTTCCACTACCTGGGTGATGTTCAATTTCTTCAGTTGCTTGAATCTTTAAATCTTGCGTCTGCTGTGCACACACACACCCGACATATACATAACATGTATTCTTTATTTTGTATGAAACATTTATTAATAGTAATAGAAAAATACACAAAGATAGCATATTCAAAAGCAGAGACATTACTTTGCAACTAAGGTCCAGACGTCTAGTCAAGGCTATGGTTTTTCCAGCAGTCATGTATGGATGAGAGAGTTGGACTGTGAAGAAGGCTGAGGGCCGAAGAATTGATGCTTTTGAACTGTGGTGTTGGAGAAGACTCTTGAGTCCCTTGGACTACAGGGAGATCCAACCAGTCCATTCTGAAGGAGATCAACACTGGGATTTCTTTGGAAGGACTGATGCTAAAGCTGAAACTCCAGTACTTTGGCCACCTCATGCGAAGAGTTGACTCATTGGAAAAGACACTGATGCTGGGAGGGATTGGGGGCAGGAGGAGAAGGGGATGACCGAGGATGAGATGGCTGGATGGCATCACTGACTCAATGGACGTGAGTCTGAGTGAACTCCGGGAGTTGGTGATGGACAGGGAGGCCTGGTGTGCTGTGATTCATGGGATTGCAAAGAGTCGGACACGACTGAGTGACTGAACTGAACTGAACTGAACGAAACTACCTCTGTGAGACTATCATTTCCATAGCATCTACTTTTCTCTGTCCAATTTAAAGGCCATTCACAGTCTGACCCCTCCAGCCTTATCACATTAGCATACAATACCATCACTTTATGCTAGGGAGAAAGTGCTTTCCATTGTTTTACTGTGTTTAATCCTGACAAGAACTCTACAAGACAAATGCTGTGATCAACCACAGTTTCTGTATGAGCAAGCTGAGGCCCAGAGAGATGAAGTAAGGTGCTCAAGTTCAGGTGGCTAGGAGATGCCAGAGGTCGTACTAGAACCTTTGCAGTCTGATGTCAGAGTTTAAATGTCGCTGATTCCACACCCACCACCTCCAGCCCCTCACCCCCACCCCCAGCTTTCCCCTCCTTGTTGCTTGTGCCCATCTTCTCACTATTTCATATGTGGCCTCTTTCCCACCCATGCCTTCACGTGTTGGGTGCTTTGATCTTTTCCGAGAATATGCAATGGACCCGGGACCGTGAAATCCTCGCTTTAAAAAAAAGAATGCCATGGTCAAATAAATGGAGCAAACTTTGAAGAGGAAAGCCCACTCTCAGGGAATTACAGTGGTTATCAGTTATAGTCAATCTAAGGGGTCCTGGCTGATTAACTTTGCTCAGCCTAGCAGTTTCCAAACTTTTAAAACCCCAGAACCTTTTTTCTCCCAGTAAAAATATTTGCTATTCCATTGGACCAGTGCTCCAAGGAACCAACTTTGGGAAATATAGATGAGCACTAATCTAATCATCCCTCTGCTTTTCCAGCGTTTATTTTGTCCTTTCTTCTCTGAACCCTACAATCCTGGTTTGTATTAGGAACCTTAGCTCTGATTTATATACAGATACATACCAAGTCAGTTTAAGAATTTCTCTTGTAGGCTAGCCTTTTATTCCTCAGTGGAGTATTAAATTCTTGTGGGCAGGGACTACATTTTGGGCTTGTTTTTGTTATTGTTTAGTCAATAAGTCGTGTCCAGCTCTTTGTGACCCCATAGACTGAAGTCCATCGGCTCCTTTGTCCATGGAATCTCCCAGGCAAGAATACTGAATTGGGTGTTAAAGCTTTGTGTTCAGAGGTCTCTGGATACGTCCCATCTTCTGAGAGATGCTCCAGAGAACACAGCACATGCTTGTTCATCAGACTGAGATTCGCCAGTGGGGGTGGCGTGGCAGTGTTTCTCAGTGATGGGACTACTGGATTTCACGTGGGTGAACATTGTATTGTGTAGGCCGTCCTTGAATATTTCAGGATGTTTAACATCTCCTATTCCTAAATGTCAGTAACCACCCTAGGTCATTTCATGAATTTAAAATGTTCTCATGCATTTTCAAATGTTCCCCGACAGAGTGGTAATGCTCTCAGTTGATATTTCAATAGGCTCAGAGTGGGGTTAGACTAGGTCTTGGGGTCCTAGGACTAGGGGCAGCTGTGAGCCTGGGAAAACAAGCCAGTTAGCCCTAGGAGTGAGAAGATGGAGTGTATAGAGGTAGACCTGAGAAGGACATGATATTTGTTATTGTTGATAAAAATGGAAATTATTTTCTAAGTCTTTTTTGTAATAGTTTATACAATGTTCCTCCATTCTCCCAACCATCCTTCCTCTTTTTTCCTTCCCTCATCTCAATTTTATTCTGCCTCCTTTTCCCCATTATCACTACCCTGGCTAAGGAGCTTGTGATTTCTTTGATGGATTTTTTTTTTTTCCTCTTGGCCTACAGCACAGCACGCGGGGATCTCAGTTCCTGGACCAAGAATAGAACTCGCTTCCCTAGCAGTGAAAGCTCAGTCTTAACCACTGGACCACCATGGAAGTTCCTGATAGCTTCAAGAGCTGCCTTAAAGGGCTGTTTTTAATCCTGCCTTTTCCTGCCTCTGAATGCCTTACATGCATCTTTCAAAACCTCCGTTAAAGCTCAAACCTGATCATGAATGTCTCTGTCCAGTTAATGAGTGTTCTGGGGTCCCTACCGTCAAGTCCTGGAAATAGTGAAGGACAGGGAAGCCTGGCATGCTGCAGTCCATGGGGTCGAAAGAGTAGCACATGACTGAGCGACTGAATAACAGCAACCACCAGCTCAGGGAAGGTCAAACCCAGGTGATGCTGAAGACCTCAGTCAGCCCAGCTGGGGTTCTTGTGCAGTTTTATGTCCCAGCCCAAGCGTCTAAGATTCTCTTGGTTTCAGGGTATTTCTTCTGTCCAGTACACTATTCACCACTTGTTTCTGCGACCTCTAACCTCACCAAGGAGAATTCATACCCTTTCCTTTATATTGGGCTGGCCAAAATGTTCATTCAGGTTTTCTGTACCATCTTATGGCAAAACCCGAATGAACAATTTGGCCAGCCCAATACATCTACATTTTTAAGATGGTACTGTATCCATGTACTGATAAAATATACAGGTAAATATGACCAGGTTTCTCATTTTTTTTTGAAATATGCAATTACTGATTTCATGTGGCAGTCCTATGCAGCAGATATTCTAAAGGTTTTGGTGCTTTTCATTCCTCTTTTAGCCATGAAATTGCTGCTTTTATTCTAGAACCGTACCTGGGTTTGGGTAACTGGCAGTGGAAAAAAATTTGTCTCTAACATAAAGCTCTTTGTTTCTCTCACTCAACATTGCTTTCTTGAAAAATAAAATATGGGGTTTCATACCACAGGGCTATTATTCGCTATGACAAATTAAATTGTTTTAAACATTGTTAATGGTCATCACGTGGGGTTTTTGTCCCAAGAGCATATTACAAAAATAAGAGAGAACTCGTTCAATAATGGACTTCCAGTCCGTTCAGCTGAAAATCATAGTTTAGCGGATATGCCCAGTCTGAACAGCAGAGGGCTCTCATGTCCATCACAAAAAACTAACTGGTTTTTTAAAGATACGCACAAGTGTCTCTTGGACAGCAAGGAGATCAAACCAGTCAATACTAAATATTCACTGAAAGAATTGATGCTGAAGCTGAAGCTCCAATACTTCAACCACCTGATGCAAAGAGGCCATTCATTGGAAAAGACCCTGATGCTGGAAAAGATTGAGGGCCAAAGGAGCAGGGGCGACAGAGGCTGAGATGATTGGATGGCATCATCGACTCAAGGGACACGAGTCTGAGCAAACTCCAGGAGATAGTGAGGGACAGGGAAGCCTGGTGAGCTGCATGCAGCTCATGCGGTCCCAAAGAGTCGGACAGGATTTAGCCACTGAACGAAACAACACACAGGTGTGCATACCCTGTGACGTCACCTGTGTACCTCTGCAGGTATAAGTTCCGACAGGTGTAATTCCTGTCCTTACAGCCACCATTGCCCAGGCCTTCTATTTCCCAGTGGGATGAATAGGAGCAAAGTGTGACAGGGACAGTCCATGGGGCAGTGTTTAGGAAACTCTCAAGGGAGATAAACAGGCCAGGTATTGTTATTAATCAGTAAGGTTGCAGAAGTAATAACCTTGTCATGAGGCAGCTATGGGGTCAATGGCTGATGCACACAGGGGCTCTGAGAGCTGGACAGTGCTGTGCAGATGGGTGTTTGTTGCCGACACGCACGGGGTACTCCACTGCTTCTCTGGGCCTGACTCCTCACCAGAGTTCCGGGCCTGAATCTCCAAAGTCCTGCTTGGAATTCCTCCTCGATGTCAAACAGGCATTTTAAGATTAATGGGGCTGAAATAAACTCTTGATCCTTCTCTACTTCCAAAAGGAAAATAACCAATTACTCCATCCCCGGTCTTCCCATTTCCATGCACGACACCATTATCATTTGGCCTAAGCTGATCAGGCCAAAAATCAAATCCTTGAGTCTGTTCTGTCTCCTCTTCCTCTAATCCCAAAAAAGGTCCTGCCCACTTTCCTGGGGAACATCCCCGCGTGCCCTCCTTCTTTTACCCTCTCTGCTTCCGACCTAGTGAAGCCGCCATGATTGCTGGCCTGGACTTCTGCCAGGAACCTTCCTTGTGGTTCCTCTGCTCCCTAGCTCATCCTTTTCAACCAATTCCTCAAACACAGCCAGTGTTCTTTAAAAACAGTCACATTGTGAAAGTGATGTTGCTCAGTCATGTCCGACTCTGTGACCCCCAGGCTGTAGCCTGCCAAGCCCCTCTGTCCATTGGATTCTCCAAGCAAGAATACCGGAGTGGATTGCCAGTCCCTTCTCCAGGGGATCTTCCTGACCCAGGGATTGAACCCAAGTCTCCCACATTGCAGGCACTCTTTACTGTCTGAACTACCAGGGAAACAACGTCACATCATTCCACTCCCTTAATCCACCATCACCCACCTAAACTTTCCCACAGCACTTAAAACAAAAGCCAGTATCCTTTCCCTGGCTTAGAAGTTCCCACCTGATGCCTCTCCTACCTTTGCAGACTCATCTTCTTCTATATTCCTTCTCATACTCCAGGCCACACCTTCTTCCTGTAAATACTGCACAAGTAGGCTCCCCATCTTCGTCGTCTCCTTGATGCATCCAATTCTCAGCTTAAATGACATCTGCTCAAGGAAGCCCTTTGGATCTCCCAATCTAAAACCATGAGCCAGGCACTCTTTTTCACCCTAACTGAACCCTCTATGAATGACCTATCACCAGCTGATATTACCTACAAATCACACTGTGCCCCTAATAAAGCATCTACTTTCAAATCCCACCCATTGATATAATTCCATTAACCATATCAGAGCAATAGGCACACGTGATTGTGCAATGGAAATGTCATCCACAAACCCTTAGTATTGCTGATCCACTCAGAGATGCAATGATTTCAGAACGGGGCGAGGAATCCATGCAAAATATCCAGGGAAACTGAAAGAGGCTGACGGTGACATCACCAACGTACAACCAGACTTCTTACTTTAGAAATATCCTTGGTATATTTCGTGTGTTCATAGTTGTTGTTTAGCCACTAAGTTGTGTCTGATTCTTTTGTGACCCCATGGACTATAGCCCACCAGGCTCCTCCGTCCATGGGATTTTCCAGTCAAGCATACTGGAGTGGATTGCCTTTTCCTTCTCCAGGAGATGTTCCTGCCCCAGGGATCGAATCCAAGTCCCCTGCATTGGCAGGCAAATCCTTTACCACTGAGCTGCCTGGGAAGCCCTTATGTGTTCATTCCTTTGATTAATTGTTAGAAAGCATTCATTGCACTTGTGTACATATGCTCAGCTCCTCTGTCATGTCCGACTCTTGGCAACACCTGTGGCCTTCAGAATTCTTACTTTAGAAATATCTCTGGTATATTTCACGTACTCATTGTTGTTTAGCCACTAAGATGTGTCTGACTCTTTTGTGACCCCATGGACTGTAGTGTGCCAGACTCCTCTGTCTATGGCATTTCCCAGGCAAGAATACTGGAGTGGTTTGCCACTTCTTACTCCGTGGGATCTTCCTGACCCAGAAATTGAACCCGAGTCTCTTGCGTTGGCAGGAGGATTTTGAACTACTGTGCCACCTGGGACACCTCCACTGAACATCTACACTATGCCAAATTCTGAGGAAATCATGACAAATCAACTCCCCCAAGGGCAACTTTATAGTATTCGCTACGCTTCCAACTCCACCTCCTCTCCCTTTTATTAAGAACATAGTAGGTGAATACATAAACTCACATAAACATTTCTAAGCCTGTTCCTAAATATGTGTATTTGTTATTTGGGAGCCTGCTGCAATTACTAGGCAGTTGAAAGGTTCATGGTAACAATTTCTAGTGACAACTTTAACCAATATGTAGTCATGTAGTGGTAAAGAATCCTCCTACTGATACAGGAGATGAGGGTTTGATCCCTGGGTTGGGTAGACCCCCCGGAGAAGGAAGTGGCAACCCACTCCAGTATCCTTGCCTGGAGAATTCCCTGGACGGAGGAGCCTGGTGGGCTGCAGCCCACGGGGTCACAAAAGGTAGGACATGACTGAGTGACTAGGCACGCATGCACGTTAGGAGCCTCTGAGCTTCTTTCTGCTTGTTAGCTGTGTTGCTTCACCAAGTGACATAACCTCTCTGTTTCAGTTTCCTCACGTTAGTAGGTAACACAAAGTATCTGCCCCATAAGACTGTTGTAATGATGAAACTAATGAACGTTATGCAATGCATTTGCAATAGAACCAGGCATAGAGAAATGCTATAGTTAGAGCCTCCAGAAGGTGCTGCTGCTGCTGCTAAGTCACTTCAGTCGTGTCCGACTCTTTGTGACCCCAGAGATGGCAGCTCACCAGGCTCTTCTGTCCCTGGGATTCTCCAGGCAAGAACACTGGAGTGGGTTGCCATTTCCTTCTCCAATACATGAGAGTGAAAAGTGAAAGTGAAGTTGCTCAGTCATGTCTGAGTCTTCGAGACCCCATGGACTGCAGCCCACCAGGCTCCTCCATCCACGGGATTTTCCAAGCAAGAGTAATGGAGTAGGGTGCAATTGCCTTCTCCGAAGGTGGCTCAGAGGGTAAAGAACCTGTCTGCAATGCAGGAGACCTGGGTTCGATCCCTGGGTAGGGAAGATCCCCTGGAGAAGGGAAGGTCTACCCGCTCTAGTTTTCTTGCCTGGAAAATTACATAGAGGAGCTTGGTGGGCTATCGTCCAGAGAACTGGACACACGTTAGGTGGCTCAGTCAGTAAAGAATCTGCCTACAATTCAGGAGACTGGATTTGATCCATGGGTAAGGAAAACACCTGGAATAGGAAACGGCAACCCACTCCAGTATTTTTGCCTGAGAAATCCCATGGATAAGACGATCCTGGCAGCCTACAGTCTATGGGGCTACAAGAGTTGGACAGGACTGAGCAACTAAATTCTCACCTCGTATAAAGATTAGGCATTAATGCCATCACCACCATCATTGTCACCACCAGCATCGTCACCAGCATCGGCAGCAGGAGCAGCTGTGGAATTTTCCCTCTGTCATGAGAAGATCCTCAAGCAGAATTTGATTAGTTTCTCCTTAAGTGAAAGTGAAGTCGCTCAGTCGTGTCCGACTCTTTGCAACCCCGTGGACTGTAGCCCACCCGGCTCCTCCGCCCATGGGATTCTCCAGGCAAGAATACTGGAGTGGGTTGCCATTTCCTTCTCCAGGGGATCTTCCTGACCTAGGGATCGAACCCAGGCCTCCTGCATTGCAGGCAGATGCTTTAACCTCTGAGCCACCAGGGAAGCCCTCCCTTTTCCCTCAGTCAATTCAATCTCAAATGAATTTGCTGCCTAGTATCATCACCAGAGGGCAGACTATGGAAGGAAACTGTGATCAAAGTTAATACAGGGAAGAATTTTACTAGATTTTTTAAATTTTGGAGTTGCCTGAGTATAAATGCCTCTGGACAGCACCCCAAACCATGCTTTATAGACTGCTAAAGCAGTTCTATTTTTTTTTTTCTTATTTCTTTGTCACAGTGAGTTTCTCTCATTGAGTTAAATACATACGGTTTGGAATACAGTAAGTCCCCTGCATACAAATGAGTTCCATTTTGAGAGTGCTTTCGTAAAGCCAATTTTTTTGCAAGTCCAACAAAGTTAGCCTAGGTACCTACTCAACTAACACAATCGTGCATATAGTACTGTACTATGATAGGTTTATAATACTTTTTACCCAAATAATACAAGAAAAACAAGCAAAATATAAAGAAGCCTTTAAAAATATATTTATCTATTCATTTGTCTGCATTGGGTCTTTAGTTGTAGCATGTGAACTCAGTTGCTGCCTGTGGGAGCTAGTTCCCTGACCAGGGTTTGAAACCAGGGACCTGCATTGGGAGCGCAGAGTCTTAGCCACTGGACCACTAGGGAAGTCCAAGAAAACATTTTTAATCTTACAGTGCAGTACTTTGAAATGCACAGTAGTATTGGGCTTCCCTGATGGCTCAGTGGTAAAGAATCTGGCTGCCAATGTGGGAGACTCAGATTCGATCCCTGGGTTGGGAAATGGCAGTCCACTCCAGGATTCTTGCCTGGAGAATCCCATGGACAGAGGGGCCTGGTGAGCTACAGTTCATGAAAAGAGTCTGACACGACCTCGGGGCTAAAATAACAACACTACAACAACTGGCACACTACACAGGGGCCCGATCTCACCTTTGAAAGCTTGCAGCGTGAAGGTTTCTATGTAGGAAACTTACTGTATTTGAACCCAATGTTTCCCTCTTTGCTCTAGATTCTGAAACGTTTTGCAAAATATGGGGAAATGGATTTGATATGTCAATTGCAATTTTTCCCTTCCAAAAAGCTATTTTGATTTAGACTTTAGTCGCAAGCAGAAGAAGTCCAGAGCAAGAGGGCTTACATTTCTCAGCCTGCACACATGTGACATGGAGCCACCCTTGTCCCAGTGTCTTGCCCTCGGAAGGCACAGATGGTAGACTGAGGTGCTCTTCCTTGCTGAGTTCAAAGGCAGGCTGGATGCCTTCTCAACACAGCACTTCAGTCAACTTCCAGCAATCAATGGCACTTGAGAGAAAACCAATTTGGTATCCCTGAAATGTTCTTCACACTTTTAACACTTCCTGTTCAAAGTATAGCATTTGGGCCTCTATTTTAAGAAGCATATTTGTGCAGTGATGCTTAACAAGGCAGTTCCACTCTTGCAGTGTTTTGGAAATCTGCAGGACCTTTTGTTTTTTCGCTGTTATTTTATTTTTTTTTCTGTCATCACTGTCTTTTGTCTTTCGTTTTTGTGTGTGTGGTAAAACACACGTTATACAAAATTTATGAACAAAGCTAGTGGAGGTGATGGAGTTCCAGTTGAGCTATTCATTTGTTTTGGATGTATATTCAGAAGTACAATTGCTGGTGCATATGGTAATTCTAAGTTTTGTTTTGTTTTCCAAGCAACTGTACTTGTAAGTGTACAGCTCAGCAGCATTAAGCACGCTCAGTGTTGTACAACCGTCACCACGATCATCGCCCGCCAGAACCTTCTTATCTTCTCAAACTGAAGGTCTGTATCCACTAAATTTCAACCCTTCAGTCTGCTCCCGCAGTCCCTTTATAATCGCCATTCTCTTTTCTGTTTCTACGCCTTTGCCTACTTCAGATGCCGCATGGAAGTGGAGTCACACCGTGCTTGTCATTTTGTGGATGGCTTGTTTCCCTTAGCATGATTTTTTCAAGGTTCACCCATGCTGTAGCACAGATCAGAATTTCATTCTTTTTTAAAAGCAAGGTAAATGCATGTTCACCGCCGGCATATACCACGTGTTGTTGATCTGTTCTCGGTAGGTAGACACTTGGATTATTTCCACTTTTTGACTATTGTGAATGATGCTGCTATGAATGTGGCCGTATAAGTATCTGTTTGAGATTCTACTTTCAATTATTTTGGATACATATTCAGAACTACAATTGCTGGTGCATATGGTAATTCTATATTTTGTCTTGTTTTCCAAGCAACTGCCACGGTGCTTTCTCACCAGCAATGCACAATGGTTCCAATTTCTTCATATCTTTGTGGGACTTTGTAGTCACAATGACTAGGGACATACCTGGCACTTAGTAGGTAGATGCCTGGGTTGCTAGCCACCCTGCAAAGAGTGAGGTTTCCTTCAAAATGAAGAATTGGCCCCCAGCCTGCATTATTTTTGAATATCTTGTTGATCATTCACATAGATGAAAAATTTGTGGATAATGATCAAGTCATAGACCTGAATTCCACATTATATGCAATGCAAATTATTTTTTTACACACTTTTAATATACAAAAAAGATCTTCATGACCCAGATAATCATGATGGTGTGATCACTCACCTAGGGCCAGACATCCTGGAATGTGAAGTCAAGTGGGCCTTAGGAAGCATCACTACGAACAAAGCTAGTGGAGGTGATAGAATTCCAGTTGAGCTATTTCAAATTCTGAAAGATGACGCTGTGAAAGTGTTACACTCAATATGCCAGCAAATTTGGAAAACTCAGCAGTGGCCACAGGACTGGAAAAGGTCAGTTTTCATTCCAGTCCCAAAGAAAGGCAATGCCAAAGAATGCTCAGACAACCGCACAATTGCACTCATCTCACACACTAGTGGAGAAGGCAACGGCATCCCACTCCAGTACTCTTGCCTGGAAAATCCCATGAATGGAGGAACCTGGTAGGCTGCAGTCCATGGGGTCGCAGAGAGTCGGACATGACTGAGCGACTTCACTTTCACTTTTCACTTTCATGCATTGGAGAAGGAAATGGCAACCCACTCCAGTGTTCTTGCCTGGAGAATCCCAGGGATGGGGGAGCCTGGTGGGCTGCGTCTATGGGGTTGCACAGAGTAGGACACTGAAGAGACTTAGTAGCAGCAGCAGCAGCACACGCAGGTAAGGTAATGCTCAAAATTCTCCAAGCCAGGCTTCAGCAATACATGAACCGTGAACTTCCAGATGTTCAAGCTGGTTTTAGAAAAGGCAGAGGAACCAGAGATCAAATTGCCAACATTCGCTGGATCAAGGAAAAAGCAAGAGAGTTCCAAAAAAACATCTATTTCTGCTTTATTGACTATGCCAAAGCCTTTAACTGTGTGGATCACAATAAACTGTGGAATATTCTGAAAGAGATGGGAATACCAGACCACCTGACCTGCCTCTTGAGAAATCTGTATGCAGGTCAGGAAGCAACAGTTAGAACTGGACATGGAACAACAGACTGGTTCCAAATAGGAAAAGGAGTATGTCAAGGCTGTATATTGTCCCCCTGCTTATTTAACTTCTATGCAGAGTACATCATGAGAAACGCTGGGCTGGATGAAGCACAAGCTGGAATCAAGATTGCCGGGAGAAATATCAATAACCTCAGATATGCAGATGACACCACCCTNACAGACTGGTTCCAAATAGGAAAAGGAGTATGTCAAGGCTGTATATTGTCCCCCTGCTTATTTAACTTCTATGCAGAGTACATCATGAGAAACGCTGGGCTGGATGAAGCACAAGCTGGAATCAAGATTGCCGGGAGAAATATCAATAACCTCAGATATGCAGATGACACCACCCTTATGGCAGAAAGTGAAGAGGAACTAAAAAGCCTCTTGATGAAGGTGAAAGACGAGAGTGAAAAGGTTGGCTTAAAGCTCAACATTCAGAAAATGAAGATCATGGCATCCGGTCCCATCACTTCATGGGAAATAGATGGGGAAACAGTGGAAACAGTGTCAGACTTTATTTTTTAGGGCTCCAAAATCACTGCAGATGGTGATTGTAGCATGAAATTAAAAGACGCTTACTCCTTGGAAAGAAAGTTATAACCAGCCTAGACAGCATATTCAAAAGCAGAGATATTACTTTGCCATCAGAGGTCCGTCTAGTCAAGGCTGTGGTTTTTCCAGTGCTCATGTATGGATGTGAGGGTTGGACTATACAGAAAGTCGAATGCCGAAGAATTGACGCTTTTGAACTGCGGTGTTGGAGAAGACTCTTGAGAGTCCCTTGGACTGCAAGGAGATCCAACCAGTCCATTCTAAAGGAGATCAGTCCTGAATATTCATTGGAAGGACTGATGCTGAAGCTGAAACTCCAATAGTTTGGCCACCCGATGCAAAGAACTGACTCATTGGAAAAGACCCTGATGTTGGGAAAGATTGAGGGCAGGAGGAGAAGGGGATGACAGAGAATGAGATGGTTGGATGGCATCACCGACTCAGTGGACATGGGTTTGGGTGGACTCCGGGAGTTGTTGATGGACAGGGAGTCCTGGCATGTTGTGCTTCATGGGGTCACAAAGAGTTGGTCATGGCTGAGCGACTGAACTGAATTGAATATGCAATGAATCCTATTTGGGTAACCATATAAATTGAAAGAACATCACATTCTTCTGTGAGAGCATTACCAACAACTACCACCATTTCTGAGAATCCCATCACTGATGGCAACATTCTCATTGGATTTAAGTTGCCAGTGCAACACACCCATTTTATTTATTTATTTATTTGACTGCAAAACAAAGCCTGCCGGATCTTAGTTCTCCGACCAGGGATCGAACCCGTGCGCCCTGCAATGGAAGTGCCGAGCCGTCTCTGGATGGCCAGAGAAGTCCCAACACACCCATTTTAGTCTGCAGTAGTAACTGTCCTGTTCCTGGAGTTTTAATACATGGAAGGCAAGCATTTTCACATCAGATTTAACTGATGTCTTCTACTGTAGCATGAGCATTTATTAAGATGTGGGTTGACCACGCTATCTGCGGATTTCAGGACAGTGAAATAGATGAGAGGAATATTTAATTGAAGATAACTTACTGGTATAGACAAAGGGTTGCTTTTCTTATCTCTGTTGAAGAGGGGGTTGCAATGAGTTAAATGTGCCACCCAAGAATTCATATGTTAAAACCTAATCCTTATATTATGGCATTAGAAAAAACCAGGAATAAAGTCTAGCTGGTTTTTACTCTAAAAGAGTATAGCTGGCTTTTACTCTAAAAAAGCCTAGCTGTTAAACAACAAAGGACTGCTTGAGTTATGATACCTTTGTATATCAGAGAACTACATAAGCATCAATGTTAAATTTGTATTTATTAAAATGGAAGTGCAAAAGTGACATATATTTTGTAAAAAAAGTTGATTTTAGACTGTGTATTATCTAATTCAAAAACTTTATATATTTATATGTGTATATTTTTCATTTTTAAGAGGCTTTGGAAGGATATGCACCAGTGGGGAGGGAAGGTGAAACTGAAGTTTCATCAAAGTCCCATTTTCTTTTCTGTTTCCAAATTGTTTTACAACAATCAGGTATTAAGTATGTAATTTCAAAGTGAATATACTTTCCACAAACATCTAAAATAAACAAAATTCATCTGTATACTTGCTATATTCAATTGCTAGGGTTGCCATAAAAATGTACCACAGACTTGTAGCTTAATAGAAATTAATTTTCTCACGGTTCTGGAGGCTGGAAGTCTGAGATCAAGGTATCAGCAAGGTTGGTTTTTTCTGAGTCTTTTCTCCTCGGCTTATAGAAGCCTGTCTTTTCCCTGTGTCTTCACATGGTCCTGCCTCTGTATGTGTCTGTGTCCTAATCTCATCTTCCTGTGAAGACACCAGTCATACTGAGTTAAGGCCACTCTAATCATCTGATTTCAACTTAATTGCCTCTTTAAAGACCTTATCTCTAAGTACAGTCACACTTTGAGGTCCTGGGGATCAGGCCTTCAGCACATGAATTTGTTCAGTCACTAAGTCATGTCTGACTCTTTGTGACCCCATGGACTGCAGCACGCTACGCCCCTCTGTCCTCTGCTAGCTCCCGAGGTTTTTCAGTTTTACATCCATTGAGTCAGTGATACTAACCATCTCATCCTCTGTGGCCTCTGTCTCTTTTTGCCTTCAATCTTTCCCAGGATCAGGGTCTTTTCCAATGAGTCAGTTCTTCACATCAGGGGGCCAAAGGATTGGAGCTTCAGCATCAGTCCTTCCAAGTCATAGTGTCCGTGGGGTTTTTGTGGTAAGAGTATTGGAGTGGTTTTCCATTTCCTCCTCCAGTGGACCACATTTTGTCAGAACTCTCCACTATGACACGTCCATCTTGTGTGGCCCTGCATAGCATGGCTCAGCTTCGTTGAGTTACGCAGCCAGGCCAAAGGATTGGAGCTTCAGCATCAGTCCTTCCAAGTCATAGTGTCCGTGGGGTTTTTGTGGTAAGAGTATTGGAGTGGTTTTCCATTTCCTCCTCCAGTGGACCACATTTTGTCAGAACTCTCCACTATGACACGTCCATCTTGTGTGGCCCTGCATAGCATGGCTCAGCTTCGTTGAGTTACGCAGCCCCTTCGCCATGACAATGCTGTGATCCATGAAGGCGGGGGGGGGGGGGGGGCCACGATTTAGCCCATAACCCTTGCCTTCTAAATAAAATAAGGTCTAATTTTCACACATGAAATACTTTCTGCTATAAAAACATAATTACAGCCCGAAGCTACAATGATGCTAATAATTATTTTATAGCATGCTAAAAGTTGTTTTACACATTTAGACATAGATTCCCAAAATGTCACTGGTGATGTGAAGAAGATCCAAATGTACGCCCACAGAGCAGTTTCCTTTCCTAAACGGTTCAGGATTTGCAGTATTTGAATTGAGTCATGCTTTCTTCTTTTGAGGCCAGCAGTCAATCAACCCACATTTACTGGACTCTCACAGGGTGTGGCACATTTTACTAGCTGTGGGACTGAATTAAAAATAAATACAAGCTCAAATCATGCCCGGAAGGAACTTTTAATTTCTGGGGGACTCAGAACATTCCCACTGAATGTAAACACACCCATAATGACACATTTCATGTGGGGTTTAGAGACCAGCAGTCTAATTTATTTGGTGGAGAGTGACATATTTTGTAATTAAGAGACCACAGAATAATGGTGTGAGCCAGGACTAGCTGTGGCCCCTGACTCCATGCCCAGTCCTTTCCCCATCAGATCAGCCCTCCACCGACCCCAACAAGTGGCCCCAGCTGCAATACTAAGTTATGCACTAAGTGCCTGGGGAGTTTTAAGCAAATTAAAAAAAAAATCAGATCCTGGTGTTTAAGGAAGAGCATGTCAAATGCATCTTGGAGGAGGCAGGAGTCAGGGAGGAAAGGAGCAGGGGGAGTGCTATAACAAGTATTATGGCTGGTTATCCTCATAATCTAACAGTTTGCTGTGTTGAGAAAGTAGGGAACTGCTTTCAGGCCTAGAGAGGGAGATTGGCAAGGCAAGGCTGGGAGGTGGTGAAGTAGGGAGGGGGACTGGAGTGGAAGTCAGAGGAAAGAGAGTTTCTCCCCTGGGAGAGTGTGGGTGGAGCCGTGTATAGTCACCAAGAGTGAGGCTGGCGGAAGTAAGGGTTGCCAGAACCCCTCAAGTCCCATAGCTTGTTTCACTGCAAATTATTTCTTGTATGGTTAAAAGGGCTTCCCTGGTGGCTCAGGCAGTAAAGAATCTGCCTGCAAAGCAGGAGACACGGGTTCGATCCCTGGGTCAGGAAGATCCCCTGGAGAAGGGAATGGCAACCCACTCCAACATTCTTGCCTGGAGAATTCCATGAACAGAAGAGCCTGTTGGGCTACAGTCCATGGGATTGCAAATAATGGGACATGACTGAGTGACTAGCACATTGCATGGTTAAAAGATGGCTCCCATGGTGGTTCAGTGGTAAAGAATCTGCCTGTTGATGCAGGAGTTTCGAGTTTGATCCCTGGGTCAGCAAGATTCCTTGGAGAAGGAAATGGCAACCCACTCCAGTATTCTTGCCTTGGAAATCCCATGGACAGAGGAGCCCGGCAGGCTTTGTTCCATGGGGTCGAAAAGAGTCAGACACGATTAACTGATGGCGCACAAGCAAATGAGCACGATGGTTAAGAGATTAAAATGTTCTCCTGGGGACACTGAAAAGTTCACAGGTGTTATTCCAGAGAGTCCAGGGCAGCTGAATGAATTCATTCTTCAGGACAAGTGTGTGAGTACGTGTGTAAATGAGTGTGTGTTTGTGAGGCAGCATGTGTGAGGGAGTGTTTGTGAGGAGTTAGGGTGTATGTGCATGAGTGTGTGAGTGAATAGTACATGGGAGTGTGTGGAATGTGTGTGTCAGCATGTGTGAGTGTGCAAGAGAGTACACATGAGTGTGTTTATGAGAGAGAGTGGGTGGTGGGAATATGTGAGTGTGACCACGTGAGTGTGTGTGAATGTGAGAGTGTTTCTATGTGAGAGTGAGTGTATGTGTCTGCGCCTTGGCCCTAGAGGTCCCTGTAATTGTCGTGCCTTGCAGGTGTAACAGAGATGAGTTGCATGCGGTGGCTTGAAACACAAACGTATTATCTTCTATTTCTGAAGGTCAGCGCTCCAAAGTGAGTTCACAAATGACCTAAAATCAAGGTGTTCCTTCTGGAGACTCTAGGAGGAGACTCCACTCCTTGGCTTTTCCAGTCTCCAGAGGCCGCCCCCATTTCTTGGTCTGCGACCCTTCTTCCATCTCCGAAGCCAGCAACGGCAGGCGCGGGCCTTCTCACATCAAATACTCTGACCTGTTCTTCCACCCCTCTTCCACTTTTAAGGATCCTTGTGATTCCATCAGGGCCACTTGGATTATCCAGGATAATTTACCTTAAGGTCAGCTGAAGACACAGAACCGGCACGTGGACACAGCACAGGGCGGGGACACGGGCATGCGCACAGCACTTCAGTGTCCAGCAGAAATTGCTTGAAAAGCAGTTATATTCCAAAAAACCCAATTATATTCCAAAAAATTATATTTTATTAAAAAAAAGCTCAGTGGATTAATAAACTTAATTCTATCCTTCTTAATTCTTAATTCTATTCTTAAGAATCAAGAAGGAATCTCAATTCCTTCTTGCCACCTAACCTAACATATTCATGGGTTCCAGGTATTAAGAGGGGGGCATTATTTAGCCTACCACAGTCCCCGGCATCACCTGTAGATAAGTTTTCGCAAAGCGGAAATGCCTCTTTCCCCTTTCTCCAAATGTTGACATGCCCTGGAGGGCAGGCAGGCAGTGGGTTGGAGGACCTGGTATACTTAGCAAAGCTGATTCAGCTCTGCCCTCACTGAGATCCAGGGGGTGAAACGTTATCTTGAAGCAGTATCTGTCTTTGCCCAAACAGCACTTCAGCACTTTGGTGGTGACCTCTCTCAACACTTCATTTTCATTCATGAGGAAATGGAGAGCAGGCTGGCAAAGCGACTTCTCCAGGGTTTTCCAGCTGGTTTCCCAGTAGAACTGGACCTTTAACAAGACTCTCAGAACTCCATCCCTTTCCTTTCCTACTGTTATCCTCATCAATGTTCCAAGATTATTGCTCTGCCTTTTCTCACCAAGAGACATGTGGTTTTTGACCTTCAGAGGTGCTTAATTCTCTTGACTAACAGAATATCCATCTGTGTGTACGTGTCCTAAAAGCAATTACAACAATTGGATAAGATGCTTACCTGGTTATGGTGTATTTGTTGCCGAAGGCATCTAATGAGACAAGGAGGTGAGAGTCTATATACATATACCTGATGTTCAATCCAGAGTACCATGGCACCAAGAAGATGCAGACAGATTGGCAGCGGTTCGGAAGAGATCAGCTAAACTGATGCGAAGAAAGAAGGTTGAAGCAGCTAAGCAGGGAATGCTTCACTAAGCAATCAACTGGCTTGAAGAAAGCTGCTCCAGGACTCCTATGAATATTTTCAAGCTGTGACAAAGAGGGGACTTAATTACTTCAGCATTTTGGCAGGTCTAAGAAAATGCACTGTGTATAGACACAAAGGGGGAATAAAACCCTACTTGTGCCAACAGTAAGAGCACTGAATCATTGTACCTTAACTTGCAGTTGATCTCAACTTGTAGACAGCCTTTTTTTTTTTTTCACTTTGATGGATTGCTTGGGTGACCAGTTGTCCTAGTTTTCCCAGGCCTGAGGGCTTTTCTAGGGTGTAAGATTGTCAGTGCTAAAGCTGGTACTGTCCATGGGCAACCAGAACAGCTTGCCTCATGACTGACTGCACAGCTTGTCTCATGGCATGTGAGAGTCATCATGTAGGCCTAACCTGTCTGTCTACCTCGAAATACTGGGATACCAGAGATAATTGGAAATCCTATTTGTGTGAGATTCCAAATATCCTTAGAGAAATAGTAAAGAGATCCCTGAGATTTACAGCAGAGCTTCAAAAATACCTGCTCGAGAAATTTGGCTCAAATCAGGGAGGCAAAGCCAGCTCACTTTGGCTGTGATCAGTAGGTATCTGGGTGTTTCCAAAAGATGGGGAAAATGGCTTGAGATTGCCTGAGATGTCCTGGGGTTCCTGGTCAGGTGTTGTGACCTGTATGTTTGATGTGGTATTATTAGATGTGTGTGTGTGCACATTCAGTTGTAGCTGACTCTTTAAAACCCTGTGGGCTGTAGCTTGCCAGGCTCCTCTGTCCATGGAATTCTCCAGGCAACGATACTGGAGTTGGCTGCCATTTCCTCCTCCAGGGAATCTTCCTGACTCAGGGACTGAACTCGAATCTCTTGTGTCTCTTGCATTGATAGGCGATTCTTTACCACTAGTGCCACTTGATATTAGATGGTGTCCCTCAAACACCTCTAGTCCCAGCAGAAGGTCTGGGGCTACCTTTAGGGCCCTGGAAATGTATAAGCACCGAGGAAGCACAATGTCAGTGTTGAAGGCCCTGCAGAGGCAGGGGACAGGTGTTGAGGCTCTGGATCTGGAAGCAGGAGGATAGCTAATCACTTCTCTGTAGCAAAACCTGCAGCTGTCAAGCCAGGCTGTCAGATAATGGAGGGAAAGAGTGTAAACTAGTACAAAAACGTCAAATGAGGGGACTTCCCTGGTGATCCAGTGGTTAAAATTCCTGGCTTCCAATTTAATCCCTGGTCAGAGTACTAAGATTCCACATGCCATGCAGTGCAGCCAAAAAATTAAAACAATAACCAAAAAACCCAACAACAACAACAAAACACAAAACAAGAAAGAGGTTTCTGCCTAAAAGGGAAGAACTTTAGTGGAAACTTAGAAACACAGTAATAAGATCTTGTGAACCTTCTTCCAGACCAAATATAATCTCTATTTTTACTCAAGTTGTCAGTCTAAAACTCCTGTTTTACTCATAGACTTAGAGAATGAACTTATGGTTACAGGGAGGAAGGGGGTGTGTGGAGTGAGGGATAGACTGGGGGTTTGGGATTGACAGGCACACACTGCAGTATCTAAAAACAGATAACCAACAAGGAACTACTGTATAGCACAGAGAACTCTGCTCAATCTTCTGTAATAACCTAAATGCGGAAAGAATTTGAAAGAGATTCAGTTCAGTTCAGTTACTCAGTCATGTCCGACTCTTTGCGACCCCATGAATCGCAGCACGCCAGGCCTCCCTGTCCATCACCAACTCCTGGAGTTCACTCAGACTCGCGTCCATCGAGTCAATGATGCCATCCAGCCATCTCATCCTCGGTCGTCCCCTTCTCCTCCTGCTCTCAATCTTTCTCAGCATCAGGGTCTTTTCTAGTGAGTCGGCTCCTCACATCAGGTGGCCAAAGTATTAGAGCTTTAGTTTCAGCATCAGTCCTTCCAGTGAATATTCAGGATTGATTTCCTTTAGGATTGACTGGTTCGACTCCTTGCAGTTCAAGGGACTCTCAAGAGTCTTCTTGAGCACCATAGTTAAAAAGCATCAATTCTTTAGTACTCAGCCTTCTTTACGTCCAACTCTTACATCCGTACATGACAGCTGGAAAAACCATAGCTTTGACGACGTGGACCTTTGTTAACAAAGTGATATTTCTTCTTTTTAATATGCTGTCTAGGTTTGTCATAGCTCTTCTTCCAAGGAGCAAGCATCTTTTAATTTTGTGACTGCAGTCACCATCCTCAGTGATTTTGGAGCCCAAGAAAATGAAGTCTCATTGTTTCCATTTTTTCCTCATCTATTTGCCATAAAGTGGTGGGACCGGATGCCATAAACTTAGTTCTTCAAGTTTTAAAGCCAGCTTTTTCACTCTTCTCTTTCACTTTCATCAAGAGGCTGTTTAGTTCCTCTTTGCTTTCTGCCATTAGGTTGGTGTCATCTGCATATCTGAGGTTGTTAACATTTCTCCTAGCAATCTTGATTCCAGCTTGTGATTTATCCAGCCTGGCATTTCCCAAGATGTACTCTGCACAGAACTTAAATAAGCAGGGTGACAATATATAATCTTGACGTACTCCTTTCCCAATTTTGAACCAGAAGTTCTGAGGATGGACTATAGGAACCTGCATTTAAACAATAGTTGGAACCAACTGAGAGGGTTGACCTTTCAGGGCTCTTCTACAAATCAGGACAAAATCCTTAGGTCTGGAATCTTCTTGGTCTGGACCTTCAATCTTGAGGCTTATAAGCTCAAGACACTTCTTAGTGGGGAGGCTCCATGTTGTCATTAGAGGTGAAACCTTTGGGGAGTCTTATTTTGTAGTATGTCCTCGTAGAGACTTGTTATTTAAAGAAATGAAATCAAGATGCCCATTCTTGGTGCCCAAATTAGGTATACCAGGGAGATTAGGAAAGCATAGGGCTTCCCTGGTGGTCCAGTGGTAAAGGGTCTGCCGTGCAATGGTTTGATCCCTGGCCAGGGAACTAAGTGATGCTGCCCAGCAACTAACCCCCTGTACCACAACTACTGAGCCTGTGAGTGCCAGACGCCATATGCCACAGCTGGAGAGAGAGTCCATGTGCTGTGATGGAAGATTCATATGACGTAACGAAGAGTCTGCATGCCACAACCAAGACCCAATGCGGCCAAAGAAATAAATAAATATTTTAAAAAGAAAGAAAGAAAAGACACTTTGAGCACCTGGGTCAAACTCAGCTTGTGAATCAGTAGGTTGTATTACTAGACAGTGTTGTTGCTGTGGTTGTTGTTTAGTAACTAAGTCGTGTTTGACTCTTTTATGACCCCAGGGACTGTAACCCACCAGGCTCCTCTGCCCATGGAGTTCTCCAGGCAAGAATACTGGAGTAGATTGCCATTTACTTCTCTAGGGGATCTTTCCCACCCAGGGATTGAACACACATCTCCTGCATTGACAGGTGGATTCTTTACCACTGAACCACCAGGGAAGCCTCAGTTAGACAGCATGCAGTGTAATTAATAGCAAAATCACCTATTACCCATCCTGCAGGGTAGTGAGAGTCTCAGGGTGACCAGCCATCCCAGTTTGCCCAGGACTAAGCAGTTTCCTGGGACATGGGATTTGCAGTGTTAAAACTGGGATAGTCCTGGGCAAACCAGAACAATTGGTCATTATGGAGAAGGCTTGATTTTCAAGCAAGCGTAGTTGAGGAAGCCTCCTTTGAGGAGGAGGGAGACAACTGAATGGGCATCACAGTCTAGAAGGATGTACAGCAGCCAAGAGCTAGGAGAGAAGAGGGAGAATTCTAATTCAAATTCGCAAGTCCCTTCACAGATTCCCCAGCTCTATCCGTTCAGATCCAGGTATTTTAAACCCCGGGTGTTTTTACTTGGCATGTTGCTACAAGAAGTGTGACAGAGCTAAGTGGTTCTGCAAGCTTGAATGGTAACAATTCACATGCGCACCCACCTCCGAGAACAGGCTGATTAGCTCATGTTTGCAGAAACCTCACAGTGCACACAGGAGAGCCCGAAACCCAGGTATCATTAGCCAGTGAGTGCCAACTTTCAAAATTCACATTCCTGCCCTTTCATCCCAGTTTTTTCTCCATTCCTTTGAAATTGCTGGATTCCTGCAGATTTAGCTTGAGACACTCAGTGGAATAGAAGAGGCTACAAGGCTTGACCTGTGTATGAAAGGGATTACATAAAAATAGCCCAGGACCCAGCTGGCATCACTGGTGGGCAACAGGCCAATTTCTCTTCTTTTTTTTATTATTACATTAAAACTTTTTTTTAAATTGGAGTATGATTGATTTAGGGCTTCCCTGAGGGCTCACACAGTAAAGAATCTGCCTGCAATGCAGGAGACCCAGGTTCAGTCTCTGGGTTGGGAAGATCTCCGGAGAAGGGAATGGCAACCCACTCCAGTGTTCTTGCCTGGAGAAGCCCATGGACAGAGGAGCCTGGAGGACTACAGTCCAGTTCAGTTCAGTGACTTAGTTGTGTCTGACTCTTTGCAACCCCATGGACTGCAGCATGCCAGGATTCCCTGCCCATCACCAACTCCCAGAGCTTGCACAAACTCATGTTTATCAAGTTGGTGACACCATCCAACCATCTCATCCTCTGTCGTCCCCTTCTCCTCCTGCTCTCAATCTTTTCCCAGCATCAGAGTCTTTTCAAATGAGTCAGCTCTTTGCATCAGGTGGCCAAAGAATTGGAGTTTCAGCTTCAGCATCAGTCCTTCCAATGAATATTCAGGACTGATTTCATTTAGGACTGACTGGCTTGATCTCCTTGCACTTCAAGGGACTCTCAAGAGTCTTCTCCAACACCACAGTTCAAAAGCATCAATTCTTCGGTGCTCAGCTTTCTTTATAGTCCAACTCTCACATCCATACATGACTACAGGAGAAACCATAGCTTTGGCTAGACAGACCTTTGTTGGTAAAGTAACATCTCTGCTTTTTAATATACTGTCTAGTTTGGTCATAGCTTTTCCTCCAAAGACCAAGCTTATTTTAATTTCATGGCTGCAGTCATCATCTGCAGTGATTTTGGAGCCCAAGAAAATAAAGTATCTCACAGTTTCCACTGTTTCCCCATTTATTTGCCATGAAGTAATGGGACCAGATGCTATGATCTTAGTTTTTTTGAATTTGAATTTTAAGCCAACTTTTCCACTCTCCTCTTTCACTTTCATCAAGAGGCTCTTTAGTTCTTCTTCGCTTTCTGCTATAAGGGTGGTGTCATCTGTGTATCTGAGGTTATTGATATTTTTCCCGGCAATCTTGATTCCAGCTTGTGCTTCATCCAGCTCAGTCCATGGGGTTGCAAAGAGTTGGACACGACTGAGTGACTAACAGACACACATGCACAAACATGATTGATGTACAATGTTTTGTTAGTTTCAGGTGTGCAGCAAAGTGAATCAGTTATACATACCCACATATCCACTCTTTTTGAAGATTCTTCTCCCATATAGGCCACAACAGAGTATTGAGTAGAATTCCCTGTGCTATTCAGTAGGTCCTTATTAGCTAACTATTTTATGTATATAGTAGTGTCTATATGTCAGTGCAATCTCCCAATTTATCCCTCCCTCCCTTATCCTCTGGTAAACATAAGTTTGTTTTCTACATCTGTGACTCTACTTCTGTTTTGTAAATAAGTTCATTTGTACCTTTTTTTTTTTTTTTTAGATTCCATGTAAGTGACATCATATGCTATCACATATGATTTGTCTCTCTGTGTCTGACTTACTGCAGGGTCAGTTTCTAAGTGGGCTGTCCACTTCCTGTTGGAGAGAGAATTTCTCCTCCCTGCCTCTCCTCTGGTTGACCTGTTCATAGACATCCTTTAATCTTTCTTATATTGTTATATACATGTAATATCATAGACCATATGACATTCTATCAGTAGATAACGCAGGTCCTGTAATGAGAGGTGGAGTTGATGCCACAATACAGCTGAAAACACTGCATGACAGCCCACGCTCTGCCTTGAGTCCAAGCTGATTCCTAATGCCTCTGGGATGGGACAGAAGTGGGAAAGGTACAGCTCCCCGACTCCTGCCCTTTCCAGAGCTGCTTCTAAAGGGAAAGAGTGAGTTGGGGTCCCACTTCCTGAGCCTGCTTCCTATTCCTGGGCAGCTTAAAGCTTGGTTAGCCAAGCAAAATAGACTGGTAATGGCTGAACTCTCAAAAGCATGTATGTATGTAGTTGTGTGCACGTATGTGTGAGGGTATATGTTGTTTTCATGTGTGTAACGGTGTATGTTGCATGTACGCATATATGCATGTATATATATGTGTATGTGAGTTTGTGTTGTATATGTGTGTGGGTGTAGAATGTGATTCTATACATATGTGTGTGTACATGTGTATATGATCAGGTATGTATGTACAGGTGTGTTTGGGGAACGGGTGCAAATATGAGTGTGGGTACGCTGTGTGTGTGCGTACCTTCTTGAAAGATCCCTGAGCGTTGATGGTTATACTCTGGACCTCGGGTGGTGAACAAGCTTGCCAGCCCCTGAATGTGCAGACACGTCCCCCTGCTCCTTGCTTTGCTGAGATGCTGGGGGAGGGGAGGGAAGGAGGTTGTATGCAGGCACAGCGCCCAGGCTGGGAAGGGGGCTGGTTTCCAGGCCTGGGCTTGCCTCTCGTCAGCGCCTCTCTCCTGGTCAGAGTGAGAGGCAGATGGGATTATAGCCGGGTTTCACCACTAACAATAACTGGTCTTAAGACATCCTGCCAATCTGTGGAACTCCTAGAAGCGGCTCACCCAGCCAATGTTGCTAGCAGTAGAGTAGGAACTGCTCTTTGAGGCCCCACACTTGGCGAGGATTTCGTGAATAAAAAAAGCACACGTGAGTAGTCCTGCCTGCCCAGTTCCAGAGCTTGTCGGATAATTCCATTCTTGGCTGGACCACCAGAGAGGGCGAACAGAGTGAGGAGTCAGCAAAGCTGATTTTCTTTAGACTTTACAGGGCCCTGAAGTCAAGGGGACTCTTGGAGGATTGCTATTAAGAAGTCTCGAAAAGTCAATATGGCTGTAGAATGGACACTAGCTGCTTGACAGTGAAGGGGATGGAGCTTTGCTAAACAGAGCAAAGGCTGAAAAACCCAGATAGATGAGCTGGGAGGTTAAAGGAGCCTGGAACACAGGGGCCGCTCACTGTCATGAGCCCGAATCTGACTACAAGACTCCTTGGGATTACAGATTCTTGGGGTTTCTTTCCTGGCAATCTTAAACAAGTGCAGTGAGTTCCTTTGCCTGTGGATGTTTCTTTTTCCCCATTGGTGGCACCCACATAGGTTATTGCACAACTAGCGAGGCGTCTAACATGGCCTTAAGAAAAGGAAGTGATGTGTAAGCAGGGTTTGGGAGCTATTTAAAGACAACATTATCTTCCTCCATCATACTCAGTTCAGTTCAGTTCAGTCGCTCAGTCGTGTCCGACTCTGCAATCCCATGAACCGCAGCACACCAGGCCTCACTGTCCATCACCAACTCCCGGAGTCCACCCAAACCCATGTCCATCGAGTCGGTGATGCCATCCAGCCATCTCATCCTCTGTCATCCCCTTCTCCTCCTGCCCCCAATCTTTCAAATCTTTTCAAATGAGTCAACTCTTCGCATGAGGTGGCCAAAGTACTGGAGTTTCAGCTTCAGCATCATTCCTTCCAAAGAAATCCCAGGGCTGATCTCCTTCAGAATGGACTGGTTGGATCTCCTTGCAGTCCAAGGGACTCTCAAGAGTCTTCTCCAACACCACAGTTCAAAAGCATCAATTCTTCGGTGCTCAGCTTTCTTTATAGTCCAATCTCTCATAATAGGCTTTTCAAAAGCCACATCAAACACTCGAATGGCCCATGACCGTGCCTGCACGGTCACTCCTTTGAAACTGTGTCTTCAGATGGGGAAGTGCCTGTCACTTCCAGATGAGGCTTCAGACAAATTGGCCCCTGGACACTGGGGTTCCTGTGCTATGGAGATAATGGGTTCTCTTGATCTGCAGTGAGACACCTTAGTGTTCATAACCATCTATCTTCCTTTCTTCTCCCTGCCCTTCATCTCTTTCTTTCATCATTAAAAAAAATTAAAAAAAAGAAAAAACTTCTTTAAAAAAATAATAAATTTAATATTGCCTGTGCTGAGTCTTCATTGCTGCATGGGCTTTTCTCTAGTTGCAGCGAGTGAGGGCTACCTCCTAGTTGCGGGTGCACGAGCTTCTCATTTTAGTGGCTTCTCTTGTTCGGAGCAGGGGCTCCAGCGTGCTTGGGCTCAGTAGACGCGGTGTACGGGCTTAGTTGCTCTGTGGCATTTGGGATCGTTCCAGATCAGGGGTCGAATCCGTGTCTCTTGCATTGGGAGGTGGATTTTTTTTTTAAACCATTGAGCTACCAGGGAAACCCTAACATTTTTTGTTTTTAAAAAACTTTTAATATTTTTTTCCATTTTTTAAAGGCTCCATTGTATTTACAGTTATATCTTTCACCACTGTGGACAGAAAAGCTAGGAGTGCCTTTTTAAAAAAATTATATTTTACTCATCGCAGTCACCCAAGTCCACTTCATGTTTTTCCAACGCATTTTTTTTTTTTTTTTTGACTGTTTTTCGAGGCTTATGGAGATCTTAGTTCCTGGACCTGGGATAAACCCGGTGCCCTCTGCAGTGGGCAAACTATTTGGAGAAGGCAATGGCACCCCACTCCAGTATTCTTGCCTGGAAAATCCCATGGATGGAGGAGCCTGGTAGGCTGCAGTCCGTGGGGTCGCTAAGAGTCGGACACGACTGAGCGATTTCACTTTCACCCTGCAGTGGGAGCACAGAGTCTGAGCTACCAGGAAAGTGTCTCAACACACATTTCAGCGATAGGAACTTTGAGTTTTGGTTTTCTTTATGACCATTACTTACATCGTATGCTCTGGCTGCCCAAGAGCACTTGCCTCTACGTTGGAAATATTCTATACCTGCCCCGTCCAAGACTAGCCACTACAGGTGATCGTTTAGCACTCAAATGTGCTTAGTGGGGCTGAAAAGGTGGCATTTTCTCTTTTGGTTCACTTTAATTAATGTCGGTTTAAAGAGCGGCCTGTGGCTGGTGGCTCCAGTGCTGAAGCCACAGTGGTAGAACCCGTGTTCTCCTCCCCCGCTACTCCTCCAAATCTCAATTCAGTTGACTTCTTCCCCCTTAGCTGATCCAGGCTCACTCTATCACCCTTCTCTAGGCTCCTTGACACAGAGAAAATAAGCAAAGACTCGGTTCATTGTCCTGCAGTTTCTCCCAAGCTCTCAGACTCCTTTGTAAGGCGAGTGGGAAGGTGGGTTGGGAAAGGCTTACTGAAATGTCAGTGATACTGGTGAGAAAATTTCAGTTCTTTGCCAAGCGTTTTCTCTGTTGACACAACAGGTTTATCTGCTTACGTGTAGGGGGAGGCGACGGCCAGCCCCGAAATGAAGTGCCTGAATCCCAGGTGGGTTATATTTCTATTCCAGTTTCATGTATGTTTAAAAAGTAATGTAAGTTATTAAGAGTTATCTGTGCTTGAAGGTACAGTATTACAAACATTTTAGGAAAAAGCTTGTGGGAATTACAATTACATAACCAGAGAAGAATTTGGAGAGCACTGGGTTTGCATGGAGGAAGGCAGTCAGGCTGGGTTTAAGTTTTGTGTAAGGTACCATCTCCCTCCATGCACGCATGCTGAGTTGCTTCAATTGTTTCCAACTCTTTGTGACCTCATGGACTGCAGCCCGTTCCTCGCCCCCCCCCTCACCCCCCACAACTGCTGCCAGAAGCCTCCATCCATGGGACTCTCCAGGCAAGAATACTGGAGTGGGTTGTCATGCCCTCTTCCTGGGGATCTTTCTGACCCAGGGATGGAACCCGCATCTCTTACGTCTCCTGCATTGGCAGGCGGGTTCTTTACCACTAGCACCATCTGCGAAGCCCTAGGACAGAATAATCTGACTATAATCCAGTGATACTGGCAAAGACCTAGGACAAGGGAGAGAGGGGACTGGGAAGGTTGATTTACACAAACAGGCTTCTGGCAAAAAAACAGGCCCAAGGAATTTCCAGGGTGGAAAAAATAAAAGGCATACTTTTGAGTAAAAGTCAGATGCAATTATGAAACCCCTAAGGGAGAAAGTGGTTCAAAAGGCACTATAGCTCAGACAATACTATACACCTGGAAAAGCTCTAAGGACCCAAGAGAGCTCATCAGTGTCAGGAACACGAGATAGATGGGGATCGCCTGAACGGGGTGTCAGACAGCGGCTGCATAAGGAAACCACTCCCAGGTCTGCGGCGGAGTCCTTGGTTAAAACAGTGGGAGGTCGCCTCTGCAACGTCCAGCCACCCAGGTGATTTCGTCAGCTTGGGCTGCCATGCCAGAACACTACACACTAGACGGCTTAAACGCCAGATAGGAACTTTTTATTTTACTGTTCTGGAGGCAGGGTGCTGGCCAATTTGGCTGCTGGTGAGAGTTCTTTTCCTGATCGGCAGATGGCTGCTTTCTTGTGTTCTTACATGGCAGGATTGGGGTAAGGGAAGCAGGGAGACAAAGGGGTGGGGAGGGAAACAGAGGGAAAGAAAGAGGTAGGGAGGGCGATAGAGAGAGAAGCACTCCATTATTGCTTCTTTTCTTATTTACTTTTGGCTGCTCTGGGTCTTTGTGGCAGCACAAGGGACTCTTCGTTGCCTCTCGTGGGCTCTGCCCAGTTGTGGGGGGCTCTACTCCCCGGCTGTGGGGGGCTCTACTGCCTGGCTGTGGGGAGGGGGCTCTACTCTCCAGCTGTGGGGAGGGGCATTTCCTAATATCCCAAAGAAACCCGGGGTGTTAGATCTGATGTTCAGGAACAAGATTATCTAGAAAAATCACTGGAGGGAACCAGATCCAGTGAGAGTGCGCCTTTGTTCCCTCTTAAAGCTCAGTGTTCCCATTTGGTGCGTGCTCAGCGTCGCAAGGCCACGCTGTATGACATTACTTACACTACAGACTTACTTTTGACTCAGTGCCAGAGGCAGCTGGGCCGGCGAGATCTCTGATTTCATTGAAAACTAGATTCCAAGCCCGAGTAACTTCTAAAACAAAACCTCTAAAGCCTTCCCTTTGAGCCATCAGCCCAGCACTGGCCTCTGCTTGCTTTTCTTCTTCCAGGCTCCATAGTGCTGCTGGCTCTTCACCTCGCTGACCCTTCTCTAAAATACCTCCCAGTACCTTGAGTGTGGCACTGCCAAGCACCAGGTAAAGGGGGGTAGGGAATGGAGATGAGAAAGATGAGATGAGCAGAGTGCCTGCTTCCAGGAGCGTACAGACTTGTTCAAGGATAAGACAAGTATGGGATGTCTTGGGAAAACCCAAGGGGACCCTTGGGGAGTTCCCTGGTGGTCCAGTGGTTAAGAATCCACCTTCCAATTCCGGGGACTTGGGTTCAATCCCTGGTTGGGGAACTAAGATCCCACCTGCCACGGGGCAACTAAACCTGAGTGCTGAGTGCCACAACAAAAGATCCTGCCTGTCACAACTAAGACCCTAGGACACAGGCACCCCCCCAAGAGGGGGGAGTCTCATTTTTGACCAAGGTCCCAAGTTAGTACGTGGCAAGAACAATCACATTCCAAAGTGAGATGTGTGGTTTCCGGGCAGGATGGCAAAGGAGGTCGTTGGAAACAAGCTTTGAGCCCTTCAGCTGATACCTATTATCATTATTCAGTGGCTCAGTCATGTCCGACTCTGTGACCCCATGGACTGCAGCACACCAGGCTTCCCTGTCCTGCACTATTTCCTGGACTTTGCTCAAACTCATGTCCATCGAGTTGGTGATATCATTCAACCACCTCATCCTCTGCCATCCCCCTTCTCCTCCTATTTTCAACCTTTCCCAGCATCAGGGTCTTTTCAAATGAGTCGGCTCTTTGCATCAGGTGGCCAAAGTATCTTCAGCTTCAGCATCAGTCCTTCCAATGAATATTCAGGACTGATTTCCTTTAGGATTGACTGGTTTGATCTCCTGGCTCTCAAAAGTCTTCTCCAGCACCATAGTTCAAACGTATCTATTCTTCAGCGCTCAACTTTTTTATTGTCCATCTCTCACATCCATAATGACTACTGGAAAAACCATAGCTTTGACTATATGGAACTTTTTTTATAGTCAAGCTGAAGCCTATACAAAACATCAGCAAGGCTGAGAGAGTGGCTGGAGATTACAGAGAGGGTTTCTTCAATAGGTCTTGTGCAATAAGCTTTCTTTCTCCACGGAAGGACGGTGGGATGCTATCTTCTTTCCTTGGTCTATAGGGTAGCTTCAGTGATGCCTTTTGGAAAGGTTGCTCACTGTCCAGGGAACCTAGGTAACTCAGGGACCAGAGTCAGATTTGGGCATATGGATTCTCACAGGTAGGGGGCTGGCTGAAGCCACAGCTGTGTGCCTGCACTTCCAATGACCATGAGACAAAGATGCAAGTTCACTGCAGATCAGGGGTGCAGGGGTGAACCACTTGAGAGAGACCCCTGTGGGACTGTAGTGGAGAATTCCAAGAGCAGCAGGGGGATCGAGAGGTACTGCTAAGTTTCCAGAGACCAAGGCTCTTAGGTAAAGAACTCATGAGATGCATTTGCCTGAGGTGAGGGCGTGACAAGCAGGAAATATCCTCAGTCTGGAGGGTGGGGGAGCAGGAGAGAGGCCCAGAGACAGAGCAGGTGTCACAAGGGGCCGTGGCCAGTGGCAGTTTACCTCTGCCTCCTCTCAATTCTGACCTTGGAGAGGTCAAGGTGCAGCCAGCAAGGTGAGGGAAGGAGTGAA
Organism: Aepyceros melampus; assembly: GCA_006408695.1. NCBI lineage: Eukaryota > Metazoa > Chordata > Mammalia > Artiodactyla > Bovidae > Aepyceros > Aepyceros melampus. Next base: position 202,205 of record SJXQ01007344.1, on the reverse strand, counting down.
GAAACCAACCACTTGCCTGCACGTGCTGAGCAGAGGAGACCTCAACTGAGCTAGGCCGGAGTTTTAACTTTGGAATGGTGATTGGACTCCTGTATGCAGTGGACACTGGTAATTCATCTTCGGAGAGTGAGCAGGAAGCATTAGGACTACCTGAGATTTCATCTGGGAGTGGGAGACGAGCCAACAGAGCAGAGCCAACCACAGAGCAGGTCAGGGGAAGAAAACATCACTCCTGATTGTATCTCGCGAATGTCTCTCTGGAGAACTGGTTATATGCATGCTTGATGATGATCTGGGCTTCCCTGGTGATAAACAACCCGACTGCCAATGCAGGAGATGCAAGAGACGTGGGTTCGACCCCTGGGTCAGGAAGGTCCCCCGGAGGAGGCCATGACAGCCCACTCCGGTATTCTTGCCTGGAGAATCTCGTGGATGGAGGGGGCTGGCGAGCTGCAGTCCATGGGGGATGCAGCGTTGGACACAGCTGAGTGTGTGCACACACAGGACGATGATCTGGAGTGACACGCATGTCCCTCACTCTCAAACACACCCCCTGGACACCTGCTACGTGCCAGGCTTAGAGCTGGCTTTGGGGACCAACAGAAAGCCAAGCCAGCAAGGCCCTCAGCCTTCCCAGGGCCGACAGGCTGATGGGGAGACACTGGACTCCCTGCCCTCCTAGACAAATGGACTCGCAGAGTATTTTGAGAATTTGATGAGGGAACCACCAGCCAGGGTCGGGGGGAAATGAGGAATGGCTTCACGGAAGACAGGTCTGGGGTTGGGTCCTGCAGAAGCTGACAGTCCTGGCTGGGTAGCAACGGGCAGGGAGGCTCTCCAGACAGAACGAGGAAGTGCTCCTTCCGCCCAAGAGGGGAGCAAAGGGGGCCCAGTCCCCTGAGAGCACAGAGTGTGCAAAAGGCCAAGTCAGGGGCCTCCCTGGGGGCCCGTGGCTAAGACTCCGCCCATCCACTGCAGGAGTGTGCGTTCCATCCCTGGGTGGGGACCTAGGATCCCACATGCCAAAAAAAAAGGAGGGCGGGGGCAAATGGGCATAATTCCTTTCATGTGAAATAGCCTAAAATAGGCAAGTGTATAGAGATAGAAAGTTGATTATGGGCTGTCCAGGGTTGGGGGGCAGGGCTTTTCTTTGGGATGATAAAGTTTTCTAAAATTAGATTGAGATGATGGTTAACTTAAATATACTAAAACCATTGAATTGCACACTTTAAATGGATGAACTGCATGGTATATGAATTGTATCTTAGAAAAAGGCCATACAAAAGTCACAGCACAATAAATATGGTGTTCAGGAATAGGTGGCAAACTTGTAAAGAATTCAAGGGAATGGTTCTGCAGGTGTCAGGAGAGGGTCAGCTCTTGCCGTCAGGAGGGGAATGGGTGATTGGGGGCGGGGGAGCGGGGAGCAGAGAGGTGAGTGGCCATCCAGCGGCCGCGACGACCCCCTCGAGTCTTACCGTGAATGGTGGTTTCACAGGTGTGATCTCTGTAAGATCAATTCGGACATCTCTTAGGAAACCCCAGAATGTATGACATATTTCTAAATAATGGAAAAGGGGGGAGGTGGAGGCCACGTGAGAGATGGACTGAAAGGCACCTGGGCACTGGCTGCAGGATCCAGAGGTTCAGGTCAGACGTCTGCACCGAAGGAAGACGCTGGGAGCCAATGAAGGTGGCTGAGCAGGCTGCTGAGAGTGTGAAAGCGGTGGGTTACGAAGGGGTCTGGGCTCCGCAGGCAGGAACGACGAACGCAGGGAGTGGGCCTCAAGGTACAGAGCCTGGAGGAGTGAGAACAGCATCTGAGCATGCGTCGTGGGGCGGTGGAGGGGCGGTATAGTGTGAAGGGTGTAAGTACCACCATCCCACGGAAACCCGAGGAGGAGGAAAGATACCTGGGAGGATGGGCGGTGGCACAGGCGTGGGCAGAGAGAGAGAGTGGTGAGAAGGAGCTGGAAGAAAGAAAAGGTGAACGGGTTAACCTTGCATATATACATAGTGAAAGTGAAAGTCTCTCAGTCGTGTCAGACTCTTTGCGACCCCATGGACTATACAGTCCATGGAATTCTCCAGGCCAGAATACTGGAGTGGGTAGCCTTTCCCTTCTCCAGCGGATCTTCCCAACCCAGGGATTGAGCCAGGGCCTCCCACATTGCAGGCGGATTCTTTACCAACTGAGCCACCAGGGAAGCCCTGCATATATACATAGGAATATAAGAAAATACTTCATTACTAAATGAGGAATCTCGGGAGATTGCACCTGTAATTCTTGGCACGTTGTAGATTCTGGGTAATTGTGAGGTCTTTCCAAGTTCTAAGGGCTTGGTTCCTTTAGGAACATGCTCCTCTGCATAAACAGTTCCACACTGTGTAGGGTATCACGATCTGAGTTGCAGCCCTGCTTCCCACTCCTTCCCAGACGCAGAACTTCTCTAGAGTTTAGCCTGGGGTTTTGTGGTTTAGTTGCTAAGTCGTGTCTGACTCTTGCGACCCCATGGACTCAGCCCGCCAGGCTCCTCTGTCCATGGGATTTTCCAGGCAAAATACCGGAGTGGGTTGCCATTTCCTTGTCCAGAGGATCTTCCCGACCCAGGGATTGAAGCCAGGTCTCTGGCACTGCAGGCAGATTCTTTACCGACTGAGCTACCAGGGAATTCCTACAAATACTCACATACTAGTCAAATACTAAGTAAGGTGGTCTTGGCGGTGCAGATCTGAGAAGATGCTTTCTTGCTGGCCAGCTCTGAAAAGTCTTCCTTGAATAAGTTTTCAGATGTTCCAACTTCCCATCGCTCTGGGAAACTTACCTGGCCTGGCTTGTAAGAGGAGCAGAGAGGATGGTCCTAGGAGGAAGAAAGTCCTGGACCAGAGCAGGGATGAATGGATGGGAGAAGCAGGTGTGCTGATGAGTATCAGGGTCAGTGGAGTCACAAGCAGGAAACAGCTGAGTCCCAAAGGCAGCAGAGGCCAGATTGCATAAGCAGGTTGGACTTGATCCTTTTCCATAAGGGTGACTGAAGCAACTGAAAATTTTGAAGCAAGATAGTGATAGGATATTAAAAAGCAGAGACATTACTTTGCCAACAAAGGTCTGTCTACTCAAGGCTATGGTTTTTCCAGTAGTCATGTATGGATGTGAGAATTGGACTATAAAGAAAGCTGAGCACCGAAGAAATGATGCTTTTGAACTGTGGTGTTGGAGAAGACTCTTGAGTCCCTTGGACTGCAATTAGATCCAACCAGTCCATCCTAAAGGAGATCAGTCCTGAGTGTTCGTTGGAAGGACTGATGCTGAAGCTGAAACTCCAATACTTTGGCCAACTGATGCAAAGAACTGACTCATTGGAAAAGACCCTGATGCTGGGAAAGATTGAGGGCAGGAGGAGAAGGGGACAACAGAGGATGAGATGGCTGGATGGCATCACTGACTTGATGGATATGAGTTTGGGTAAATTCCGGGAGTTGGTGATGGATAGGGAGGCCTGGTGTGCTGCAGTCCATGGGGTTGCAAAGAGTTGGACATGACTGAATGACTGAACTGACTGACTGACTGATGTGCCAGGATCATTCAGTCTTTTCATATATGTCCTCTCATTTAATCTTCTCAGTGATTCTATGAGGATAGATATGATCCAGCCATCCACCCAATCAGTTTTTAAAAACTGAAGACAGCTAGCTTTGGGCCAGTCCCTCTATGCGTGTTCTTTGGACACATAGGGAAACTGAAATGTCCTCACTCCTGGAAGGTCAAAACAATTTCTAAAGGCCAAAACTAGAGAGAGACTTGGCTGAGAATTCAAACCCAGGAAATCAGCCTCTTCCACTGAACTATGGCGCTGGAGAAGACTTTTGAGAGGCCCTTGGACTGCAGGAGATCCAACCAGTCCATCTTAAGGGAGATCAGCCCTGAATGTTTATTGGAAGGACTGATTTTTGATCACCTGATGTGGAAGAGTCGACTCATTGGAAAAGACTCTGATGCTGGGAAAGATTGAGGGCAGGAAGAGAAGGGGGCAAGAGAAGATGAGATGGTTGGATGGCATCATCGACTCAATGGACATGAGTACTGCGGGAGATAGTGAAGGACAGGGAAGTCCAGACCTGACTGAATGACTGAACAACACCACTGGGCCAGAGGCCTGGCTCAGCTTGAGCCCTCCTCTTGGGGTGGGGCTGTAGGTGCTTCGTGTGTCCTAAAGACAGGACAGTCAGCTGGGGTCTTGAAGTATGAACTGATCCTAAGTAAGAGGAGGAGGTCAGTGAAGCCTCTACAGATGAGGTGAACAGGATGCAAGGCACATGCGTAGATGGGCTTGGTAGACCTGGTTACCTGCCATTTCTCTGCTTTCTTTGTTCTTGTTGAGGGTAGCAATATGCCCAGCTCTAAATAAATTGTGATTGCTTTTAAAGCAATCATGGTTAAGTTGAAACTGTTTGCTAGGCACTCATTTTTGCTACAGCCAGTAAAGGGTCCTGTGACCAAGTTGGTTAGTCAGACAAAGGGCAAGTCTGTTGAAAAGGCTTGTGAAAAGTATTTTGAGTCCCTTGATGGATGGCAGGAAGATCAGCCATCTCTATCTGGCTGCTCACTGCACCCTGACTTTGAAAGCAGCCACGAATGCAAGTGCTGTGGCAGCCATGAAGCAACAGACGCAAAAAAGCCAACCCACAGAGAGCGGCAGAGTAGAAAGAGCTGTGTTTTTAACGAGCTGAACTAAGGGCAGCGAGGCTTTCCCTCTGGGTTTCTTAATATATGAAAAAAGTCACCCCTAGGTTTTCATTGCCTCTAGCTGACCACATGCTAACTGCTATAATAAGCACAATGAGGAGAAAACAGGAAGGAGAGGGGAACTTATCTGGAGTGTAATGTGTTGTGGTGGGCACCAGTGGAAACATGGCTTTGTTCTCTAATTTTTTTATGTGTTGTAAATCTTGAAGACAGAGTCATCTTTCCTGATTTTTCCCCTCCTACCCACTTCCTACTTTCCTTGAGCCCACATTAAGCCCACGTGCTTCATGACTATTGGTTTGGAATAAAGAAATTTCTCCTTTGTTGAGTCTCATTGTACTTTTGTGAAGTGATCAGAAATATTCCAGGACAGAGGGCAGAGACCTGAGCTCCTTCATTGTGCTCCTGAGGGCTTTTTACAGATGCTTTCTTTCCATTTTGTTTGTGCCCAGAGGGAGGCTGGTAATTTAGAAACTTGAAGAAAAAAGACCTCAAGCAAGAAAAGTCATAAAAGAATTTGGAGGGGTGGAGGAGGGCAGTTGTTAAAATGACAAAGACAATGTAAAAAAGGGAAAGAAAGGATGAAAGAGTGCTTTTTGTAACACTTTGGAGTTTCAAGGCACCCAGTAAAGACTCTATGACCCCTCCCCAACCCAGCACATCTGTTGCTGTTCAGTCGCTCAGTCGTGTCTGACTCTTCGCGACCCCATGGACTGCAGCTCGCCAAGTTACCCTTTCTGCCTAAATCCCAGCAGCTGACTGATGCCTCTCAGAGCAGAGACATTTCTGAGATATCTATCACTGCTTTCTATGGTGGACACTGTTAAGTGAAGTCGCTCAGTCGTGTCTGACTCTGCAACCCCGTGGACTGCAGCCCGCAGGCTCCTCCGTCCATGGGATTCTCCAGGCAAAAATACTGGAGTGGGTTGCCATTTCCTTCTCCAGGGGATCTTCCCAATCCAGAGATGGAACTCGGGTCTCCCGCGTTGTAGGCAGATGCTTTGACTGCTTACAAACAGCTGTTAAACCCCTCCCTATTCCATGTGAACAGAATCCCGTTTTTAATTACCCTCCAAAGTATGGTGGAGCTATTCAGATTTGGATGGCCTTGCTGTGGCCCCAGATCCAGAACAGGGAAATCTTGTTTTCCCTTTCCAGAGTTTGGTTAATGAATGAGTCTGTGACACAGTTTGGACCAATGAGATGAGAGGAGAGATCTGGTAAGGATCTTGGTGGTGGTGGTTTAGTTACTCAGTCGTGTCTGACTCTTGTGACCCCATGGACTGTAGTCAACCAGGCTCCTCTGTCCATGGGATTCTCCAGGCAAGAGTACTGGAGTGGGGTGCCATTTCCTTCTCCAGGGGATCTTTCTGACCCAGGGATTGAACCCAGGTCTCCCGCGTTGCAGGCAGATTCTCTACCGACTGAGCTACAAGGGGAAGTTTTCTTTTGCTTTTGAAAGAAGTGGGAGTGCTCCTTCTTCAGCTTCTTGTATGGATTGTGAAGAGGTGATGCCTGGAACCATGGCAGCCTTTTTGGGACCATTGGCGGAGCCCACCTAAAGTCTGCTACCAAAGGTTCGGCCTCTCTGTGCACCAGTGCCAAACCAAGAGCTTTGGGTGAAGTAGAAGAGGATTCCCTTGGGCTTCCCTGGTGGCTCAGATGGTAAAGCATCTGCCTGCAACACGGGAGACCTGGGTTCGATCCCTGGGTTGAGAAGATCCTCTGGAGAAGGAAATGGCAACCCACTCCAGTACTCTTGCCTGGAAAATTCCATGGATGGAGGAGCCTGGTGGGCTACGGTCCATGGGGTCGCAAAGAGTTGGACATGACTGACCAACCTCACCGAGAAAGTTCAGTTCAGTTCAGTCGCTCAGTCATGTCTGACTCTTTGCGACCCGNCTGCTCTTATAATGAATATAACTAGCATATAAGAGAAATAAGTATTAACCTTTAAGATTAATGATGTTAACCTTGAGTTAAATAAATTCCTTTCTTGATTATAACTCACTGCATCCTCACCCTATAGGAATGCAACTTTATTTGAGGGTGATGCCTGGTTTAAGAAAAAAAAAAAAAAAGGCTTGCAAAAAATGTTTTTTGGTTATCAGAAAGAGAGAGTCATAAAGTGTCAGCAGGCCTCATGGCCAGAAGATGATGTAAAACCTCTAAGACCTCTTTTTTTTATGTAAAGCACTTGGTTCTGATAAAGGTCAGGACTGCTGAACCCGCGTGACTTTGTATTCATCCCTATGTGTAACAAAAAGTATATAAGCAAACCTGAAAATAATAAAGAAAACAGATCAATTTCCGGAAAGACTGATTCCCCCATGTCGTTCTTTCTCATCCTCCGTATTTCTGGCTGAATTCCTATCTGGAGCATGGGTGCCTGCCATGTCGGCTTACTTGCCCTGGCTTTGAAGTCCACGTGAAAAAGGTGCCCAAGGAGGGACACCTTTTGATGTTCAAGTGGCACCAGTGGCCCAACGTAGATGGTGCAAATTTTGACTTTGTATTCATCCCTATGTGTAACAAAAAGTATATAAGCAAACCTGAAAATAATAAAGAAAACAGATCAATTTCCGGAAAGACTGATTCCCCCATGTCGTTCTTTCTCATCCTCCGTATTTCTGGCTGAATTCCTATCTGGAGCATGGGTGCCTGCCATGTCGGCTTACTTGCCCTGGCTTTGAAGTCCACGTGAAAAAGGTGCCCAAGGAGGGACACCTTTTGATGTTCAAGTGGCACCAGTGGCCCAACGTAGATGGTGCAAATTCCTTCTCTTGGAATTTGATTGATACCCCTTGTAAACCAAGGTATTCAGCCTCTTTCTCTCCTTTAATACGTCTCACTATTTTCTGGCTGAATTCCCATCTGGTACTTGGGTCCTCACCAAGCCTACTAACTCTGCCTGGGTTTCTAAGATTGGACTGGGGAGGCCTCAGTGCCTCCTCTCCTTTGAGAGAATGGAAAGACACCTGTGACCTACATAGGTGGTGATTGGAATCCCATTTAAGCCAAGTTATTCAGCTCCTTTTTTCTACTACTTTCCTAATCTCTCTATATCTGTAATTGAATAAGTTCTTTCCTAGTACACCAACTCCATCTCCACCTTCGAATCACCCTGGACCCACTGGGGCTGGACCCTGGCAACCCAGTTAAGCACAAAGGTGTGATCATTCATCTAGGGATGGATGTCCTGAAATACGAAGTCTAGGGGGATATAGGAAGCATACCTACAAACAAAGCTCATGGAGCTGATGGAATTCAGTTGACATTTCTGAAAGAAGGTGCTGTGAATGTGCTGTCCTCCATATGCCAGCAAATTTGAGAGACTCAGCTGTGGCCAGAGGACTGAAAATGGTCAGTTTTCATTTCAACCACAAAGAAAGGCAGTCCAAAGAATGTCCACACAACCGTTTAATTGCACACATCTCACACAGTCACAAAGAACTGCTCAAAATTCCCCAAGCCAGAATTCAACAGAGTGTGAACCATGAG
>SJXQ01007344.1:116867-191409 GCA_006408695.1 Aepyceros melampus | reverse complement strand
TTCATGTCAATGTGTAACAAAATGAATACAGTATTGTAAAGCAAAACAAACTAAAAAATAAAAATTAATTAAAGAAAAAAAATACAATTGTTGTGCTCTTGTTCGTTTGTTTTTGTTTTTGCTCTTGAGTTGTATGAATTCCTTATACATTTTGGATAGTAACCCCTTTCAGATATTTGAATTGCAAATATTTGCAATAACTGAAGAGCCTCTTGATGAAAGTGAAAAAGGATAGTGAAAAAGTTGGCTTAATACTCAACATTCAAAGCGCTAAGATCATAGCATCCAGCCCCATCATTTCATGGCAAATAGATAGGGAAACAATGGAAACAGTGACAGACTTCATTTTCTTAAGTTCTAAAATCACTGCAGATGGTGACTGCAGCCATGAAATTAAAAGATGCTTGCTTCTTGGAAGAAAAGCTATGGAAAACCTAGACAGCATATTAAAAAGCAGAAACATTACTTTGCCAGCAAAGGTCCATCTAATCAAAGCTATGTTTTTTCCCAGTCGTCATGTATGGATGTGAGAGTTGGACTATAAAGAAATCTGAGCACTGAAGAATTGATGCTTTTGAACTGTGGTGTTGGAGAAGACTCTCAAGAGTCCCTTGGGCTGCAAGGAGATCCAGTCAGTCCATTCTAAAGGAAATCAGTCCTGAATATTCATTGGAAGGATTGATGCCAAAGCTGCAACCCCAGTTCTTTGGCCACCTTAACCTAGACAGCATATTAAAAAGCAGAAACATTACTTTGCCAGCAAAGGTCCATCTAATCAAAGCTATGTTTTTTCCCAGTCGTCATGTATGGATGTGAGAGTTGGACTATAAAGAAATCTGAGCACTGAAGAATTGATGCTTTTGAACTGTGGTGTTGGAGAAGACTCTCAAGAGTCCCTTGGGCTGCAAGGAGATCCAGTCAGTCCATTCTAAAGGAAATCAGTCCTGAATATTCATTGGAAGGATTGATGCCAAAGCTGCAACCCCAGTTCTTTGGCCACCTGATGAGAAGAACTGAGTCTTTGGAAAAGACTCTGATGTTGGGAAAGATTGAAAGTAGAAGAGGTCAACTGAGTTTGAGATGGTTGGATGGCAAGACCAATTTGATGGACATGGGTTTGAGCAAGCTCAGGGAGTTGGTGATGGACAGAGAAGCTTGGCATGCTGCAGTCCGTGGGATTGCAAAAAGCTGGACCCCCTGAGCAACTGAACAGATAAGTTTAAAGTGCCTAGTATGAGAAATGCATGTAAATACCTCAATAAGAATGTTTATATTAATTATATTCAAATGAGCATTTGGATATATTGAGTTAAATAAAATATAATATTAGTATTAATTTACATATTTCTTTCAAAATTATTTTAATATAGTAAATTTTAAATTTTTTAAATTTCTCATTTTAGTCACTTAGACATTATTTTTATTGAAAAATCCAGATTATTCTGTAGTGTGGTGGGCATAATATTCCCCATAATTATCCATATTCTAATCCCTGGAAACTGAGAATTCAACTTTGCAAAGATATTATGAAGTTTATAGACCATAAACTGTGAGATTATAGAATTTTATTCAGGTACTTCATATATTATCATAAAAGTTGTTTTAAAGTGCACACTTTTTCTGCTGCAATCAGTGAATTGGGCTGAAATAGAAGCTGGAGTCAGAACCGTACCCCCCTCCCACTCTGTTTTAACAAGGCTGTGCTTCCTGATAACTGTCCATAGTAATATCCAGTGGCCAGTATTATGCTTATGCTCCCAAATAGGGAGGTTTCTGCAGAAGCTTAATAGTGAGTCAGAATTCCTTCCCAGGCTACAATAACAAAAACCCCTCTTCTTCCTCTATCAATGAAGCTCAGATGGGGGAATCTGAACTCCACTTCCACATGACAAGAAAGTAGTATCCTTTTCCTTTCCCCACTGACATGGTATTAGAGAAAATTAGCTAACATAGAATATTTAAAGAAGATCAACTGTCTTAAACCATAATGTCCATATTGTCTAGGTTCCAGTAAAAAATCCCTTATTATACAAGAAACTGGAAAATTTTACTTGAATAAGAAAAGACAGTCAACAGATATCAACACAAAATGCCATAGATATTAAGAGTATTAGTAAACAAAGGAGAAAGAGCATATGGCTGAAAAAGTATTTGAATATCTGATAGCTTAAATTATCCTAAATTGGCAAAAGGCATAAACCTACAGATTCCAGAAGTGAGCAAGTCCCAAATAGGATAAACCCAAAGAAACCCAAGCCAAGGCACATCATAATCAAATGACTGGAAAATGAAGAAAAAGAAAAGAATATGAAAACAGAAACAACCTGTAGGGGAAAAGCAATTCACAGAACAGTGAACTTCACACTGGAGACTATGGAGATAAGGAAGTGGGACACTTTTCAAGCATTGAAAGAAAAGCATTGTCAACTCTGAATTGTCTAGTAAAAATATCCTTCCAAAATGAAGCAGAAATCAAGACAGAATCAGAGAAATTAGATGAAGGGAAAACTAAGATAATTTTTCACCTGCTCTAAAAGAATGGCTAAACTAGGTACTTTAAGCAGAAAGCAAATAATTTTTTTTTTAAATCTTAGAATAACAGGAAGGAACAGTGGATAAAATACAAAGATGGGTAAATATAATGTCCTTCCCTTCTTCTCCTGGGTTTCCTAAGTCATACATGAATCTTGAAACACACTAATAAATAAATACAATTCCACATAGATTAAAGACATAAATGTAAAAAGTAAACATTAAAGCATTTGAAAAGAAAACACAAAATGTGAAAGCAGGCACTTATTTCTTAAATAAAACCTCTAAAACAAAGGTATCAGAAGAAAATGATAAATGTGAGTACATTTAAATATCTTCAAGAAGCAGTAATATAACAAAAATTAAAGTGGATCTTCTGATTTGCATAACCTATTTGCAAATGTTTAAACAATAAAGAATTCATATCAAGGTATTATAAAGATCCCATACACATCAAGATTTTAAAAACTGAATAACTCAATAAAAATTAATATAGAATAGGAACAGGCAAATTCTTGTAATGGGAGGCCAAATTACCAATAAACAAAATTTGTTCAATCTAGTTAGTAATCAGCAAAGTGAAAATATTATTGCTCTTGCTCCCTCCCTTAAGATTGGGAAACATTAAAGAACAACATAATATCAAGTGTTAGTGATGTAAGATAAAATGAAAACTCTAATACATTTCTCATATAAATGCAGATTGTACATTTTGGGAAGCATTGGGGAATGCCTGGTAGAGCTGAAGCTTCACTTAACCCATGATCCAGCAATTGTACCCTAAGACAGCATTTGCCTAAGGGAGAAACTCTCACACAATCCCCTCCAAAATAAAGTTTATGTTTATATGGATATAATGATGAAGAGCAAGTGGGAAAAAATAACAATGAAGAAGAGAGAAACTAACAAAACTCTGAATAGGGAAATGGAGAAGCTGGGTGAACTGTCCATATAAATTCACACAATTAGAAAGAGATCCAAGAACAAAACTCTGCTTCAATTGATCCTGGGACCCTTGTGGCACAGCAGAGAAACTATGCTTCCTGAAATATTCACAAAGAGCTGAACTGTGGACAAAGGGATCATGCCAAGGGATTCCTCAGCTGAAAGGGAATTAATAAAATCACAGTGTATAGCTAAAACTCAGCCTCAGACACAGTAAGATTAAATAGCACACACTCTTTTTGCCTTTCTGTTTTCTGCTGGCAACTCATTAATTCAATATGCATTTATTGAATTCCTTGAACATGCCTTGAAACTTATCTGTTTCATCTTGTCTAATAAAGCATTAATCAAGTAAAGTTTTTGATTCACAGTCTTGGTAGATTTCCTGCTGAAGTCAGAAACTAGCCCCCTTACCAGAGTGGGGACAGACCAGAGAAAGAAGAGGACAGTTTAATGTTAGTATGTGGTAGTTTTGATGAGCAAAGGAACATGAGATTTGTCTCTAGTGGCTGCAACACAAGTAGATCTCCACATTCATCTGCCAGTATCTCAAAGTTTGTGCATGCCTGCATGCCCAGTCACTTCAGTCAAGTACGGCTCATTGTGACTCTATGGTCTGTAGCCTGCCAGGCTCCCTGGCCATGGGATTCTTCAAACAAGAATACTGGAGTGGGTTGTCATGCCCTGCTCCAGGGGATCTTCCCCACCCAGGGATCAAACTTGCATCTTCCTGCATCTCCTGCATTGCAGAAGGATTCTTTACTCACTAAGCCACCTAGTAAACCATCTCAAAGTTTACAGAGGCTGTAGTGGGGCTCAGCACTTGCTCCATCCAATCTCATTATCACTTTCCTCTCAAGGCTGCATCCTTGAAATAGCTCACACTGTGGTGACAGGGCACAGAACCTACACTCCCAGAACAAGAGAGGTGTGAGGAACCTTGGATTCCCAGGTCCAAGTCAAGGGTTATCCAAAACCACATCCTCTCTGTGACATAGGCATGTATTTCTTCTCAAAAGTAACACATGTAGGTAACTTCTAGAGTGATACTCACGATGGCCTTCTAGACATTATGCAGAGGAGCTGGGTGTCCAGGCTAGTGATAGGTGAAGCATTTTCTTCTGGGGAAGCTACTGTCTTTCTTAGATTTTACAGCTGTAGGATTTTATATAACATCTGCCTGTAGCAAGCAGTTTGTGCGGGGGGTTTCCTGTTGACTTGCTTTCTGTGGAAACCAAGGACTCTGTGTTTCTATGGAAGTATTGACTGTAGTCCAGCTGTAGGACTACATCCAAATGTAGTAATACATTTTTATTCTGATATGGTCTTGGTCAGATTATTTTTCTATTTCTTAATTCATTCAAAGTATACTCTGTTCAGGAATGCCTACTGGCAAACTATTCAATTTAAAAGTAGTGATTGTCCCACTGCTGGGCATACACACCAAAGAAACCAGAATTGAAAGAGATACATGCACCTCATTAGAACTGATTCAAATGTATTCTTTTTAATAGCTGAGTAATACTCCATTGTGTATATGTACCACAGCTTTCTTATCCATTCATCTGCTGATGGACATCTAGGTTGCTTCCATGTCCTGGAGCCGATTATACAGAGTGAAGTGAGCCAGAAGGAAAAACACCAATACAGTATACTTACACATATTTATGGAATATAGAATGATGGTAATGATAAACCTGTACGCAAGACAGCAAAAGAGACACAGATGTATAGAACGGCCTTTTGGACTCTGTGGGAGAGGGAGAGAGTGGGATGAGTTGGCAGAGTGGCAGTGTAACATGTATATGTCATAAGTGAAACGAATCGCCAGTCTAGGTTTGATGCAGGATGCAGGATGCTTGGGACTGATACACGGGGACAATCCAGAGAGAGGGTGTGGGGCGGGAGGGGGGAGGTGGGGATCGGGATTGGGAGTTCATGTACACTCGTGGCTGATTCATGTCAATGTATAGCAAAACGAATACAGTATTGTAAAGCAAAACAAACTAAAAAATAAAATTTAATTAAAAAGAAAAAAAAAAAAAAAAGAAAGAGATACATGTACTCCAATGTTAATTGCAGCACTGTTTACAATAGCTAGGACATTGTAAGTAACCTAGATGTCCATCAGTAGACAAATGGATAAGAATGCTGTGGTATATATACACAGTGGAATATTACTTATAATATTACTTAAAAAAGAACACACTTGAGTCAGTTCTAATGACGTGGATGAAACTGGAGCCTATTATACAGAGTGAAGTAAGTCAGAAAGAGAAATACCAATATAGTATATCAACACATATATATGGAAGTTAGAAAGATGATAATGATGATTCTATATACAAGGCAGAAAAAGAGACCCAGATATAAAGTACAGACTTTTGCACTATGTGGGAGAAGGCGAGTGTGAGATGATTTAAGAGAATAGCATTGAAATGTATATTACCATATGTATAACATATGACCAATGCAAGTTCAATGCACGAAGTGGGGCACTCAAAACTGGTGCTCTGGGACCACCCAGAGGGACAGGGTGGGAAGGAAGATGGGAGGGGGGTTCAGGATCGTGGGACACATGTGCACCTGTGGCTGATTCAGGTCAAAAACCATCACAATGTATGGCAAAAACCATCACAATATTGTATAATTATCCTCCAATTAAAATAATAAATTTTTTTTAGTGGTTGGATTCTTTACATTTACCACTGTTTCCAACCATATCTGCAGTCAGGACTGGATCCAGAAGCCCACTACATCTTATTTATTTTCCCACATAAAAAGGAGAATTTTCTCTTTGCTTCTTTGAAATTCTTGACGTTCATAGTATTTCAAAAACTGAGAAAAAATTTCCCTTTGTTTAATATTTTACTTGTAGGAGTTAACAGCTTCATGCATATCAACGGTCAGTGTTATGATACCATCTTAATTTAGAAACAGATGACCCTTATTTCACTATAAGGCATTTTTCAGATTTATGGAGTCATAAACGTGATGACATTTGGGGATGTTTAGAATGGATTGTAGTAATGAACACCAGTATAATTGTAACAAATAGAAATGTTATTTTGCCTCACAATTGTTTTATGTTTTAGCAGGTTGATTTTTTTTTCTTTCAGTACATTCACCAAAAGGCAGAATTATCTTGGATATTCTGCCTTAAATACTAAGTAACCCTTGATGATTAAATGAGCTCAAAAAATTTGAACCACCAGCTCTCAGTTAAAAGGTAAAATAGCAATTTCTTCCTAATTCAGAGTGTTTCTTGTAAGCTCTACAATGAGTTATTAATAAAAGCTCAGTTGATTTTAAAAATATTATAAAAGATAAATAGTGATCCTCTTCGCATTCCAATTGCTTTTCTCTTTTTCCTGCTTAAATATTGATTCCAGAGAGAGGGTGTGGGGCGGGAGGGTGGAGGAGGGGGTCGGGATAGGGAGTTCATGTACACTCATGGCTAATTCATGTCAATGTGTAACAAAACGAATACAGTATTGTAAAGCAAAACAAACTAAAAAATAAAAATTAATTAAAAAAAAAATATTGATTCCTAAATTCAATAACCAATCTCTCAACTGAATGCCATTGATTATCAAGGAGCAAACCAGTATAAATGATAACCTTCTTTTTAAGAAATAAATATCATACTGATTGAGAATCAGTGATATCTCTTTTAAAAACAGGAAGTTATTATTTTGCCATTATTATTTCAAGCTAAAAACAAATATTTTTACTCATGCCAACATCATCATGTTTAAATTCTAGAAACAATATAAGCACATCAATGTATCATATTAGTCTTTTTTTCATTTGAAATACAGTCATCTTTCCATTATTCACAAAAGTAGAGAGAACAATATGGGCCTTCAATAGCAAGTCAACAAAATTCCTCTGAGGAATTTTATAATACAGCATATTTTGTTTTCTAGTTAGTTTGATTAAGCTGAAATGAATGGATTATTTTATACACAAAGTGCACATACTCACCAGATTTAGAAGATGAAAAAAAAAATTGAAAACCAAAGAACAAACAGTGAAGGCACACTTGACAGTTATATTCAAGTTCTGCTTTTTTACCTTGTACATAACCAAAAATGAATCTGGACCCAGCTTTTCTTCAGATAATGTTCAAATATATTACTTTTCAGGTAGTATTTTTTAAGATCTTGTAGGCATAACCCTCTGTTTGTCTGGGGAAACACAGAAAGGCACACAATTCTCACAAATGAATATGGCATCGATGAGGAGCTAGGATATCTCCACTTTGAAGTGCTCTCTCCCAAGGCTCCACATCAGTATTCAATCATATTCACTCTCTCACACTATTAATTATAAATATTTCCTTGACCCTTGTTGCTGTTCAGTTGATAAGTTGTGTCCAACTCTTCTGTTGTTGTTGTTCAGTTGCCCTGTCAGGTCTGACTCTTTGTGACCCATGGGCTGCAGCATGACAGGCCTCTCTGTCCCTCACCACCTCCTGGAGTTCGCCCAAGTTCAAGTCAATTGCATCGGTGATGCCATCCTGCCATCTCATCCTCTGATGCCCTCTTCTTCTGCTCTCAATCTTTCCCAGCATCAGGGACTCTTCCAGTGAGCGCCTATGTGCATCAGATTACCAAAATACTGGAGTTTCAACTTCAGCATCAGTCCTTCCAACCATTACTCAGGGTTGATTTCCCTTAAGATTGACTGGTTTGATCTCCTTGCTGTCCAATGGACTCTCAGGAATCTTCTCCAGCACCACAGTTCTAAGGCATCAATTTTTTGGCACTGTACTTTCTTTACAGTCCAGTTCTCACAAACATACATGACCACTGGAAAGACCATAGTCTTAACTATACAGACCTTGGTTGGCAGAGTGAGGTTTCTGCTTTCAACACACTGTCTAAGTTCCTCATAGCTTTCCTGTCAAGAAGCAAATGTCTGGCTCTTTGCAACCCCAAGAACTGCAGCATGCTGGGCTTCCCTGTCCTTCACTACCTCCCAAGAGTTTGCTCAAATTCATATCCATTGAGTCAGTAATGCTATCTAGCCATCTCATCCTCTGCCACCCTTTTCTCCTTTTACCTTCAGTCTTTCCCAATATCAGGGTCTTTCCTAATTAGTTGGCTTTTCATGTCAGGTGGCCAAAGTATTGGCTTTGATCCTAATATCTCCTTTTATCCTTAGACCCATCTTGCTCCTGACTTGACAACCAATGATGCAAGAAGCTATTTACCTACTGTCTCCATCTCATATCTGGGCTTTATTCCATGCCAGTATCCCATCCACATTATTAAATCAAAGGAAAGCTGTCACTTGTTTGGACACTCAATTTTTTACACAAACATTCTCTTTATTCAAAAGTCAACTCTTGGCTTCCTAATTCCACAGTGTGGTACTTTCATCTCTGTTAACCCAACTTGTGACCTTTAAAAACTAGTTAGCTTTCTTCTGGCCCTCTTATTTGATTTCTTTAGACAACTCATCAATGAAATGACCTCAATAAATGTTTATACCATGACTCCCAACTCTCCAGCGAGGGATTCCTCCTGAGTTTCTGGCCCAAATATCCAATGGCCTGCTGAAAACTTCCTGTTTACCTTTTCCAATCACTTTAAGCTTGGGGTATCTAAAACGGACCCTATTTTTGTCTGCCAGATCCATTCCTTTTCTAATGCTTACTTAAATCAGCTAATGGCCCTATTATACCTCTTGTTCAAATATTGCAAATATTTTGCTCCTATATTGAATTAATTACCAACTCCATTGACTCTGACTCATAAACAATTCTTTCATCTGGGTCCTTCTCTTGGACACCACTATGGGTTGCCCTATTTCGCACTACACCCACCATTCCAAAAGTTTGAAACAGGACTTTCTGTCAATAATCTTCTCCTTCTTTAACCTATCCCCATATTTATCATAGAGTCCACATATCAGGCTTAAAATATTTTAATCTTTTGTCATTGTTTTCATATTAAATCCAAAGCCCATAACATATTTTGTAAATGTAAAGGGAAGAATTAACCATATGTTTATCATACATTTTAACGTTATCATGAAATGCTCTAAAAATAGAAATGATGATCTAATCAGATCTTCTTATAAATGTGTTATTGACACACCTGTTGCCTAGCATTAGATATTACTGGTATTTACTAGTTTTGGAGAGTCATTATCTGTACAATACTTTTAGAAGACTATACCAAGTATGTTCAGGGTTGTTTATGGCAAACAAATATGAAATCAGGATTTATGGGGCATGACTCAAGGGAAAATGTTATGTAAGCAATGGTCAAAGTAGTCCCTTTTTATATAAATTATGACCTCATGCATCATTTAGGTAGTTTGTCTTCAAATATGGGCCAAAGAATACATTTTAATGTTGTCAAAAAGACTGTGGCATTGTATTTGTTGTCTCAAACTTTTCTCTTTTAGCTAGTTCTTGAGGTTAATTCTATCCTTAATATTATTACTAAAGCTTGATATTAGTAAGATTGCTGATTCATTTTTTAATTGCAATATTGTTGATTTATAATGTTGTGTTAGTTTCTGGTATACAACAAAATGATTCAGATATTATTTTCTATTGTGGTTTATCACAAGATATTGAGTATGGTTTTCTGTGCTATACAATAGGACCTTGTTGTTTATCTATTTTACATATAGTAGTTTGTATCTGTTAATTTCAAACTACTAACTCATTCTCCTTTTTTCATTTGGTAACCATAAGTTTCTTTTTTTATGTCTGTGAGTCTGTTTCTGTTTAGATAAGTTCATTTGTTTAATATTTTAAATTCCACATACAAGTGATATCATAGGATATCTGTCCTTTTCTATGTAACCTACTTCACTTAGTATGATCATTTCTAGGTTCATCCATGTGGCTGCAGATGGCATTATCTCATTTTTTATGGCTGAGTAGTATTTCATGTACATATATATGTTCCATGTCTTTATCCATTCCTATAAAGATGGACATTTAGGTTGTTTCCATGTCTTGACTATTGTGAATAGTGCTATAATGAACGCAGGGGTGAATGTATTTTTTCAAATTATATATTTTTGTTGTTGTTGTTATATGCCAGGCATGGGATTACAGGATCTATTTTTAATTTTTAAGGAAATTTCATACCATTTTTATAGTTGTTATACCAATTTACCAGTTGCTGTGCCAATTTACATCCCCACCAATACTGTAAGAGGGTTCCCTTCTCTGTGCATCCTCTCTAGCATTTATGAATTGTAGACATTTTAATGATAGTCATCTAGATTTAACTACATCATCTTTTCTATGTTTAGGGCATTTAAGTTAGAATGTATGATAAGCATATGGTTAATTCTTTCCTTTCCATTTACAAAATATATTAAAAGTTTTGGATTTAACATGAAAACCATGACAAAAGATTAAAAAATTTTAAGCCTGATATGTGATGTGAGGTGATACCTCAATGTAGTTTTTTTTTTAAATTAATTTTTATTTTTTAGTTTGTTTTGCTTTACAATACTGTATTCGTTTTGTTACACATTGACATGAATTAGCCATGAGTGTACATGAACTCCCAATCCCGACCCCCTCCTCCACCCTCCCGCCCCACACCCTCTCTCTGGATTATCGCCGTGCATCAGTCCCTATCATCCTGCATCCTGCATCAAACCTGGACTGGCAATTCATTTCGCTTATGATATCACACATGTTACATTTGAGTTTCTCTAATAATTAGTGAAATGGAACATTTGTTTCATGTGTCTATTGGTATCATTATGTCTGTTTTTGGAGAAATTTCTATTTAGGTCTTCTATCCAATTTTTGATTATGTTGCTTATTTTTTGTTGTTGAGGTATGTGAGATTTGTGTATATTTTAGAAATTAATCTCTTGATTGCATCATTTGCAAATATTTTCTCCCAGTCTTTTCATTTTGTTTATAATATCCTCTGGTGTGCAATTCTTTTAATTTGATTTTATCCCATTTATTTATTTTTTCTCTTATTTCTGTAGCAATGGGAGAATGACCTAAGAAAACACTGCTACAATGTAAGTCAGAGAATATTTTTCATAAGTTCTTTTCTAGGAGTATTGTAGTGATATGTCTTATATTTAGGTATAAGCCATCTTGAGCTTATATTTGTGTATAGCATAAGGATGTGTTCTAATTTCATTAATTCATATGACGCTGTCCAGCCTTCCCAATACCACTTAAGATTCCTGATTCTTATGAATCTGATTTGACTATGTAATACTTTGAGTAAATTCAAATAGGTGTTAAGTCAAGTTTTTCTATTTTAAGTCCTTGAAACCCATCTTTCATTCATCATAATCCCTATACCCCAGTCTTACTGGACTTCTTGAACTTATTTTGGTCAAGAACTTATTTTAGTCAAGTGTATTATTTTATTTCTCTGTCTCACTCAGTTTTTGAATAAGTTGTTTTCTTACATGGAATGCTATTTTCCTCACTTATCCCTTCCTCTTTTCTCTCCTTAGCAGCCAGTCACTTACTCTCTTTGTCTGTTAATCTTTCAGTTCAGTTCAGTTCAGTCACTCGGTCTTGTCCTATGCTTTGTGACCCCATGAATCGCAACACGCCAGGCCTCCCTGTCCATCACCAACTCCCAGAGTTCACTCAGACTCACGTCCATTGAGTCCGTGATGCCATCCAGCCATCTCATCCACAGTCGTCCCCTTCTCCTCCTGCCCTCATTCCCTCCCAGCATCAGGGTCTTTTCCAATGAGTCAACTCTTCGCATGAGGTGGCCAAAATACTGGAGTTTCAGCTTTAGCATCATTCCTTCCAAAGAAATCCCAGGGCTGATCTCCTTCAGAATGGACTGGTTGGATCTCCTGGCAGTCGAAGGGACTATGAAGAGTTTTCTCCAACACTACAGTTCAAAAGCATCAATTCTTTGGTGTTCAGCTTTCTTCACAGTCCAACTCTCACATCCATACATGACCACTGGAAAAACCATAGCCTTAATAGACGGACATTTGTTGGCAAAGTAATGTCTCTGCTTTTGAATATACTATCTAGGTTGGTCATAACTGTTCTTCCAAAGAGTAAGCATCTTTTAATTTCATGGCTGCAGTCACCATGTTAATCTTTAATTTTGTTTAATTTTCAATTTAATACAGTTTCCTCACTGAAGACTTTCTGACTCCTTTCTATACATTAGGGTTCAGTTCAGTTCAGTACAGTCACTCAGTCGTGTCTGACTCTTTGCAACTCCATGAATCGCAGCACGCCAGGCCTCCCTGTCCATCAGCAACTCCCGGAGTTCACTCAGATTCACGTCCATTGAATCAGCGATGTCATCCAGCCATCTCATCCTCTGTCGTCCCCTTCTCCTCCTGCCCCCAATCCCTCCCAGCATCAGAGTTTTTTCAAATGAGTCAACTCTTCGCATGAGGTGGCATAAGTACTGGAGTTTCAGCTTCAGCATCATTCTTTCCCATGAAATCCCAGGGCGGATCTCCTTCAGAATGGACTGATTGGATCTCCTTGCAGTCCAACGGACTCTCAAGAGTCTTCTCAAACACCACAGTTCAAAAGCATCAACTCTTTGGCGCTCTGCCTTCTTCACAGTCCAACTCTCACATCCATACATGACCACAGGAAAAACCATAGCTTTGACTAGACGGACCTTAGTCGGCAAAGTAATGTCTCTGCTTTTGAATATACTATCTAGGTTGGTCATAACTTTTCTTCCAAGGAGTAAGCGTCTTTTAATTTCATGGCTGAAGTCACCATCTGCAGTGATTTTGGAGCCCCCCAAAATAAAGTCTGACACTATTTCGACTGTTTCCCCATCTAGTTCCCATGAAGTGATGGGACCAGATGCCATGATCTTCATTTTCCAAATGTTGAGCTTTAAGCCAACTTTTTCACTCTCCTCTTTCACTTTAATTAAGAGGCTTTTGACTTCCTCTTCACGTTCTGCCATAAGGGTGGTGTCATCTGCATATCTGAGGTTATTGATATTTCTCCCAGCAATCTTGATTTAAATAAAGTCTGACACTGTTTCTACTGTTTCCCCATCTATTTGCCATGAAGTGATGGGACCAGATGCCATGATCTTCGTTTTCTGAATGTTGAGCTTTAAGCCAACTTTTTCACTCTCCTCCTTCACTTTCATCAAGAGTCTTTTTAGGTCCTCTTCACTTTCTGCCATAAGGGTGGTGTCATATGCATATCTGAGGTTATTGATATTTCTCCCGGCAGTCTTGATTCCAGCTTGTGTTTCTTCCAGTCCAGCATTTCTCTGCATAGAAGTTAAATAAGCAGGGTGACAATATACAGCCTTGACGTACTCCTTTTCCTTTTTGGAACCAGTCTGTTGTTCCATGTCCAGTTCTAACTGTTGCTTCCTGACCTGCATACAGATTTCTCAAGAGGCCATTTAATTTTAAAACAAAATTTCTTTTTACATGGTAGTACTGTATAGCACAGACCAGTACAATGTTGAAAAGTGAAAGTGTTAGTTGCTCAGTCGTGTCCAGCTCTTTGCAACCCTATAGACATTAGCCTGCCAGGCTCCTCTAACCTTGGAATCCGCCAGGCAAGAATACTGGAGTGAGTAGCCATTCTGTTCTCCAGGGAATCTCCTCAACCTAGAGAATCTTCCCAACCCAGGGAATGAACCTGAGTCTCCTACATTACTCTTGGTGGTGGACTCTTTACCATTTGAGCCACCAAGAATGCCAATCTAATGATGTTACTTTTAATTTTTTGTATATATTTGTTATCAGAATAGAAACATACTCCTGTATTCCCAGTGTGCTGTTTCTTTTAATCGTAAATAGGAGTAGTATTTTTTCATTTTTATTTTCTGTACTTAGTGAAATAATATTTTTTCTCTTCACACTTTTAATAGATGATTGTATTGACTGAATTTTTATGCTGACCAGTGTTTCACTGTTATTGTTATTTAGTTTACCCAGTTGTGTCTGACTCTGTGACCCCATGGACTGCAGCACACCAGGCCTCCCTGTCCCTCACCATTTCCTGAAATTTGCCCAAGTTCAGTCGATTACATTAGTGATGCCATCCAGTCATTTCATCCTCTGACACCCTCTTCTTCTGCCCTCAATCTTTCCCAGAATCAGGGATTTTTCCAATGAGTTGGCTATACACATCAGGTGATCAAAATACTGAAACTTCAGCATCGGTTTTTCAAATGAGTACTCAAGGTTGATTTCCCTTAAGGTTGACTGGTTTTGTTTCCCTGCCAGTCAAGGGAGTCTCAGGAATCTTCTCCAGCACCACAGTTCCTAAGGCACTCCTGACCTCACACCCCAGAATGTCTGGCTCTGGGTGACATACTGGCTCTGGCCCTCATAGCTATCCAGTTCATTAAGATCTTTTTTGTCAGTTCTTCCATGTATTCTTTTCATCTCGATCTATTAGATCAAGAAGTTCTATTAGATCTCTTCAATGTCTATTAGATCTCTACCATTTCTGTCCTTTATTGTGCCCATCTTTGGGTGAAATGTTCCCTTGCTATTTCCAGTTTTCTTGAAGAGATCTCTAGTCTTTTCCCTTCTGTTGTTTTCCTCTATTTTTATGCACTGTTCATTGAAGAAGGGCTTCTTGTCTCTCCTTGCTATTCTTTGGAACTCTGCATTTAGTTGGATGTATCTTTCCCTTTCTCCCTTGCTTTTTGCTGCCTTTCTTTCTTCAGCTATTTGTAAAGCCTCCTGAGATAACCACTTTACCTTCTTGCTTTTCTTTTCTTTGGAATGGTTTTGTTCACTGCCTCCTGTACAATATTATGGACCTCCACCCATAGTTCTTCAGGCACACTGTTTACTAGATCTAATCCCTTGAATGCTGACTTTACTAAAATAAATTCTACTTGGTCATGGCATATCATTATTTACATGTATGTGTTTATAAGATCGGGTTTCTTCTTTAGTAGTAGAAGCCAAATGAAGTAGAAGCCAAGATTGTGTTCTAAGAACTCAGAGCAGAATTTTTTGTCATCCAGATCTGAAGCATGGATGAAATTATAACATCTAGAGAGAAGAAGGGGATGGCATGGACAAGATACCATAAGAGCAAGAGTCTGAGAAGGAGAGTGAGTGCAGCATCTGATGAGACCAGTAGAGAAACAAGCTTTGCTAATGTAGAGGATTTCTGATACAATAAAAGAAAAAGTAGTATTAGAAATGAAAACTAGAGTTAGGTTATCAGAAAAGTTAAATACTATCTGAGAGTATAAGAGTTTGGATATGATCCTTAGATATTAAATCAGTGTATATTTCTGTGTAGTAAATGGCCAGTTTGAAGCCTGTTTTAGGGAGAATGTCTGATGTGGCAGAAGGTTCAAAGATGACTTGATAGTTTCTGACTTGAGAAACTGGCTGAAAGATGAACTTTTGGAAATATGAGTTTAGGAGAGTCTGTGAAAAATGTTTAATGATTTCTGTTCTTACATTTAGGTCTTTAATCCATTTTGAGTTTATTTTTGTGTGTGGTGTTAGAAAGTGATCTAGTTTCATTCTTTTACAAGTGGTTGACCAGTTTTCCCAGCACCACTTGTTAAAGAGATTGTCTTTACTCCATTGTATATTCTTACCTCCTTTATCAAAGATAAGGTGTCCATAGGTATGTGGATTTATCTCTGGGCTTTCTATTTTGTTCCATTGATCTATATTTCTGTTTTTGTGCCACGACCATACTCTTTTGATGACAGTGGCTTTGTAGTAGAGCCTGAAGTCAGGCAGGTTGATTCCTCCAGTTCCATTCTTCTTTCTCAAGATTGCTTTGGCTATTCGAGGTTTTTTGTATTTCCATACAAATCTTGAAATTATTTGTTCTAGTTCTGTGAAAAATACTGCTGGTAGCTTGATAGGGATTGCATGGCACTGAAACATATATACTATCATATAAGAAACGAATCGCCAGTCTATGTTTGATACAGGATACAGGATGCTTGGGACTGGTTGTACGGGGATGATCCAGAGAGTTGATATGGGGTGGGAGGTGGGAGGGGGGTTCAGGATTGGGAACTCATGTACACCCGAGACGGATTCATGTCAATGTATGGCAAAACCAATACAGTAATGTAAGTAAAATAAAGTAAAAGTAAAAATTAAAAAAATAAAATTAAAAAAAAAGTTTAATGAGAAGTTTAAAAAAGAAAAAAGAACAGAGGCTAGCTCTACTCTTGGTGCCTGACAATTGTCCTGGTATTTTGCTAAATACCACAGATGATAAAATTGTTAAAACTGACAATTTACTTAATTTACTTTTTAAAATTAAGGTGCAGTTAGGCTTCCCTTGTGGCTCAGCTGGTAAAGAATCCACCTGCAATGTGGAAGACTTGGGTTCTATCCTTGGGTTGGGAAGATCCCCTGGAGAAGGGAAAGGCTACCCACTCTGGTATTCTGGCCTGGAGAATTCCATGGACTGTATAGTCCATGGAAGCACAAAGAGTCAGACATGACTGAGCAACTTTCACTATGCTTTCAAAATAACATATAGTTTCTGTATTGTAGGTCAGTATGCTTCAGATTATAAAAACAGCTTCCAAGAGCTGCTTGTAAGGTTTTATTATATTTTATTTTTGAGAGAGATAACATTCCTTGAGAGCATTGGACAGAGTGAAGAGACCTATATGTTTTCCTACCCCTATTCTGGTTCAAGTTACACAGTCTCTAGCTTTTTAAACCCTAGAAATGCTACCCTTGTCATATACTGATTTATAGTTCCTAATGGTGTAGATTAAGTGTGAAAAGGCAAAAAGATATAACACCAGGAGATGACACCCCCTACTCCCCCCTCAGATTGATAGGTGTTCAGTATGCTACTAGAGAAGAATGGAGAAATAGCTCCAGAAGGAATGGAGAGGTTGGATTGAAGCAGAAACCACACCCAGTTCTAGATGAGTCTGGTGGTGAAAGTAAAGTCCGATGCTGTAAAGAACAATATTGCATAGACACCTGGAATGTTAGGTCCATGAATCAACTTAAACTGAACATGGTCAAGCAGGAGATAGCAAGAGTGAACATCAAAATTTTAGAAATCAGTGAACTAAAATGGATGTGAATGGGAAGATTTAATTCAGATGACCATTATATCTACTACATAGGCAAGAATCCCTTAGAAGAAATGGAGGAGCCCTCATAGTCAGTAAAAGAGCCCAAAATGCAGTATTTGGGTGCAGACTCAGCAATGACAGAATGATCTCAGTTTGTTTCTAAGGCAAACCATTTGACATCACAGTAATCCAAGTCTATGCTCCAATGACTAATGCTGGGGAAGATGAAGTTGAGCGGTTCTGTGAAGACTTACAAGACCTTCTAGAACTAACACCAAAATAGATATCCTTTTCATCATAGGAGATTGAAATGCAAACATAAGAAGTTAAGAGATACATGGAGTAACAGGCAAGTTTGGCCTTGGAGTACAAAATGAAGCAGGGAAAAGGCTAACAGAGTATTGCCAAGAGAGCATACTGATCATAGCAAATACCCTCTTCCAATACCACAAGAGACAACCCTACACGTGGACATAACCAGATGGTCAATACTGAAATTGAATTGATTGTATTCTTTGCACCTGAAGATGGAGAAGCTCTATACAGTCAGCAAAAACAAGACCTGGAGTGGACTGTGTCTCAAGTCATGAACTCCCTATGGCAAAATTCAGGCTTAAATTGAAGAAAGTAGAGAAAAACACTAGGCCATTCAAGTATGACCCAAATAAAATCCCTTATGATTGTACTGTGGAACTGATGAATAGATTCAAGGGATTAGATCTGGTAGACAGAGCACTTGAAGATCTATGGATGGAGATTCATAACATTGTGTAGGAGCTGGTGACCAAAACCATCCCAAAGAAAAAGAAATGCAAGAAGGCAAAGCGGTTGTCTGAGGAGGCCTTACAAATAACTGAGAAAAGAAGAGAAACAAAAGGTAAAGATATACCCTACTGAATACAGAATTCCAGAGAATAGCCAGCAGAGATTAAAAAAAAAAAAAAAAGTCTTCTTAAGTGAGCAATGCAAAAATAGAGGAAAACAATAGAATGTGAAAAACTAGAGATCCCTTCAAGAAAATTAGAGATACCAAGGGAACATTTCATGCAAAGATGGGCTCGATAAAGGACAAAATGAGAAGGACCTAACAGAAACAGAAGAGATTAAGAAGAGATGGATGGGAAGAATTCACAGAACTATACAAAAAAGATTTGATGACCTGGATAATCATGATGGTGTGACCACTCTCCTATAGCCAGACATCCTGGAATGTGAAGCCAAGTGGGCCTTAGGAAGCATCACTACAAACAAAGCTAGTGGAGGTGATAGAATTCCAGCTGAGCTATTTCAAATCCTAAAAGATGATGCTGTTAAAATGCTGTACTCAATAGGTCATCAAATTTGGAAAACTTCACAGTGCCACAAGACTGGAAAAGTCAGTTTCCATTCCAAGAAAGGCAATGCCAAAGAATGTTCAAATTACCACACAATTGCACTTATTTTACATACTAGCAAGGTAACACTCAAAATCCTTCAAGCTAGGCTTCAGCAGTACCTGAACCAAGAACTTTCAGATGTACACACTGTATTTTTTTTAAAGGTGGTAGTAGTTATCATTTATTTTTTTAATTAATTTTTTTTTAGTTTGTTTTGCTTTACAATACTGTATTTGTTTTGCTACACATTGACATGGATCAGCCACCAGAGATCAAGTTGCCAACATCTGTTGGATCATAGAGAAAGCAAGGGAATTCCAGAAGAGCATCTGTTTCACTGACTACATCAAGGCTGTATATTGTCACCCTAATTATATAACTTATAGGCAGAGTACATCATAGAAAATGCCAGGCTGGATGAATCACAAGCTGGAATCGAGATTGCTGAGAAAAATGTCAACAACCTTAGATGTACAGATGATACCACTCTAATGGCGGAAAGCAAAGAAGAGCTAAAGAGCCTCTTGATGAAGGTAAAAGAGGAGAGTGAAAAAGCTGGCTTAAGATTCAGTATTTAAAAAACTATGATCATGGTATCTGGTCCCATCACTGCAAATAGGAGGGAGAAAAGTGGAAGCAGTAACAGATTGTATATCCTTGGGCTCCAAATTCACTGCAGACTGTGACTGTAGGTATGAAGTTAAAAGACACTTGCTTGAGTTGTGATGCTGGAGAACACTCGAGAGTCCATTGGACAGCAAGGAAATCAAACCAGTCAATCCTAAAGGAAATCAACCCTGAATATTCATTAGAAGGACTGATGCTGAAGTTGCAGCTCCAATACTATGGCCACCTGGTGTGAAGAGCCGACTCATTGGAAAAGATCCTGATGCTGGAAAAGAATGAGGGCAGTAGGAGAAAGGAGTGACAAAGAATGAGATGATTTGATAGCATCACAAACTCAATGAAGATGAATTTGAGCAAACTCCAGGAGATAGTGAAGGACAGGGAAGCCTGGCGTTCACGAGGTGGCAATGAGTCAGACACAACTTAGCGACTGAACAACAACAACAATGAATAGTGTAGATTAACTCATAGTTTTAAGTATTCATCTATGTATTCTGGTGGCAGAAACATCATTAATTAGTAACAGTATTAGCGTACATTATTGGATAAAATAATCAATTTATATGTTATGAACTCAACTTTCCAAGCTAAAAATAAAATTGTTCCAGGAAGATGGAGTAGGCAGGTATATACTTTGTGTTATTTTCCCACTAAGTACACCTAACCCCCCTGTACATTATATATGCATATATATATATATATATGAAGATTCCTTAAATGGAGAAAAGAGGATAGGCCTGCTAAGAACCTCAGGAGGACCAGGAGAATGATATGGCAATTGTTTTGCCTCTTATATCCCAAATGTAGAGCTAAAGAATCAAGAACCCAGATACAGCAAGAGACACAGACACACAAAAAAAGTTTACAAACCCCCAACAAAGGGTTCAGTTTCATTAGCCAAAGGACCAGGAAAGGGGTACCCTAGCAAGACAGATGACTCTTAGATAATAACCATTCTTCTCCAGCCAAAAAGCACCAAAAAAAAAAAAAAAAAAGCATCACTATGCACACCAGCAATGGCTGAGTGAAGAGTCTAGACTTCTCCCCTTACAAGACTGTAAAGAGGGGCCATAAAGCTCTGCTGGTGGTGTCACAGAAGGCCAGGAGCTAAGCATGCATCCATGCTGGGTGGTAATAAATGACCCATCTTCACAGCAATCTATTATTGGACACTACATGGGGAACAGGGACACCCCCCACACACACACCAGTGCTGGGTTAGAACTTTTACCACCGCCCAACAGCGATGAGGCCACAGTCCCACCCCATAGTGCCACTGGAGGACAAATAGGGAGCAAACCAGGCACTCATCTGTCTCAGCCAAGGTGATACCAGTGAAGGCTTAGTGAGGAACCAGAAATCCTACCCCTACGAAGCAATAAAAAGGAGACCCTTAACTCCTTAGGTTTCTAGGGAGATCAAATGGAAAAGCAGACCTGTATCACATGGCCATTTTGAGGTGGCACTTCCTCTACCTTTGCCATGGCAGTATCAAAGCAAGTCAGCTGAAGCTAAAGACTAAAATAAGATCAAGAGTTTTGTAGCATAATACCAAAAATTTCAAGGATTCAACAAAAGACACTTTCATCATACCAAGAACCAGGAAGATCACTTAAATGAAAAAGTCAGCACTAAGATGACGAGGATGTTAAAATAATTTAACAAGTATTTTTATAACAGCCATCCTAAAAATTCTTCAATAAGCAAAATTTTAAATGTTTGAAACAAAAAAATAGAGTCTTAGTGAAGAAATTTAAGTCTCAGCAAAGATAAGAAACAAATGGAAATTTTAGAACTGAAAACATGCAGTAACCTAAATTTTAAAAATACACTGCATGTGCTCAAGAGCAGAACAGAGTGGACAGAATATCTATAAACTTGAAGACAGAACAGCAGAACTTAATAACAGAGAGAAAAAAGACCAAAAGAAATAACAGAGCTTCTCAGGTACCTGTACCTGTAGCAAAAGATCTAGCATTCATATTATCACAGTTTAAAAGTGGGAAAATAAAGGGTAAGGCCGGCAAAGTCTGAAGCAGTAAAACCTGAAAATTCCCAAGTTTTGCAAGAGATGTAAACTTTCAAACTCAGGAAGGTAAATAAACCCCTAAAAGCATTAAACCAAAAATACTTCCAGTTAAACTTCTGGGAACTGAAGTGAAAGGGAAAATTTTAAAAGAGGTTATAGAGAAGAATGACCCCTTATAAAGGGGAAAAAAATCAAATAAATGAAAGCAGATATT
Source organism: Aepyceros melampus (assembly GCA_006408695.1). NCBI lineage: Eukaryota > Metazoa > Chordata > Mammalia > Artiodactyla > Bovidae > Aepyceros > Aepyceros melampus. The sequence goes on along the minus strand of SJXQ01007344.1, from coordinate 169,665 downwards.
TCATCAGAAACCACACAGGTACAAAGACTGAAATAAAATATCTGTGAACCCAGGGTAATCACATCAGTAAGATGATGACCTAGGAAGCTCCAGGCCTTCATTCTCTTACAAAGACTTTGACTAAATAAAATATAGATCAAATTGCTTTTCTGAGAACTGCAGAATGCATTTAAGAGGTTGCAGCACTCCAGGTGAGTACAAAGCCAGTAAGAAATACATTGTATTGGAGAATAAAATTGGTGCTATTTGGTGGCTCAGAGGTTAAAGTGTCTGCCTGGAATGCAGGAGACTCTGGTTCGATCCCTGGGTCAGGAAGACCTCCTGGAGAAGGAAATGGCAACCCACTCCAGTACTCTTGCTGGGAGAATCCCATGGACGGAGGAGCCTGGTGGACTACAGTCCATGGGGTCGCACAGAATCGGACACGACTAAGCAACTTCACTTCACTTTTACTCACTTTAGCTATGTCCTTTGCCCCAAGCACAGCAAGACACATTCAGGAGAAAAATTCCCAACTTTTAACTTCTCCCTCAGGAGTGAAAAAGAGAAGAACAAAATAGACTATACATCCAGTGGTCTGACTTTTCAGAGTCTTGCCTAGGGGACTGATTTCTGCCTCATTTGGCTCAGAGCATTGACTGGAATGGCAGTTTGGACACCAAGTTGGGATTGCTGAAAACCAAGGGGAACACTGAGTGACTGAACTGAACTGAAGGGGGAAAAAAAAAGTACCACAGACAGATGCCAGGTGAAACAAGACATTACAGTCTCCAGAGAAGAAGCAGCAAGCTCCTTTAATTTGGAAATTATACACACTAGTTCAGAGAAGAGTCTCTAAAAAAGATTTGAGGCACCCTCAGAATATCTGGCCCAGCTGACTGATAACAGTGTTCCCCTGTCCAGTCCCAAAAGATGGAAGATATGCTGTCAGCCCATAAAGACTGAGGAGGGGACTGTTTTTTCCCATAAACAATCTGACAAAAGTCACAGTCTAGAAAGGAACAGAGAAACATAGCACAGTCAAAGGAATAAACTAAATCTCCATTAACCAGCCCTAAGAAACAGATTTGTGAATTATATGAACAATAATTCAAAATGACCTTCTTAAAGATGCTCAGTGAGGTAAAAGAGAACACAGAGAGACAAGTAATGCATATTAGGAAAATGAGGACTCCCTGGCAGTCCAGTGGTTAAGATCCTGTACTTCCAGTGCATGGGGCTTGAGTTTGAACCTGGTTGGGGAACTGGGATTCCACATGCCATTTGACATGGCCAAAATAAAAAGAATATTAAGAAAATGATGAAACAAAGATACATGAGAACATAGACATAGAAATGATAAGTACAAATAGTAGAGTGGTAGAGGAACTAGAGATCAGATTGCCAACATCCGCTGGATGATAAAAAAAAGCAAGGTAATCCAGAAAAACTTCTGCTTCATTGACTACACTAAAGCCTTTGACTGCGTGGATCACAACAAATTGTAGAAAATTCTTATAGAGATGGGAATGCCAGACCATCTAACCTGCCTCCCAAGAAACATGCATGCAGGTCAAGAAGCAACAGTTAGAACAAGACATGGAACAACACACTGGTTCCAAATTGGGAAAGGAGTACACCAAGGCTGTATATTGTCACCTTGTTTATTTAACCTAAAAGCAGAGTATATCATGCGAAATACTGGGCTGGCTGAAGCACAAACTGGAATCAAGATTGCTGGGGAAAATATCAATAACCTCAGATACACAGATGACACCACCCTTATGGCAGAAAGCAAGACAAACTAAAGAGCCTCTTGAGGAAAGTGAAAGAAAAGAGTGAAAAAGATGGCTTAAAACTCAACATTCAAAAAATGAAGATTATGGCTTCAAACAAAGATTATTACTTCATGGCAAAGAGATGGGGAAACAATGGAAACAGTGACAAATTTTATTTCTTGGGCTCCAAAATCACTGCAGATGGTGACTGCCATCATGAAATTAAAAGACACTTGCTGCTTGGAACAAAAGCTATGACCAACCTAGATAGCATACCAAAAAGCAGAGACATTACTTTTCTGACAAAGCTATATAGGCAAAGCTATGGTTTTTCCAGTTGTTACATATGGATATGAGAGTTGGCCATAAAGAAGGCTGAGCACCAAAGAATTGATGATTTTGAACATCCATCAGTCAGTTCAGTTGCTCAGTCATGTCCAACTCTTTGCAACCCCATGGACTACAGCATGCCAGGCTTCCTGGTCCATCACCAACACCCGAAGCTTCCTGAAACTCATGTCCATTGAGTCGGTGATTCATGTTGAGGTTTTATAGAAACCATCTCATCCTCTGTCATTCCCTTCTCTTGCCTTCAACCTTTCCCAGCATAGGGTGGGTCTTTTCCAGTGAGTCAGTTCTTCACATCAGATGGCCAAAGTATTGGAGTTTTAGCTTCAGCATCAGTCCTTCCAATCAATATTCAGGACTGATTTCCTTTAGGATTGGCTGGTTGAATCTCCTTGCAATCCAAGGGACTCTCAAGAGTTTTCTGCAACACCCAATTCAAAAGCATCAATCTTCAGCACTCAGCCTTCTTTGTGATCCAACTCTCACATCCATACATGACTACTGGAAAAACCATAGCTTTGACTAGATGGACCTTTGTCAGCAAAGTAATGTCTCTGCTTTTGAATATGCTATCTAGGTTGGTCATAACTTTTCTTCCAAGGAGAAGTCAGCATCTTTTAATTTCATGGCTGCAGTCACCATCTGCAGTGATTTTGGAGCCCCCCAAAATGAAGTCTCTCACTGTTTCCCTTGTTCCCCTATCTCTTTGCCATTAAGTAATGGGACTGGATGCCATGATCTTAGCTTTCTTATTTTCTCTTTTTAAAAATTTATTTATTTTTTAATTGGAAGATAATTGCTTCACAGAATTTTGTTTTCTGTAAAACCTCAACATGAATCAGTCATAGGTATCATCTGTCCCCTCCCTTTTGAACCTCCCTCCCATCTCCCTCCCCATCCCAGCCCTCTAGGTTGATACAGAGCCCCTGTTTGAGTTTCCTGAGCCATACAGCAAATTCCTGTTGGCTCTTTATTTTACATATGGCAATGTAAGTGTCCATGTTACTCTTTACATCTCACCTTCTCTTCCTCTCTCCCCATGTCCATAAGTCTATTCTCCATGTCTGTTTTTCCATTGCTTCCCTGTAAATAAGTTCTTCAGTACCATTTTTCTAGATTCCATATGCATGTGTTAGAATATGATATTTATCTTTCTCTTTCTGACTTACTTCACTCTGTATAGTAGGTTCTAGGTTCATCCACCTTATTTGAACTGACTCAAATGCATTCCTTCTTATGGCTGAGTAATATTCCATGGTGTATATATACCACAAGGTCTTTATCCATTCATTTGTCGATGGACATCTAGGTTGCTTCCATGTTCTAGCTATTGCAAACAGTGCTGCAATGAACAATGGGATACATGTGTGTTTTTCAATTTTGGTTTCCTCAGGGTATATGCCTAGGAGTGGCATTTCTGGGTCATATGGTGGTTTTATTCCTAGTTTTTAAGGAATCTCCATACCGTCTTCCATAGTGGCTGTATCAATTTACATTCCCACCAACAGTGCAGGAGCATTCCCTTTTCTCCACACCCTTTCCAACATTTATTCTTTGTAAACTTTTTGATGATGGTCATTCTGACTGGTGTGAGGTGATATCTCGTTGTAGTTTTGATTTGCCTTTCTCTAATAATGAGCAGTGTTGAGCATCTTTTCATGTTTGTTATCCACCTGTATGCCTTCTTTGGAGAAATGTCTGTTTAGGTCTTTTTCCCAGAAAGTTGAGTTTTAAGCCAACTTTTTCACTCTTTTCTTTCACTTTCCTCAAGAGGCTCTTTAGTTTGTCTTTGCTTTCTTCCATAAGGGTGGTGTCATCTGAGTATCTGAGGTTCTTAATATTTCTCCCAGCAATCTTGATTCCAGCTTGTGATTATCCATCCCAGCAATTCACATGATGTACTCTGCATATAAGTGAAATAAGCAGGGTGACAATATACAGGCTGGACGTACTCCTGTCCCAATTTTGAACCAACCTGTTGTTCCATGTCTTGTTCTAACTGTTGCTTCTTAACCTGTATACAGATTTCTCAGGAGGCAGGTCAGGTGGTCTGGTATTCCTGTCTTTTGAAGAATTTTTAGCAGTTTGTTGTGATCCACACAGACAAAGGCTTTGGTGTAGTCAATAAAGCAAAAGTAGATGTTTTTCTGGAACTCTCTTGCTTTTTCAATCATCCAACAGATGTTGGTAATTTGATCTCTGGTTCCTTTGCCTTTTCTGAATCCAGCTTGAACATCTAGAAGTTCATGGTTCACGTACTGTTGAAGCCTGGCTTGGAGAATTTTGAGCATTACATTGCTATCATGTGAGATGAGTGCAATTGTTTCCTTTAGTTCTCTGAATACCCCTACTGTTTTCTAGACTCCATTGTTCCTGATAAGAAGATAACCATCAGGGCTTCCTGGGCAGTCCTGTGGTTGAGACTGCACTTCCACTGCAGAGGGTGTGGGTTCAATCCCTGCTTGTGGAACTAAGTTCCCATATGCCAAGCAGCACAGTCAAAAAACATTTTTCTTATTCATTTTTTAAAGTAAAAAAAAATTGAACATTAAAAATTTTAAGAAAAAATGAATTAAAAAAAGAGAAGTTAGCTGCTATTCTTATTGTTTCCCTTACAAGTGACAAATGGTTTTTCAAGAGTATGTTTTTTTCTTTTGGCTTTCAGTTTTTTAATGTGATGGATCTAACTGTGGCCCTCTTTGCACTTTAGTTGGAACTTGTTGAGTTTCCTGAATGTATAGGTTATTGTGTTTTTAAAAACAAATTTGGCTTATTTTCAGTTATTATTTCCTCAAAATAATTTTATGTTCCCTTCTCTCCTATCTTTCTGATACTCCTATTGTGTATTTATTTAACCATGTCCCATGTTTTCTGAGTCTCCTTTCAATTTCTTTCACCTCTCTTCTCTCAGATTACATAATTTTTATTATCAATCCACATTAAATTTGCTAATTATTTTTTCTACTAGTTCAAACTTTTTGAGACACTCTGCACCCCACTCTAGTACTCTTGCCTGGAAATTCCCATGGACAGAGGAGCCTGGTGGGCTGCAGTCCATGGGGTCGCTAAGAGTCGGACACGACTGAGAGACTTCACTTTCACTTTTCACTTTCATGCATTGGAGAAGGAAATGGAAACCCACTCTAGTGTTCTTGCCTGGAGAATCCCAGGGACGGTGGAGCCTTCTGGGCTGCCGTCTATGGGGTCACACAGAGTAGGACACGACTGAAGCAACTTAGCAGCAGCAGTAAATTTTTCATTTTAACTGCACTTTTCAGCTATTTTGAAGTCTTTTTCTGTTTCATTTGTCACCTATTCACAAAAAATTTCTGGTCCCTGCTTATTTTCCAGCATACAGGCCTTCCTTCCCTATTTCGGTGGAGCCTTCTGGGCTGCCGTCTATGGGGTCACACAGAGTAGGACACGACTGAAGCAACTTAGCAGCAGCAGTAAATTTTTCATTTTAACTGCACTTTTCAGCTATTTTGAAGTCTTTTTCTGTTTCATTTGTCACCTATTCACAAAAAATTTCTGGTCCCTGCTTATTTTCCAGCATACAGGCCTTCCTTCCCTATTCCTTTGTATGTTTCATATCTTTTGTTGGAATATTTCAAACCCCTGTAGATCATTGCTTCTATTAACATGTTTATATTGTTAATGACTGGTTGGATTATTTTACTGAACTCTATACATATAAACACACACACACACATAGTGTTAAACTTCTGATGTTATACAGCTCAGTGGATGGAACCCTTGTCTTTCAAACAGAATTGGTATCCAGTTTAAATGACTTTCTAAAATATTTTTATTTTTATTTGGAGAATAATGTGGTGTTGGTTTCTGTCACATGTAACAGTGTCAGTCAGCTATAAGTATATACATGTCCCCTCCCTCTTGAACCATCCTCCCACCCACCCCCTCATCTCACCACTCTAGGTCATCACAGAGCACCAGGCTGATATTAATGCTTATATATGGAATCTATGACCAGTGCATTTTCTTGGCAAAACTCTATTAGTCTTTGCCCTGCTTCATTCCGCATTCCAAGGCCAAATTTGCCTGTTACTCCAGGTGTTTCTTGACTTCCTACTTTTGCATTCCAGTCCCCTATAATGCAAAGGATATCTTTTTTGGGTGTTAGTTCTAAAAGATCTTGTAGGTCTTCATAAAACTGTTCAACTTCATCAGCATTACTGGTTGGGGCATAGATTTGGATACTTGTGATATTGGATGGTTTGCCTTGGAGACGAACAGAGATCATTCTGTCGTTTTTGAGATTGCATCCAAGTACTGCATTTTGGACTCTTCTGTTGACCATGATGGCTACTCCATTTCTTCTGAGGGATTCCTGCCTGCCATAGTAGATATAATAGTCATCTGAGTTAAATTCACCCATTCCAGTCCATATTAGTTCGCTGATTCCTAGAATGTCGACGTTCACCCTTGCCATCTCTTGTTTGACCACTTCCAATTTGCCTTGATTCACGGACCTGGCATTCCAGGTTCCTATGCAGTACTGCTCTTTACAGCATCGGATCTTGCTTCTATCACCAGTCACTTCCATAACTGGATATTGTTTTTGCTTTGGCTCTATCCCTTCATTCTGTCTGGAGTTATTTCTCCACTGATCTCCAGTAGCATATTGGGCACCTAATGACCTGGGGAGTTTCTCTTTTGGTATCCTGCTGGGGTCCAGCCCCGGTGGATCCAGGGTGATTCGAAGGGGGGACAGTGTCAGCGAGGAAAACTTATTTATTTAGAAATATAAGAATAGATTAGGAAGAAATAGTATAGTAGGAAATTTGAGATGGAGAAAATAAGGCTGAATAACTTGGTTTACGTGGAAAGCCAATAAAGTTCCAGGCAAGGAACTTGCACCATCTACGTTAGGCCACCGGCGTCCATTTGAATATTGGAGAGTGCCCCACCCTGGGCTCTCTCTCTTATGGATCTTAGCAGCCGGGACAGGTAAGTAGACATGGCGAGCCTCCGTGCCCCAGATGGGAATTCAGCCGAAATTAGAGAAAATAGGAGACACGAGGGAAGCCCAGCATCAGTGCAAGACTCTCCGAGAGGGAAGGGAAGGGGAAAAAAAGGGGAAAAGGAAAGAACGACATGGGGAAACCCAGCATCAGTGTAAGGCTTCAAGAGGGAAAAGGGGAAAGGGGAAAAAGGGGGGGGGAAAGGGCCGTTTATTTTTCAAACTCAGCTTATATACCCCAAGTTGTACATAATGGAATATGCAGAATTATACAGGAGCAGCAGTCCTGACCCTCGTTGAGACAAGGCTTTCTTTTTTGCATACTCTCCCGTTACAAAAGGTCTCAGGCGGTTTACATTATCTTCTGATCAAGAGGCCTGTTAACATTTTATGGCTCTCTTCTGATGAGGTTTTGTTAACCAGAAGACTCATTTGTGTTAACCTTTCCAAAGTATGAATGCCACTCTCAGAAAACACCAATGTTTACGTGGAAAGCCAATAAAGTTCCAGGCAAGGAACTTGCACCATCTACGTTAGGCCACCGGCGTCCATTTGAATATTGGAGAGTGCCCCACCCTGGGCTCTCTCTCTTATGGATCTTAGCAGCCGGGACAGGTAAGTAGACATGGCGAGCCTCCGTGCCCCAGATGGGAATTCAGCCGAAATTAGAGAAAATAGGAGACACGAGGGAAGCCCAGCATCAGTGCAAGACTCTCCGAGAGGGAAGGGAAGGGGAAAAAAAGGGGAAAAGGAAAGAACGACATGGGGAAACCCAGCATCAGTGTAAGGCTTCAAGAGGGAAAAGGGGAAAGGGGAAAAAGGGGGGGGGAAAGGGCCGTTTATTTTTCAAACTCAGCTTATATACCCCAAGTTGTACATAATGGAATATGCAGAATTATACAGGAGCAGCAGTCCTGACCCTCGTTGAGACAAGGCTTTCTTTTTTGCATACTCTCCCGTTACAAAAGGTCTCAGGCGGTTTACATTATCTTCTGATCAAGAGGCCTGTTAACATTTTATGGCTCTCTTCTGATGAGGTTTTGTTAACCAGAAGACTCATTTGTGTTAACCTTTCCAAAGTATGAATGCCACTCTCAGAAAACACCAAATAAAAATACAGCAATTTGTAATAATAGGAAGTACAGTGATTTATAGCAAAAGTCTAGTATTGCTAACATCAAAACTACTATATATCTTTTTCCATATCCCATTTGCATTGATTACATCTTCCTGGGTGCCTGATAGATAAAAAATAAGGAGGTCTGGCAGCAATCATTGAGTCAACTGTGAAATCCTGTCACCAATACGAATTTGAAAAGGCTCTGAAACTTTAAGATACTTTAAGGCTTTTGTGCCCCTCACAGTTGGGAGGGTGAGTAATTTACAAGCTTGTAGAAGGTCAGGGGAACTTGTTAGGCAGGCTAGAGCATTATCAAAGGGGGGTTGGGCTGAAACACCCCTTTCAAATGCAGAAGGCCAAAGCCCTGAATTAACTTTTACAAGGAAAGTCAGAAAATAATGGGAAAATAGACAAATTCTTATTTTGGGGGGTACATGTTCAGGAAAAACCAGGGAGAAATCTGATGACTCAAATTGCCCTGCCATCTGAGTTTGCCATGTGACCCTGTCACAGGTGGGATTCCTCACGCTGGCCCCCGACTGTTTTCTAATGAGGTATGCAAAATATTTGAAAAATTGTTATTCCATGCCTAGAGAGAGAAGAATGAGATATCCTCCATAACTCCTTCATGTCCAGAATATAACATCGATACCAAAATCGCACTAGAAAGGCAGGGAGAATGAAATTCCAGAAAATCTACTGCCAGTGTCAAGGTAAAAATCATATATTAAATGTTAATAAAAAGAATTCAGCAGTATATCCACAGGTGGAGATGAGTGCTGAAAGTCACAGTCCAGGATTGCACGCTGTGTCAACGCTGGCATTGTTGATAGTTAGAAAGCTTGACATTGAATTGAATGCAGAAAGATGTGATCATCTCCATGAGTACAGAATCAAATAGTTGATTGAACTTGAAGGTCATACATTGGGACAAAATGTTTGATAAGATTGAGCATCAGTTTGTGCCATAAAATTCTTATCAAACTATATTAAAGAGTTCTTTTTAATGTTATCACACTCCTGCAAAAACAAAAACAACCCCAACAATGGCATCCCACTTAAGGAGTACCAGTTCTTGGCCATGAGGGACAGCACTCAGGCCAACTCTAACCTCTGAGTTGAGTAAAGAGGAGAATAAAATCACTGGAAAACTAGAGGTGGAACTTGCTGATGATGGAATGATCAACTCAGACAATCCCAGAGATAAATGGTTAGATTGCATCCGATTCTTGAGTAAGGTTAGTGTATAAAAAAAAATCAATATGCAGAAATTATTTCTACATCTAAGTCCTGGCAAGGAATGCTTGAGCACCAAAGAATTGATGCTTTTGGACTGTGGTGTTGGAGAAGACTCTTGAGAGTCCCTTGGACTGCGAGGAGATCCAACCAATCCATTCTGAAGGAGTCAACCCTGGGATTTCTTTGGAGGGAATGATGCTAATTCTGAAACTCCAGTACTTTGGCCACCTCATGCGAAGAGCTGACTCATTGGAAAAGACCCTGATGCTGGGAGGGATTGGGGGCAAGAGGAGAAGGGGATGACTGAGGATGAGATGGCTGGATGGCATCACTGACTCAATGGACGTGAGTCTGAGTGAACTCCAGGAGTTGGTGATGGACAGGGAGGCCTGGCATGCAGCGATTCATGGGGTCACAAAGAGTCGGACACGACTGAGCGCCTGAACAACAACAACGTGGAATCTATAAAATGGTGCTGATGAACCTATTTGTAGAACATGAATAGAGAGGCACATGTAGAGTACAGATTTGTGGACACAGTGGGGGAAGGAGAAGGTGGGACAAATTGAGAGAGTAGCATTAAAATATATACATCCAGTTCAGTTCAGTCTCTCAGTCGTGTCTGACTCTGTGACCCCATGGACTGCAGCACTCTAGGCCTCCCTGTCCATCACCAACTCCTGAAGTTTACTCAAACTCGTGTCCATTGAGTCAGTGATGCCATTCCAACCATCTCATCCTCTGTTGTCCCCTTCTATTCCTGCCTTCAATCTTTCCCAGCAGCAGGGTCTTTTCAAATGACTCAGTTCTTCACATCAAGTGGCCAAAGGATTGGAGTTTCAGGTTCAGCATCAGTCCTTCCAATGAATATTCAGGACTAATTTCCTTTAGGATGGACTAGTTGGATCTCCTTGAAGTCCAAGGGACTCTCAAGAATCTTCTCTAACACCAGTTCAAAACATCAATTATTTCGTGTTCAACCTTCTTTATAGTCCAACTCTCACATTCATACATGACTATTGGAAAAACCATAGCTTTGACTAGATGGACCTTCTTTTGTCAAAGTAATGTCTCTGCTCTTTAATATGCTGTCTGGTTGGTCATGTATAATATATGCATTACCATATGTAAAATAGATAGCTAGTGGGAAGTTGCTATATAACACAGGTTTAAATGACTTTAAGTCCTTCTTCAAGACGAGAATCTGATAAAGTCCACCACTGTTACTAGGCTTGAGGTCTTAAAAAGAAGACAAGGAAATGGGTGTTGAGATAGCCAGACAAAACCCAAGTTTCACAGAACCTATTACAGTACTCAAGTGTCTCAATATAGTTCACTTTTGAGGTGGGAATCCAGAGCTCTGACCCTCAGGAACCAAGCCTGGAGCAGGTCCTGGGAAGTGGGAGGTGGCCATGTGCACAGGGAAGAGCTGACTGGAACAAATACCTTCAGGGCTGGATCAGGTGACCCATATCTACTTCCTGTCTCTCTTCCTCTGAACCTGTCTTCTTCAGGTGCTGTGAACACTGTGAATAATATCCACAGATGATCCCCTGATTCCCTCAGCATCACTGCTTTGGGCCATAGTTGTAAAGGAGCAACTAGAAGAGAGACATATGGCAGGTTAAGAGTGTGAAATCCTTTCCAGTCTTGTGAAAACAGAACCATGGGCAAAGCCTGGTCTCATAATTCTCTACTCTGCTTAGGGCACAGTGTGATTGTCTGGGTCAGCCCATGTTGGTTACTTAAATATCATGAAAATGGAATGTAGAAGAGACATACCAGAGGGGACATGTTCTTTCCAGTCTGGCCCAAGTTCTTCTTTAGGTTTTCTCCGTAGTGATGGGTCAGTGTTCATTTGTTGGCCTCACAAGTATTCAAGTCTCACAAACTAACCTGAGGACATTGTTTCCAGTTCTTCTTTATGGCCCTGGGCTTGATAGTCTTGCGGCTGTCTTTGCTGTGCGTGATTCTTCTTCCTTGACTCAAGATGAAAAAGCATTCCACATTTTGTAGCAAGTACTGGCCAGGAAGGGACAGAGAAATGTGGATGCACTTTGGCATGACTCACAGTGTATTTCAGTGGTTTTCAGAGCCCCTCCCTCTACACTGACAAGACCCACACCTGCCTTTGTGTCTGTCGGTGGGAGAGGATAAAATATTAATGAGAAGGTTGGGACCCAGCATCACTGGGAAAAGTAATGTCCAGTCCTGTACTCCTCGTCTTGTTGGGAAGCTTCTGTGTACCTGGGTATTGTTCAAGTTTAGTAATGAATAATGAAATCTGAAAACTCACAGAACACAAAGACTTTGACTAAGAATTTTAAGGCCTGGATGATCTCATCCTTCATTTCAAGAATGTAATCTGTCCTCAGAAAAGGCCTTGAACATCTGCTGCTCACCAGGATTCTGTGAACAACGTCCCTGTCCCAGGTACAGGAGGTCACGGGCCCTGTCGGCCTCAGAGATGCCCCTGTGAGCCTGGGGCAGGGGGGATGGGTAGAGATTTAAGGCTGGTGAAGGTTCTGAGACTGGGGCAGAAAGTTTAAAGAAAAATAAAAGTGGCTAGTAGGACATTGTGCCCAGAAAGCTTCTCTTGTCCCTAACATTCTTTTTCTTTCTTTACAGGCTTAAAATTTTTAATATTTCAATTGAGAGTCATTTAAGTTTTAAAACTGAAGATATTTTAACATGAGGTAAAGAAAGATATACCCATTTGAATGCAGAGTTCCAAAGAGTAGCACGGAGAGATAAGAAAGCCTTCCTCGGAGACGAATGCAAAGAAATAGAGGAAAGCAATAGAATGGGAAAGATTAGAGATCTCTTCAAGAAAATTAGAGATACCAAGGGAACATTTCATGCAAAGATGGGCACAATAAAGGACAGAAATGGACCTAACAGAAGCAGAAGATATTAAGAAGAGGTGGCAAGGATACACAGAAGAACTATACAAAAAAGATCTTCATGACCCAGATAACCACAATGGTGTGATCACTCACCTAGAACCAGACATCCTGAAATGTGAAGTCAAGTGGGTCTTAGGAAGCATCACTATGAACAAAGCTAGTGGAGGTGATGGCATTCCAGTTGAGCTGTTTCAAATCCTAAAAGATGATGCTGTGAAACTGCTGCACTCAATATGCCATCAAATTTGGAAAACTCAGCAGTGGCCACAGGACTGGAAAAAAGTCAGTTTTCATTCCAATCCCAAAGAAAGGCAGGGCCAAAGAACTTCAGACTGCTGCACAATTGCACTCATTTCACATGATAGCAAAGTAATGCTCAAAATTCTCCAAGCCAGGCTTCAACAGTACGTGAACCATGAACCTCCAGTTGTTCAAGCTGGATTCAGAAAAGGCAGAGGAACCAGAGGTCAAATTGCCAACATCTGTTGGATGATCGAAAAAGCAAGAGAGTTCCAGAAAAGCATCTACTTTTGCTTTATTGACTATACTAATGCCCTTGACTGTGTAGATCACAACAAACTGCTAAAAATTCTTCAAGAGATGGGAATGCCAGACCACCAGACCTTCCTCCTGAGAAATCTGTATGCAAGTCAAGAAGCAACAGTTAGAACAAGACATGGAACAACAGGTTGGTTCAAAATTGGGAAAGGAGTACGTCCGGCCTGTATATTGTCACCCTGCTTATTTCACTTATATGCAGAGTATATCATGTGAATTGCTGGGATAAATGAAGCACAAGTTGAAGTCAAGATTGCTGGGAGAAATATCAATAACCTCCAATACTCAGATGACACTACCCTTATGGTGGAAAGGAAAGAAGAACTAAAGAGCCTCTTGATGAAAGTGAAAGAAGAGAGTGAAAAGTTGGCCTAAAACTCAACATTCGGAAAACTTAAATCATGGCATCCAGTCCCATCATTTCATGGCAAATAGATGGGGAAACAATGGAAACCATGGCAGACTATTTGGGGGGGGGCTCCCAAATCACTGCAAATGATGACTGCAGCCATGAAATTAGAAGACACTTGCTCCTTGAAAGAAAAGTTATAACCAACCTAGACAGCATGTTAAAAAGCAGAGACGTTACTTTGCCAACAAAGGTCTGTCTAGTCACAGCTATGGTTTTTCCAGTAGTCATGTATGGATGTGACAGTTGGACTATAAAGAAAGCTGAGAGCCGAAGAATTGATGATTTTGAACCATGGTTTTGGAGAAGACTCTTGAGAGTCCCTTGGACTTCAAGGAGATCCAACTAGTCCATCCTAAAGGAAATCAGTCCTGAATATTCTTGGAAGGACTGATGCTGAGGCTGAAACTCCAATACTTTGTCCACCTCATGTGAAGAGTTGACTCATTTGAAAAGACCCTGCTGCTGGGAAAGATTGAAGGTGGGAAGAGAAGGGGATGACAGAGGATGAGATGGTTGGATGGCAACTCTGGGAGTTGATGATGCACAGGGAGGCCTGGTGTGCTGCAAACCATGGGGTCACAAAGAGTCGGAAACGACTGAGCGACTGAACTGAACTGAACTTTTTCTTGTGCTTTCTGCCTAGGAAAGTTTCTGTAGTATTTGTTGCAAAATTAGTTTAGTGGTGCTGAATTTTCATTAAGTCTTACTTGTGTCTAAAGCTTTTGATTAATACTTTCCATCAGGAAGCTTCCACAAGCCTCTTTTCCTTGTACATCAGAGAGCAGACAGAATGAAAACCACAATCATAGAAAACTAACCAAATTTATTACATGGATCACAGCCTTGTCTAACTCAATGAAACTGAGCCATGCTGTATAAGACCACCCAAGATAGAAGGGTCATGGTGGAGAATTCCAACAAAACATGGTCCACTGGAAAACGGAATGCCAAACCAATTTAGCATTCTTGCCTTGAAAACCTCATGAATAGTATGAAAAGATGAAAAGACATGACACAAATATGAACTTCTCAGGTGCCCAATATGCTACTGGAGAAGGGTGAGGAAATAGCTCCAAAAAGAATAAAGAAGCTGAGCCAAAGTGGAAACAGTGCTCAGGCTAGGGTGTATCTAGTGGTGAAAGTAAAGTCTGATGCTGTAAAGAACAATATTGCATAGGAACTTGGAATGTTTGGTCCGTGAATCAAGGTAAATTGGAAGTGGTCCAACAGGAGATGGCAAGAGTGGTACATTGACATTTTCAGAATCAATGAACTAAAATGGACCTGAATAGGTGAATTTAATTCATATGACCATTATATCTACTACTGGGGGTAAGAATCCCTTACAAGAAATGGAGTAGCCCTCATATTCAACAAAAGAGTCCAAAATGCAGTAATTGGTGCAATCTCTAAAACAACAAAATAATATCTGTTCATTTCCTAGGCAAACCACTCAGTATTGCAGTAATCCAATTCTGTGCCCCAAGCACTAATGCTGAAGAAGCTGAAGTTGAGTGGTTGAAAAAGCTGAAGTTGAATGGTTGAAGAAGCTGAAGTTGAAAAGAACCAAAAATGTTCTTTTCATCATAGGGAACTAGAATGTAAAAGTAGGAAGTCAAGAAATACCCAGAGTAACAGGCAAGTTTGGCCTTGGAGTACAAAATGAAGCAGGGCAAAGACTGACAGAGGTTTGCCAAGAAAACTCATTGGTCATAGCAAACACCCTCTTTCCACAAAGCAAGAGACGACTCTACACATGGACATCACCAGATGGTCAACTGAAATCAGACTGATCATATTCTTTGCAGCTAAAGATGGAGAAACACTATACAGTCAGCAAAAACAAGACTGGGAGCTGACTGTGGCACAGATCCTGAACTCCTTATGGCCAAATTCAGACTTAAATTGAAGAAAGAAAGGAAAACCACTAGGCCATTCAGATATGACCTAAATCAAATTCCTTATGATTATACAGTGGAAGTAACAAATAGATTCAAGGGACTAGATCTGATAGAGTGCCTGAAGAACTATAGATGGAGGTTTGTAACATTGTACAGGAGGAGGTGGTGGTCAAAACCATCCCAAAGAAAAAGAAATGCAAAAATGCAAAATGGTTGTCTGAGGAGGCCTTACAAATAGCTGACAAAAGAAGAGAAACAAAAGGCAAAGGAGAAAAGGAAAGATATATCCATCTGAATGCAGAGTTTTGAAGAATTGCAAGGAGAGAGAAATCTTCCTAAGTGATGAATGCAAAGAAATAGAGGAAAATGATAGAATGGGAAAGACTAGAGATCACTTCAAGAAAATTAGAGATACCAAAGGATCATTTCATGTAAAGATGAGCACAATATAGGACAGAAATGGTAGGGACTACCAGAGTAGGAGATATTAAGAAGAGGTGGTAAGAATACACAGAACTATAAATAAAAAGATCTCAATGACCCAGATAAACATGATGGTGTGATCACTCACTGAGAGCCAGACATCCTGGAATCTGAAGGCAAGGGGCCTTAAGAAGCATCACTATGAACAAAGTTAGTGGCAGTGATAGAATTCCAGTTGAGCTACTTTAAAACCTAAAAGATGATCCTATGAAAGTGCAACACTCAATATGCTGACAAATTTGGAAAACTCAGCAGTGGCCACAGGACTGGAAAAGGTCAGTTTTCATTCTAATCCCAAAGAAAGGCAATGCCAAAGAATGTTCAAACTACTGCACAATTGCATTCATTTCACACACTAGCAAAGTAATGCTCAAAATTCTCCAAGCCAGGCTTCAACAGTACATGAAATGAGAACTTCCAGATGTTCAAGCTGGATTTAGAAAAGGCAGAGAAACCAGAGATCAAATTGCCTACAATTTGATCATAGAAAAAAACATATTTTTGATCATAGAAAAAACAAGAGAATTCCAGAAAAACATATACTTCTGCTTCACTGACTATACTAATGCTTTTGACTGTGTGGATCACAACATACTAGAAAATTCTTCAAGAAATGGTGAAACCAGAGATCAAATTGCCTACAATTTGATCATAGAAAAAAACATATTTTTGATCATAGAAAAAACAAGAGAATTCCAGAAAAACATATACTTCTGCTTCACTGACTATACTAATGCTTTTGACTGTGTGGATCACAACATACTAGAAAATTCTTCAAGAAATGGGAATACCAGACCACCCTATCTGCCTTCTGAGAAACGTGTATCCATGTCAAGATGCAATACTTAGACCCAGACATGGAACAAGAGACTTGTTCCATATTGAGAAAAGAGTACTTCAAGGCTGTATATTGTCACTCTACTTATTTAACTTATATGCAGGGTACATCATATGAAATGCTGGGCTGGATGAAGCACAAGCTGGAATCAAGATTGCCAGGCAAGATACCAAGAACCTCAGGTGTGCAGATAACACCACTTTTATGGTGGAAAGGAAAGAAGAACTAAAGAGCCTCTTGATGAACATGAAATAGGAGAGCAAATAAGCTGGCTTAAAACTCAGCATTCAAAAATCTAAGATCATGGCATCTGATCCATCACTTCATGGCAAACAGATGGGTAAACAGTGGAAACAGTGACAGACTTTATCTTCTTGGGCTCCAAAATCACTGCAGATGGTGGCTGCAGCCATGAAATTAAATGACTCTTGCTCCTTGGAAGAAAAGCTATGACAAACCTAGACAGCATATTAAAAAGCAGAGGCATCACTTTGCCAACAAAAGTCCATCTAGTCAAAGCTATGGTTTTTCCAGTAGTCGTATATGGATGTGGAAGTTGGACCATAAGGAAGTCTGAGTGCCAAAGAATTGATGCTTTTGAACCATGGTGTAGCGGGAGGTTCTTGAGTCCCTTGGACTGCAGAGAGATCAAACCAATCAGTCCTAAAGGAAATCAACTCTAAAATTTCATTGGAAGGACTGATGTTGAAGCGGAAACGCCAATACTTTGGCCACTTGATGCAAAGAGCTGACTCATTAGAACAACAAAACTTTTGTTTTGTTTTGTTTAATTTGTATTTTTCTTTATTTTACTTTACAATACTGTATTGGTTTTGCCATACATTGACATGAATCCATCACGAGTGTATATGAGTTCCCAATCCTGAACCCCCCTCCCACCTCCCACCCCATATCATCTCTCTGGATTTCAACATTAAATCTGATTGAGAGACTTCTGGGTAGATTATTCTTATTTGTAGATACTTCCTGTCCACCACTTAAATGTATCACGTCATTCTCTTCTGGCTTGTAGAGTTCTATTGAGGATTCAGCTGATAATCTTATGGGATTTCCCTTGTATGTTGTTGAAAGCAACAAGCTTTCAATACTTACTGGTCTGGGACACACCAACACCCATGATGAAGACATCCTTTGATTGTGTCATGATTGTATTCAATTCCTTCTATCTTTGTTTTCAGAACGAGCTGAAATGTCCCTGTCACTAGAGTCCTAGAGATGGTAATCACCCACACAAAACTACCAACAAGAAACTGATTGGGGCTGGGGAGGTAGGGAAGAAAGCCTGCTGTATAACAACAGGCCTTCCATTTCTAATTGGAATGCACTTTTCATTTTTCAGTCTTGCTTCTTTTCTAGCTTCACCCACTCCTGGATAAAATCTAATTTAGAAACAATGCTTGGGAGCACATGTTCTTAGATGACAAAAGAAGTCATGTGATGCAGCATGTTATCCTGAATGCGGTGAGTTTTCTATGTGATCTAGAACTCCTGGTTAAAGTGGGAGAATTTGGCTCCAAGAGCCCATATGACCAAGGCTTGGTGATCAGTAAAGAGATGATAGAATGGCCTATAGGATCAATGAGGTATGACATCTTTTTAAGATTAGATGTATCCATTGTCAAAATATTAGAGCAGAATCTTCGTATGAAATGAAGTGTGCATGTCTTTGAGCATTAAAGTCACTCTTTGAATGTAACGTTGTGACTCACAGTAAGTACTCTTACAAACTTTCTGAGTCAATGTCTAGGACGAGTAGGTTGTGTAGAATGAAATACCCTGACCTTGTTTATATTTGGTAAGGTCTTCTGTTTAGATAAACACAAGTAAACTATGGATGTCAACTATCTCTTTGTACTTTCCATTTATACATTCCCTTCATTATTTGCATATTATTTGGTCATAAAACTTCACTCTAATACTTCAAAGCATTGACCATGAATTTTAACCAATTTCCCACATGTGAAAGTCCAGTGTAATTGTAAGGTGATTCGTTGTTTAATGCTTTTGGATGTAACACATAAAAATGTTTCTCATTTTTGTACAAAACTGTACCATACTTGGATCAGGATGTAATGTGTTAATCAAAATCTGTATTTTGGAACACACTGTCATAGTCTGTCTCTCCATGGCCTGCAATAAGTTTTTGTAAAATTACTTTTAGCAGTGTGTCTGTTTTTCACACTGTTAGGTTCTTTACCAAATACTGCATCCTCTATGCAGCCAATATGAGAGCATAGTAAAATATTTTTCTACACATTAAACTTCAGTATCAGGACCACATGCATACTTGCACTGACAGGATTTTTGGAATAGTTTGTTAAACAAAGGAAGAACAAAGCACGTCACCAGGAATATATGAAATAAAAGCCATGGAATACTTTGCTACATTTTTGGTCGTCTCTGTAAACATTTCAGAAAAAGGAATTTGGAAGCCTAACTTAGTTCCTCATACTTAGATTCCTAGGGAATATGACAAGGCTAGGAGTAGGAATGAGACCCAGTGATGTAACAGAAGGTGAATGTCCTTTCTTCTGGGAGAAATAGAGATGTCCTCTGACAGCAGCTAATCATCTGCCAAACTTGACCGGTGCCTATGGTCCATTTTTATTTTTCAGTCTGAAATCTATGTGTAGTCAGAGTTAGAGTTCAGGGTTCAGAAAAATTCCACAGGAAGGAAGGCCTAATTTGCTGTTTTACTTGTGCTTTTTGCCCAGAGAAGCACATTTTGAACAACACAGGAATAAAGATTGATAATCATTTATGGTAATACCACCTCTTATATATTTCACAATGAAAAGGAAACTGAAGGTTTTGGGAAAGAAGAAGATGTCTTTGGGCATCATTTTCTCAAAACATATACTTATTCATTTTTAGGAATCAGCGAACTAAAATGGACTGGAATGGGTGAATTTAACTCAGATGACTATTATATCTACTACTGCGGGCAGGAATCCCTCAGAAGAAATGGAGTAGCCATCATGGTCAACAAAAGAGTCCAAAATGCAGTACTTGGATGCAATCTCAAAAATGACAGAATGATCTCTGTTCGTCTCCAAGGCAAACCATTCGATATCACAATTATCCAAATCTATGCCCCAACCAGTAATGCTGAAGAAGCTGAAGTTGAACGGTTTTATGAAGACCTACAAGATCTTTTAGAACTAATACCCAAAAAAGATGTCCTTTTCATTATAGGGGACTGGAATGCAAAAGTAGGAAGTCAAGAAACACCTGGAGTAACAGGCAAATTTGGCCTTGGAATGCGGAATGAAGCAGGCCAAAGACTAATAGAGTTTTGCCAAGAAAATGCACTGGTCATAGCAAACACCCTCTTCCAACAACACAAGAGAAGACTCTACACATGGACATCACCAGATGGTCAACACCAAAATCAGATTGATTATATTCTTTGCAGCCAAAGATGGAGAAGCTCTATACAGTCAACAAAGACAAGACCGGGAGCTGACTGTGGCTCAGATCATGAACTCCTGATTGCCAAATTCAGACTTAAATTGAAGAAAGTGGGCAACACCACTAGACCATTCAGGTATGACCTAAATCAAATCCCTTATGATTATACAGTGGAAGTGAGAAATAGATTTAAGGGTCTAGATCTGATAGATAGAGTGCCTGATGAACTATGGAATGAGGTTCGTGACATTGTACAGGAGACAGGGATCAAGACCATCCCCATGGAAAAGAAATGCAAAAAAGCAAAATGGCTGTCTGGGGAGGCCTTACAAATAGCTGTGAAAAGAAGAGAGGCGAAAAGCAAAGGAGAAAAGGAAAGATATAAGCATCTGAATGCAGAGTTCCAAAGAATAGCAAGAAGAGATAAGAAAGCCTTCTTCAGCAATCAATGTAAAGAAATAGAGGAAAAGAACAGAATGGGAAAGACTAGAGATCTCTTCAAGAAAATTAGAGATACCAAGGGAACATTTCATGCAAAGATGGGCTCGATAAAGGACAGAAATGGTCTGGACCTAACAGAAGCAGAAGATATTAAGAAGAGGTGGCAAGAATACACGGAAGAACTGTACAAAAAAGATCTTCATGACCCAGATAATCATGATGATGTGATGACTAATCTAGAGCCAGACATCTTGGAATGTGAAGTCAAGTGGGCCTTAGAAAGCATCACTACGAACAAAGCTAGTGGAGGTGATGGAATTCCAGTTGAGCTGTTTCAAATCCTGAAAGATGATGCTGTGAAAGTGCTGCACTCAATTTGCCAGCAAATCTGGAAAACTCAGCAGTGGCCACAGGACTGGAAAAGGTCAGTTTTCATTCCAATTCCAAAGAAAGGCAATGCCAAAGAATGCTCAAACTACCGCACAATTGCACTCATCTCACATGCTAGTAAAGTAATGCTCAAAATTCTCCAAGCCAGACTTCAGCAATACGTGAACCGTGAACTCCCTGATGTTCAAGCTGGTTTTAGAAAAGGCAGAGGAACCAGAGATCAAATTGCCAACATCCGCTGGATCATGGAAAAAGCAAGAGAGTTCCAGAAAAACATCTATTTCTGCTTTATTGACTATGCCAAAGCCTTTGACTGTGTGGATCACAGTAAACTGTGGAAAATTCTGAAAGAGATGGGAATACCAGACCACCTGACCTGCCTCTTGAGAAATCTGTATGCAGGTCAGGAAGCAACAGTTAGAACTGGACATGGAACAACAGACTGGTTCCAAATAGGAAAAGGAGTACGTCAAGGCTGTATATTGTCACCCTGCTTATTTAACTTATATGCAGAGTACATCATGAGAAATGCTGGACTGGAAGAAACACAAGCTGGAATCAAGATTGCTGGGAGAAATATCAATAATCTCAGATATGCAGATGACACCACCCTTATGGCAGAAAGTGAGGAGGAGCTAAAAAGCCTCTTGTTGAAAGTGAAAGAGGAGAGTGGAAAAGTTGGCTTGAAGCTCAACATTCAGAAAACGAAGATCATGGCATCTGGCCCCATCACTTCATGGGAAATAGATGGGGAAACAGTAGAAACAGTGTCAGACTTTGTTTTTTTGGGCTCCAAAATCACTGCAGATGGTGACTGCAGCCATGAAATTAAAAGGCGCTTACTCCTTGGAAGAAAAGTTATGACCAACCTAGATAGTATATTGAAAAGCAGAGACATTACTTTGCCGACTAAGGTCCGTCTAGTCAAGGCTATGGTTTTTCCTGTGGTCATGTATGGATATGAGAGTTGGACTGTGAAGAAGGCTGAGCGCAGAAGAATTGATGCTTTTGAAGTGTGGTGTTGGAGAAGACTCTTGAGAGTCCCTTGGACTGCAAGGAAATCCAACCAGTCCATTCTGAAAGAGATCAACCCTGGGATTTCTTTGGAAGGAATGATGCTAAAACTGAAGCTCCAGTACTTTGGGCACCTTATGCGAAGAGTTGACTCATTGGAAAAGACCCTGATGCTTGGAGGGATTGGGGGCAGGAGGAGAAAGGGACGACCGAGGATGAGATGGCTGGATGGCATCACAGACTCAATGGACGTGAGACTGAGTGAACTCCGGGAGTTGGTGATGGACAGGGAGGCCTGGCGTACTGCGATTCATGGGGTCGCAAAGAGTCGGACATGACTGCGCGACTGAACTGAACTGATTCATTTTTCTGACCTATCCATTTTTTTAATGGTAAAATATACATCATATAAAATTTAACATTTTAATTATTCTTGAGTCAATTCAAGGGCAGTAATAAATTCCCATTGCTATACAACTTTCTCCATTGTCCCTCCAGAGAACATATCACCCCTAACTTCATCTCTCTTGCAATGAAACAGTTACTTCCTATTACTTTCTGTGCTTAGCTGTGCTGTGCTTAGTTGTTCAGTTGTGTCCAACTCTTTGCAACCTCATGGACTGTAGCCTGCCAGGCTCCTCTGTCCGTGGGGATTCTCCAGGCAAGAATACTGGAGTGGGTTGCCATGCCCTCCTCCAGGGGATCGTCCCAACCCAGGGATGGGACCCAGGTCTCCTGCATTGCAGGTGGATTCTTTACCGTCTAAGCCACCAGAGAAGTCCAAGAATACTAGAGTGGGTAGCCTATCCCTTCTTCAAGAGATCTTCCTGACCCAGGAATTAAACCAGGGTCTCCTGAATTGCAGGAGGATTCTTTACCAGCTGAACTCCCAGGGTAGTCCCCTCTTACTTTCTGCTGCTGCTGCTGCTGCTAAGTTGCTTCAGTCATGTCTGACTCTGTGCAACCCCATAAACGGCAGCCCACTGGGCTCCCCTGTCCCTGGGATTCTCCAAGCAAGAACACTGGAGTGGGTTGAAATTTCCTTCTCCAATGCATGAAAGTGAAAAGTGAAAATGAAGTCGCTCAGTCGTGTCCAACTCTTAGCGACCCCATGGACTGCAGCCCACCAGGCTCCTCCACCCATGGGATTCTCCAGGCAAGAATACCAGAGTGGGGTGTCATTGTCTTCTCCTCTTACTTTCTACTCCCTTGTAAAGATCATTCCACTTTCTGTGTCTATGAATTTTGCAACCCCATAAACGGCAGCCCACTGGGCTCCCCTGTCCCTGGGATTCTCCAAGCAAGAACACTGGAGTGGGTTGAAATTTCCTTCTCCAATGCATGAAAGTGAAAAGTGAAAATGAAGTCGCTCAGTCGTGTCCAACTCTTAGCGACCCCATGGACTGCAGCCCACCAGGCTCCTCCACCCATGGGATTCTCCAGGCAAGAATACCAGAGTGGGGTGTCATTGTCTTCTCCTCTTACTTTCTACTCCCTTGTAAAGATCATTCCACTTTCTGTGTCTATGAATTTGACTACTCTAAGTACATTTATAAATAAAGCCATCTTTGTCTTTTGGAGTGTGCTTTCTTTCAAAAGGATAAGCCTTTCAAGATTCTTGTACATTGTAGCATGTGTCAGATCAATTCATTTCATGTTAAGGCAGAATACCATTGCATTGAATATGTACATCATTTTTATTATCCATTTATCTGTCAGTGGACATTTGGGCTGGTTTCATTTTTTGGTTACTGTAAGTAATGCAGGTAAGAGATTATCTTTTCAAGCCTCTGCCTTGAAACTGGGGAGAGTACTCCTAGATGGAAATTGCTCACTGATGCTAATACTGTGTTTATTGTTAGAGAATAAACTATGCTATAGTATAGTTTTTATAAATAAATTATACTGTACTAATTCTTAGAGAAACTATCAGACTTATTTCCACAGTAGCTGTATCATTTTTCATTCCCAGCAAGAACATACAAAGATTCCAAATTTTACATCTTCACAAACACTTCCTAATTAGGTGTGTCTGAATATTATATCAGAAGGGACCAATATGCACAATACACATATGAACAGTGACAGGAAGTGTTTCTGTTTGCCACATATTGAAGTGTTGTACAAGTGAAGAAATGCTGAATCCACTTTCTCCTCAGATGCAGAGAGTGTGACCAGTGCCCAGACCGAGGGTATCCAAACCAGGAGAGAAACTGCTGCCTCCCCAAAGATGTCACCTTCTGGCCTTTGAGGATTCCTTGGGAATGTCACTGACCTGCATGGCTCTGTGGTTCACAGCTGTGACTTTGTGGGTCTTTTTAAAGCACCAAGACACCCCCAGAGTCAAGGCCAATAATTGGGCTCTCAGCTATGTCCTGCCCCTCTTCCTCCTCCTCTGCTGCCTCTGCTCCTTGCTCTTCATTGGTCATCCCAACACAGCTACCTGTGTCCTCCAACAGATCACACTTGGAGGTGTGTTCACCATGGCTGTTGCCACTGTGTTGGTCAATACCCTGACTGTGATTTTGGCATTCAAGGTCAGGAAACCAGGAAGAACCATGAGATGGTTCTTGTAGCAGGAGCTAGGTCATTCTTGTGTATTTCCTGGTCTGTGGAGTCTGTCTGGGAAATTTTCCCCCTTGAGATAGACACTCATTCTGAGCCCGAGGATCTCATCATTGTGTGCAAGGGCTTGGCCACTGCTTTCTACTATATCCTGGGAAACCTGGGCTTCTTAGCCCTGTGGAGCTCCTCCTTGGCTTTCCTGGCCAAGAACCTGCCTGCGACCTTCACAGCACCAAGGACAGGGTCATGGTGGCTGTGGAGGTCTTCTCCATGTTGGCCTCCATTGCTGGACTCCCTGGCTGCATCTTTGTACCAAAGTACCACATTATTCTCATAAGACCTGAGAAGAACCTCTGAAAGGTTTAAGTAATCAAGCAGAGTCTAGGAGAAACTGGCATTCAGGTTTTATCTCATAATAAGCTTCTATTAGCCTTGGCTTTTGAACAGTATATCACTCTGATATATAATATGTTTATTCATTCAGATGTTAGAAGCCATTGCACCTGCTTTTCCTGTCTTCAGCAAGGGATTCTCCCTTCTCTTTTTAAAAGTCTCTGTGTACAACTACACCTAGCCATTAAAAGTTAAAGATAGATGGTCTGTTTAATGGCACTATTCAAAGTTTTTCTACTGAATCTAGCCAGTTCCTCCATTATTAAGTATATAGTAAGCACATCCTTATTGCTTCACCTAATTCAGCCACCAATAAATTGATTCCCCTGATAGGTAATAGCCTGAATTGTGTCTTCCTAGGTTTATGAAATTCAATAGAACCTTCTTGGAAAAGAGAAAACGCATTTCTCCCCAGAAAAGTATCTCAAGGATGCTTCTGTCTCACATGAGAAGCTGGGTGGGTGGTCTTTTTGCTCAGAGGGGCCACTCAGACTCCTTGGACTCATGGCCAAGAGCTGACAATGCAGCTTCAAGCCCCTAGGACCCTGGCTCTGACTCAAAGGTGAGCCACATGACAGAGAAACAGTTGTCACCAGCTTAGTGGCAAACAAGAGGAAGCATGTGGAGGAGCTGGTGTCTCCAAAGTTCTCCCAGAAGAGGATGTGGTATTCACGACACGGATGAGAGCATTGGCCGTGGTCTAGACTGTGTGATGGGACACAGGTTTTCTAGTTGCGGGTCTCCAACCTCCTAGATGCTGTCAACCCAACCCCTGGGGTATGGATTCACCCCCTCCCCCACCATGAAGACGACTGTTTTGTCTGGGATTGGGTCCTCAAGGTGACTCACTTAGAATCTTCTGTCTCTGGAACCTCTAGAAGCCCTTGTTATCATCAGAGGTGCACAGGGGGCTGCCATGGTTGATATCAGGCTGCACCACCCAGACCACCTCTTCAGAAACTACCAGGGATGTTGTCTTCGGGAGCTTGTAACTGAATCCTTTTTGCCAGAACTTTCCTAGGCTTAAGGGAGCTGCTTGGTCCAAGGTTATGTCCCCTCCCTAGGGTAAGCCACATTTGATGACTGGCCAGGGGTACAAATGCATGCCTGACTCATGCCTAAATGCATGTTGTGGGTTGAGTTGTGTCCCCCAAAAGATATATCCAAGATATATCCAAGACCTAATTCCCAGCACCTCAGAATGTAAGCCTCCTCTTAGATGTAATTTGTTCAAGTTTAAGGTGAGATTGTCCTGGAGTAGACTAAGTCCCTAACCTGATATAAATGGGGTCCTTATAAAAGGCAGAAAATCAGACATGGACACGAGAACAGGGAGAGCCCTATGTGGAGAAGGAAGCAGGAATTGGGAAAATGGGTCTACAAGCCAGGGAATGCTAAAGATCTCCAGCAAACTGCCTTCAGAAGGAAATAACCCTGGAGAAAAATTAATCTTAGACTTCCAGCCTAAAAACATAAAACAGAAGCAATGCTGTAACAAATTTAATAATGGTCCTTTAAAATGGTCCACAATCAAAAAAATCTTTAAAAAATAAGTAAACTAAAGTACAAATGATTAAAAGTTCTTCAGGCTGCAACCCTGGAGTCCTTTTAGTCTCTTATTCCCAGAGAATTCCTGGGCTCCTCCAAGATCTTCTCTTTTTTACTGCATCTGAACTCATTGTCAAGATGGAAAACTATTTTTTGTAAATGACCTCTGGAACATGCAAGCTGGTCAGCCTTCCTTGGTGTCTAGGGCACAAAACATTTTTTATTGTCTACGTGGCTTCAGTTTCACTGTTTCATTGTTTCCTCTGTTAAGTTGAACATATTTTTTGAGCTTTCTCTTTAAACACAAAATAAACTGTGACATTTGGATAAAATGTTGGACCAAGACTGTTAGCCATGGAGAATGAGCTCATTTGAATAGTCTTTGCTCCTTTTTTCCTTGGAGAAATGTGTTTCAAATTGTAAAGTTGCACCACAACCTCTGGAGGGTTTCTACACTCAGATGGCTGGACCTCAACCCAGAGGTCTGGAGTGGAATGAAGAATTTTAATCTCTAAGAGGTTCCTAGTGATGTGCATGCTGCTGGTACAGGCACCACACATTGAGAACGGGAGAAAGCGGAAGGTCATTATCCAGTGCTGAATCCAGACCAATTTATGTAACAAATTACTCAAACACTAAAACTTTACTTCCTGAAAATTTTTAAAAAGATTCACTTAACTATACTTATGCAAATGCATCATCTTTTAAGTGATATACTGCAATAAATGAGCAATTGCAGCATAAAATCCCAAACTTTCTCTCCATAATCCAATCACAAGATGCTAGTCACAATGAAGGGTTTAAAATGCAAATCTGATCAGCACTTTAACTTATATTTTAAGTTTTTGAATGTTTTTTTAATATGGACCATTTTTAAAGTCTTTATTCTTTAAAGACGTCTACAATATTCTTCTGTTTTAAGTTTTGTTTTTTTGGCTGTGAGGCATAGAGGATCTTAGCTCTCTGATTAGGCATCAAACCCTCACTCCCTGCATTGGAAATGTGGGTCTTACCCATTGGACCGCTGGACAACCAGGGAAGTCCCAGTAACCTTACTTTAATCCTTCATTTCTGTCTTCAGCAGATATTTATCCTGTTGTTCTATCATAGTTATTAATACTATACTTCCCTTTTCATTCCCTAATATGTTCTCATTGAGAGGGAAAATTATTTGGTCTTTTTCTTATTATAGAGCACACATTTTATATGTGTAAACTTATTGCCCCTGTTGATGTTAATACTACTGAGAGGAAAAAGTTATGTGAGCACACAGAATTTACAACACGTTATATAGAAATAACTTCCATGATGATCCACAAGGTTTTCTCCAGGCAACACCAATAGAAATAGAACATGACCTACATAGTTTTAAATTTTGTAGAACATACGTTGAGGAAAGAAAACACAAATAGAGAACGTTTTTTTTAATTCTGTTTTTTAACCGAAGAAGTTAAAGTTATCATTCCAAAATGAAGTCCCTTCAGAACGAAGCACAAAATACATCATATCCTTTTCTTCTTTCTGAGCCTTGAAACATCATTTTCAAATTATAGCCCACCTAGTTCAAAAGTTAAATTTGATCTGTATCGAGATTTTATAGGATTTCCAGTTG
Source organism: Aepyceros melampus (assembly GCA_006408695.1). Classification (NCBI taxonomy): domain Eukaryota; kingdom Metazoa; phylum Chordata; class Mammalia; order Artiodactyla; family Bovidae; genus Aepyceros; species Aepyceros melampus. Next base: position 141,724 of record SJXQ01007344.1, on the reverse strand, counting down.
TAAGAAATGCACAAGTATTTTTAGTCTTCTTTTAATGATTTTTTATTCTGGAGTTTGATCATTTTCTAGTGCAGTTTTAGATTTTGTTTCATGACAGAATTACTATATTTACATAATGTCTTAATACACTCTATCTGATGTATGTAACTCAAAATCTTATCCCACTCATATTTTTCACCCCTTCTGTGTTACAAGTGAATTTTGGTAAATTTTGAGGAATTTTGAGAAATTCTAATATAGCTTCATATGTTGGGAGTTGCAATTTTTTATTATTTCAGTCAGCTCAGTCACTCAGTCATGTCTGACTCTTTACAACTCTTTTTTATTATTTATTTGAGTTTTATTTTCTTTCTTTATTTTTATTTATTTTTATTATCTATTTGATATAATTAAAATTGTATCAAAAGGAATAACTTCTCTCCTCACTGTGAAACTGCTCTATCTTTTGTTTAAAAATGAAACTATGGGGACTTCCCCAGTGCTCCAGTGGTTAAGAATCTGTCCTCCAGTACAGGAGATGAGGGTTCAATCCCCAGTCAGGGAACTAAGATCACACATGCCTCAGGGCATCTAAGCCCTGAGCCGCAAGAGAGCCCATGTGTCCCAAGGAAAGATCCCACATCCCTCAGTGTGAAGGAGGAAAGGAAGAGGCTAAGCTGACTCCATTCTGAGAAGAAGGAAACTCTCTCTTATTTTCTCAGCAAACTTTGGACTATATACCTGGCAGCCATGGAGACAACATACCTATGGCCAAACAGGCCTCCCAAACTGATAAACACCAGACCCTGTGCCTAGATTTCCCTGCCAGAAAGAAGTAATGATCCCCTATGTAGTCAATCACTTTTGCAATCTTTATGCCACCCATTGATGTAGGCCACAAGGTATAATAACCAGCTGACCTCTTAGATTTGAATCATGACTGTAACCTGACTGTATCTCTCTTTAACATTTTCCATGCTAGGTTTAAGGAATTTGGGGGTGTGGGCTTGAGCACGTACACTTAAGGTATATAAGATTTTCACAAAAGTTGGTCGGGGTCCCTGGACAAAGAGGAGACTGCCTCAGCCGCCGGTGTAATGAAGTGCACTCCACTATCTGTGCTGTCCTTCTGAGTGAGTTTGTTCCCTGGGTGATTGGCTATAACCTTTGGCGCATGGACTGGGGAAACTCCTCACTTTGAGGAGACAAGTCTCGTTTGGGGCTACCTCGAGGCTCGAATCTTCTAGAGGGGGAGAGGTGCCTCACCCCTCTGGAAAGAGTCTGTTTCTCGACGCCCGGACCTTTCACGTTAGTGGATAGTGGATGGCAGCAGGGAAACTGAGCCCTCAGGTCAGGAGGTTCCCACCCAGCAGTGGGGAAGAGGGCGCTGATCACACCCCTGCCCCCGGAAGGGAATGCGGGACACACTGACCATGATATCACAGAAGAGGTAGTGTCTGCAAGGCCTTGGGATAAATTTGTCAGGTGGTTTCAAGAAGGCTTTTGGAGAGAAACTTGAATGTTGCAGAGGAGGTGGTGTCCACACCATCTTGGGGCAAATTATTACCAAGCCATTGGGAGAGGGCTTTGGGGGGAAGAAACTTGGTCTTTGTGTGCCCATGTTTTTGCCCTCCCCAAGGAAGTGTCCTATCTGCTGTGAAATTCTTAATCCCCTCAGGCTTGTCGGGATAGAAGGAGAGAAATACATGAGTGAATACGAATTGGCCTTTCCAGAGACAGCCTGGGACGTGGGATACCCATCTCATCTGTGTTTCCACCCACACCCGATCAAGCTCACCAGGACAGAACGAACTCTTAAAGCCAGAGGAGAAACAATCTTGGACAACATAGTGTTCTGGTTCAACCGTGTTAATCGGCAAGTGAGGACACGCTGATCCCCTTTCTCCCTCTGGGATCTGGCAGGTAAGGTCTTCTCACTTCAGTCAGGAAAGAGGCAGAATGGCAATTTAAATGCTTCATTGAGTGGAAATATCAGAAGTACTTAGGATACCAAAACCTCCGGAGACAGAGCAAAGAGGGAAGAAAAAAGAAGACCTGGAAAGGTAAGCAAAATGGGAGGAAATGAATCCAAGGCAACTGTATTGGAAAATATGATTTAAAACTTAAAAAAAAAAAAAAAGTATCCGGAGGAGATTATGGGATAAAGATGTCACCTAGCCGACTCCGTGCCCTCTGTGAGGATGAATGGCCCTTCATGGGAGTTGGATGGCCACCAGAGGGCACTATGGACTTAAATATAGTAAAAGCTGTTTCTGCTGTGGTCACAGGGAATCCTGGACCTCCAGATCAAATTCCCTATATTGACTCATGGCTAGGGTTACCCCAACACCCTCCTCCTTGGACGAGGTTTTGTATCCAAAAAGGGAAGGGAAAATTATTCATGGCACAAAAATTGACTGATGATAAAAGAAATTCTACAGGATTTGGAAGGAATGACCTAGCCCCTCCTCCGTACTGGATGATGGTGCGTCCTCCACCTAGGGTTCCACCAGGACTAGAGTCTACCTGAATGCCCGATCCGGGGCCAGCTGAAATTCCAGCAACAGCCGCTGCTCCCCCAGAGATCACTGAGCTGCCATTCCGGCAGAAGGAGCCTCCGGACATCTGCCCCAGCATTCCCACCGCAGCCGGACCTCCCAGGCTGTACCCGCCTGTCCTAGTGAGTAGGAATGAAAAGGGGGAAGGAAGCACAGGAATTAGACAGAGACTGTGCTTCGCCAAGGAACAAGGGGAAAGAACCCCACTGCAGATGCCTCTCAGAGAGATACAACTGCCTCCAGTTCAGGATGCAGACAGGCACTCCCATCAGCCCCTTGTAGCCTATTATTACCAGCCATTTTCCTCCACAGATATATTAACCTGGCAGAGACACACTCCTCCGTACTCAGAGGAGCCGCAAGGTATGATTAGACTAATGGAGACTATTTTTCAACCCACCACCCTACAGGGGATGACATAATCCAACTACTAGTCTCCCTTTTCAGCACTGAGGAAAGACAGAATCCCAGCTGAGGCTAGAAAATGGCTAAAAGATGGCACTTGAGGGTACTGTAAACCCACAGTGGTGGGCAGAGCTAGCTGCCCCTGATGAGAGGCCCAGTTGGGGTTATAACTCAAAGGAAGGAAGGGGCCACCTAGAGAGATATTGGGTGGCTATTTTACAAGGCCTCAAGAAGGGACCTGAAAACCTATGAATATGGCAAAACCCTCCGAAGTGATTCAAAGGGAAACCGAATCACCCTCTGAGTTCTATGAAAGACTATGTGAGGCCTATAGACTCTATGCCAATAGATCCAGAGGCCGCTGGATCTCAGATGGTGATAAATGCAGCCTTTGCGTCTCAAACCTACCCCAATATCAGACACAAACTTCAAAAGGTAGATGGGGTATTGGCCATGACTAACTCACAGATGATTGAGATCGCTGATAAGGTATTCAAAAATAGAGACATAGAGATGCAATGGGAAACAGAGGAAAAGCGGAGAGAAGATAATAAGACAGCAGATCAGAGGATTCTGTTTCTGGCCATGGCTTTAGGAAGGCCCTTTCCTGGGTCCTCCCCAAAGTTCCCTCTGAGTTGGAGCCGATCTCTCGGCAAACACCCTGTGAGAAGGCCCAGAGCCACACTGCAACCAAACCAGTGGGCCCGATGCCGGGGCTTCAGCCATTGGGAAAATGAACACCCCCAGAATAACAGGGGAAAGGATTTGGCACCGGCTATTATAGGGCTGGCCGGACTGGAGACTGAATAGGGGTGCTGAAGCTCAAAGACAATGTCCCCATGAGCCCACGGTGGAACTAAAAGTAGGGGACCAAATTATTGACTTTATGATAGACACTGGAGCAGAGATGTCAGTAGTAACCGAGACCATGGCACCCCTCTCAAGAAAGACCCCTCCACTGCTACAGAAGGAGTGACCGGGGGACAACTGATTAGACCTTTCTGCCTGCCTGGAAATACCAGGTGTGGGGACATCCAGTGACTCATGAATTTCTGTACATTCCTGAAAGCCCAGTACCTCTGTTGGGAAGAGATTTGTTATCCAAGTTGGGGCACAAGTGACTTTCTCCCCTTGAGAAAAACCCACTATTTAAGTGGGCTCAACCACTTATTTATTCTCCCTCTCAGTAGCCCCTCAAGATGAATGGAGGTTACATGACCTCCCAGAAAGGAAACTAGATGGGCCTAAACGGCAGAGAAACAGAGTTAACTCAACAATTCCCTCAGGTTTGGGTGGAAGATAACACTCCCTGCCCACCTCCCCCCCTTCCACACCGGGCTTGCCATACATCAAGCCACAGTAATAGAACTCAAACCCGGTGCTGCTCCAGTCAGAAAACACCAGTACCAGCTGCCGCTAGAGGCTTGAATTGGCATTTTGCCATACATAAACAGACTAAAACAGGCAGGCATCCTGATTGAATGCCAGTCGGCCTGGAATACACTGACCCTGCCAGTCAAGAAAGAAGGGGGACAGGACTATAGACCTGTGCAGGACCTCAGACTGGTCAGCCAAGCCACCTAGACTCTACATCCCGCCATTCTTAACTCCTATACTTTACTTGGCCTCCTCCCACTGAGTGCTAAGATCTATACTTGTTTAGATATCAAAGATAACTTCTTCTGTATATGCCTCACCTGATGTCTCAATCTATTTTTGCTTTTGAATGGGAAGACCCAGAAGGAGGCACCAAACAGCAGTTCACCTGGACTCGCTTCCCACAAGGATTTAAGAATTCCCCAACTATCTTTGGGGAAGCCTTGGCTTCAGACCTGGATTCATTCCAGCAAGAGAGGTTCAGAGGCTGGTTGCTACACTATGTGGACGACTTGCTTTTGGCTGCCGAGAACAGAGAAGACTCCTGGGAAGGAACCAAGCTTTACTAGAGCTGTTGATGGAGTCCGGCTACGGAGTCTGGAAAAAGAAGCCACAGATCTGCAAAGAGGAGGCAAGATATTTGGGGTTTGTTCTGGAGGAGGCGCAAGGCTGTTAGACCAGTCCAGAAAAGAGGTCATTTTGAGAATCCCACAATCAACCAGACAACAGGTCCGAGAGTTCTTGGGAGCCACTGGGTTTTGTAGGATTTGGATTGCGGGTTATTCCCAGATGGTTCAGGTGTTATATGAACTCCTAACTGGACTGAAAGGAGATTCATTAAATTGGACTAAGAGACAGCAATAGGCCTTTGAAGAACTAAAGCTGGCAATCATGTCAGCACCTGCCTTGGGCCTGCCAGACCTTGCTACCTGTTTACTCTTTACATGACTGAAAAGGACAAGGTGGCTATGGGAGTGTTGACACAGACTACAGGGACATGGGGCAGACCTGTGGCTTATCTCTTGAAATGGCTGCACGATGTTGCCACCAGGTGGCCAGGATGCTTATAGGCAGTTGCTGTGGTTGCCTTACTGGTCTGGGAGGTAACCAAGCTGGCTTTGGGCCAAGACTTGATCGTCAAAGTCAACACTTTCAAGGTCAACACTCTCCTACGAGAGAATCCCATAAATGGCTGTCAACATCTCGGATTACTCAGTACCAAGGACTGTTATGTGACGACCCCCATGTTACTATTGAGCTTTGTCAGGCCCTGAACCCAGCCACCCTCCTTCCTGGGGGAGAAGGTGGGCCCTCACATGATTGCAAGGAAATCCTAGAAGAATTTTATGCCAGCAGACCCAACTTGAGAAACCAGCCAATCCTGGACCCAGATTGGAGCCTGTACACCAATGGCACCAGGCTGGTAAAACAAGGACAACGATTGTCAGGATATGCAGTAGTCACAGAAGAAACCATTATTGAGGCTGGCTCCCTGCCATCACACTGGTCTGCTCAATGGGCTGACCTACATGCTCTAATCTGGGCCCTCCAGCTGTCAAAAGGTAAGAAGATGAATGTTTACACTGACTCTAGCTGTGCTTTTGCCACTTTGCATGTACTTGGGGTTTTATCTAAAGGGAGAGGTCTTCTGATGGCCAATGGAAAGGACATTAAAAAAAGGAAGAAATCTTGACTCTATTAGATGCTGTATGGGAACCTGAAAAGTTAGTGGTGATGCATTGTCAGGATCACTGAAAAGAAGGCACCTCCCCAAGCACGGGGAAACCGATTAGCAGATAAAGCTGCAAAACATGCAGCTAAGGAGTTTGGGGCCACTGGGGGAGGACTTGTCAGAACATCTGTGCTCTCAAAAATGTTTGAACTAACTTTAACTCTCTTGCAGTATACCCTGGCCCAAGACCAGCTGGCAGAAACAGAAAAGACCACCAAAAATGAAAAAGGTTGGTAGGAACTGCCAGATGGCAGGTTACTGGTACCCGAGGCATTGGCCCCCTCACTGGTGTCTCAGGTCTACCAGGCAACCCATTTGGGACATGATAAAATGGAAGAATTTATTCTACAATATTTCCTAATTCCACAATTTTCCTCCTTGTGTACAATGGAATCCTGGAACTGTTCTGCCTGCTCACAGGTCAATGCTGCCCCTGGACATAAAAACCTCCAAGAATACAGTTAAAAGGCACTCTGCTCTTTGAACATTTAGAGGTGGACTTTACTCAGATGAAAGCCTGCCAACATTATCATTATTTACCAGTCTATGTACCTTCTCAGGATGGGAGGAGGTCTTCCCTACCAGAACTGAAAAAGCTAATGAAATGGCTGGCTGTCTTCTTCGAGAAATAATCCCCAAATTCAGGATCCCAACCAGCATAGGATGAGACAACAACCCTGACTTTATAGCTGACTTAATTCAACAGCTATGTAAAGCTTTAAATCAGTTCAGTTCAGTCTCTCAGTCTTGTCCAACTCTTTGCGACCCCTTGGACTGAAGCATGCCAGGCCTCCTTGTCCATCACCAGCTCCTGGAATTTACTCAAACTCATGTCCGTTGAGTCGGTGATGCCATCCAACCATCTCATCCTCTGTCATCCCCTTCTCTTCCCACCTTCAATCGTTCCCAGCATCATGGTCTTTTCAAATGAGTTAGTTCTTCATATCAGGTGGCCAACTATTGGAGTTCAGGTTGAGTATCAGTCCTTCCAATGAATATTCAGGACTGATTTCCTTTAGGATAGACTGGTCAGATCTCCTTGCAGTCCAAGGGACTCTCAAGAGTCTTCTCCAACACCATAGTTCAAAAGCATCAATTCTTTGGCTCTCAGCTTACTTTATAATCCAACTCTCACATCCATACATGACTACTGGAAAAACCATAGCCTTGACAAGATGGACCTTTGCTGGCAAAATAATATCTCTGTTTTTAATATGCTCTCTAGTTTGATCATAACTTTTCTTCCAAGGAGTAAGCGTCTTTTAATTTCATGGCTGCAGTGTCCATTTGCAGTGATTTGGGAGCCCAAATAAAGTCTGTCACTGCTTCCACTGTTTCCCCACCTATTTGCCATGAAGTGATGGGACCAGATGCCATGGTCTTAGTTTTCTGAATGTTGAGTTTTAAGCCAGCTTTTTCACTCTCCTCTTTTGCTTTCATCAAGAAGCTCTTTAGAAGATGTAGAGGAGGCAGTCCTAAGATGGTGGAGGAATAGGACAGGGAGACCACTTTCTCCCAAACAAATTTATCAAAAGAACATTTAAACTCTAAGTAAATTCCACAAAACAACTTCTGAATGCCAGCAGAGGATATCAGGCACCCAGAAAAGCAGCCCATTGTCTTCGAAAGGAGATGTTTTATCAACGGTGCTGTATAGATGGAGAAGTCTTGAGGCTACTGTAAAAATAAGGCTGAAAACCAGAAGCAAGAGGCTTAAGTCCAAATCCTGAGAACACCAGAGAACTCCTGACTCTAGGGAACATTCATAGACAGGAGCTCATCCAATGCCTCCATACCTATACTGAAACCAAGCACCACCCAAGGGCCAATAAGTTCCAGAGCAAGACATACCATGCAAACTCTCCAGCAACACAGGAAAACAGCCCTGAGCTTCAATATACAGGCAGCTCAGTTACTCCAAAACCATTGACATCTCATAACTCATTACTGGACACTTCATTGCACTCCAGAGAGAAGAAATCCAGATCCACCCACCAGAACACCGACACAAGCTTCCCTAACCAGGAAACCTTGACAAGCCACCTGTACAACCCCACCCACAGTGAGGAAACTCCACAATAAAGAGAACTCCACAAACTGCCAGAATACAGAAAGGCCACCCCAAACACAGCAATATAAAGAGGATGAAGAGAGAGAGGAATACCCAGCAGGTAAAGGAACAGGATAAATGCCCACCAAACCAAACCAAAGAGGAAGAGATAGTGAATCTACCTGATAAAAAATTCTTAATAATGATAGTGAAAATGATCCAAAATCTTGAAACCAAAATGGAATCACAGATAAATAGCCTGGAGACAAGGATTGAGAAGATGCAAGAAAGGTTTAACAAGGACCTAGAAGAAATAAAAAAGAGCCAGTATATAATGAATAATGCAATAAATGAGATCAAAAACACTCTGGAGGGAACAAATAGTAGAATAATGGAGGCAGAAGATAGGATTAGTGAAGTAGAAGATAGAATAGTTGAAATAAATGAATCAGAGAGGAAAAAGGAAAAATGAATTAAAATAAATGAGGACAATCTCAGAGACCTCCAGGACAGTGTTAAATGCCCCAACATTCAAATCATAGGAGTCTCAGAAGAAGACAAAAAGAAAGACCATGAGAAAATACTTGAGGAGATAATAGTTGAAAACTTTGCTAGAATGGGGAAGGAAATAATCACCCAAGTCCAAGAAACCCAGAGAGTCCCAAACAGGATAAACCCAAGGTGGAACACCCCAAGACACATATTAATCAAATTAACAAAGATCAAATACAAAGAACAAATATTAAAAGCAGCAAGGGAAAAACAACAAATAACACACACGGGGATTCCCAGCTGATCTTTCAATAGGAACTCTTCAGGCCAGGAGGGAATGGCAGGACATACTTAAAGTGATGAAAGAAAGTAACCTACAGCCCAGATTATTGTACCCAGCAAGGATCTCATTCAAATATGGAAAAATCAAAAACTTTACAGACAAGCAAAAGCTGAGAGAATTCAGCACCACCAAACCAGCTCTCCAACAAATGCTAAAGGATCTTCTCTAGACAGGAAACACAAAAAGGGTGTATAAACTCGAACCCAAAGCTATAAACTAAATGGCAATGGGATCATACTTATCAATAATTACCTTAAATGTAAATGGGTTGAATGCCCCAACCAAAAGACAAAGACAGGCTGAATGGATAAAAAAACAAGACCTCTATATATGTTGTCTACAAGAGACCCACCTCAAAACAGGGGACACATATAGATTGAAAGTGAAGGGCTGGAAAAAGATATTCCACGCAAATAGAGACCAAAAGAAAGCAGGAGTAGCAATACTCATACCCAAAATAGACTTTAAAACAAAGGCTGTGAAAAGAGACAAAGAAGGACACTGCATAATGATCAAAGGATCAATCCAAGAAGAAGAGATAACAATTATAAATATATATGCACCCAACTCTATTAATCTTTGCTCTGCTTCATTCCGCATTCCAAGGCCAATTCAAATCCTGAAAGATGATGCTGTGAAAGTGCTGCACTCAATATGCCAGCAAATCTGGAAAACTCAGCAGTGGCCACAGGACTGGAAAAGGTCAGTTTTCATTCCAATTCCAAAGAAAGGCAATGCCAAAGAGTGCTCAAACTACCACACAATTGCACTCATCTCACATGCTAGTAAAGTAATGCTCAAAATTCTCCAAGCCAGGCTTCAACAATATGTGAACCATGAACTTCCTGATGTTCAAGCTGGTTTTAGAAAAGGCAGAGGAACCAGAGATCAAATTGCCAACATCCGCTGGATCATGGAAAAAGCAAGAGAGTTCCAGAAAAACATCTATTTCTGCTTTATTGACTATGCCAAAGCCTTTGACTGTGTGGATCACAATAAACTGGAAAATTCTGAAAGAGATGGGAATACCAGACCACCTGACCTGCCTCTTGAGAAATCTGTATGCAGGTCAGGAAGCCACAGTTAGAACTGGACATGGAACAACAGACTGGTTCCAAATAGGAAAAGGAGTACGTCAAGGCTGTATATTGTCACCCGCTTATTTAACTTCTATGCAGAGTACATCATGAGAAATGCTGGGCTGGAAGAAGGACAAGCTGGAATCAAGATTACCAGGAGAAATATCAATAACCTCAGATATGCAGATGACACCACCCTTATGGCAGAAAGTGAAGAGGAACTAAAAAGCCTCTTGATGAAAGTGAAGGAGGAGAGTGAAAAAGTTGGCTTAAAGCTCAACATTCAGAAAATGAAGATCATGGCATCTGGTCCCATCACTTCATGGGAAATAGATGGGGAAACAGTAGAAACAGTGTCAGACTTTATTTGGGGGGGGCTCCAAAATCACTGCAGATGGTGGCTACAGCCATGAAATTAAAAGACGCTTACTCCTTGGAAGAAAAGTTATGACCAACCTAGATAGCATATTCAAAAGCAGAGACATTACTTTGCCGACTAAGGTCTGTCTAGTCAAGGCTGTTGTTTTTCCTGTGGTCACGTATGGATGTGAGAGTTGGACTGTAAAGAAGGCTGAGTGCTGAAGAATTGATGCTTTTGAACTGTGGTGTTGGAAAAGGTTCTTGAGAGTCCCTTGAACTGCAAGGAGATCCAACCAGTCCATTCTGAAGGAGATCAGCCCTGGGATTTCTTTGGAAGAAATGATGCTAAAACTGAAGCTCCAGTACTTTGGCCACCTCATGCGAAGAGTTAACTCATTGGAAAAGACCCTGATGCTGGGAGAGATTGGGGGCAGGAGGAGAAGGGGACGACCGAGGATGAGATGGCTGGATGGCATCACGGACTCAATGGACATGGAGTCTGAGTGAACTCTGGGAGTTGGTGATGGACAGGGAGGCCTGGCGTGCTGTGATTCATGGGGTCGCAAAGAGTCGGACACGACTGAGCAACTGAACTGAACTGAATGCACCTAACATAGGAGCACTGCAATCTGTAAGACAAATGCTAACAAGTATGAAAGGGGGAATTATAAGAAAGCTGTGGTACATATACACAATGGAGTATTACTCAGCCATTAAAAAGAATACATTTGAAGCAGTTCTAATGTGGATGGAACTGGAGCCTATTATACACAGTGAAATAAGCCAGAAAGAAAAACACCAATACAGTATACTAACACATATATATGGAATTTAGAAAGATGGTAACGATAACCCTGTATGCAAGACAGCAAAAGAGACACAGATGTATATAACAGTCTTTTGGACTCTGTGGGAGAGGGAGAGGGTGGGATGATTTGGGAGAATGGCATTGCATGTAAGAAACGAATCACCAGTCTAGGTTTGATGCAGGTTACAAGATGCTTGGGGCTGATGCACTGGGATGACACAGAGAGATGGTATGGGGAGGGAGGTGGGAGGGGGGTTCAGGATTGGGAACACATGTACACCCGTGGCAGATTCATGTTGATGTATGGCAAAACCAATACAGTATTGTAAAGTAAAATAAAGTTAAAAAAAGAAATAAATAAAGAATATATTGAACAAAATTGGGAGACTTTTTCCCACTCGGAATAAAATTTAAAACATCTACAAAAAGAAAAAAACAATAACACAATAATAGTGGGAGACTTTAATACCCCACTCACACCTATGGATAGATCAACTAAACAGAAAATTAACAAGGAAACACAAACTTTAAATGATACAGTAGGCCAGTTAGACCTAATTGAAATCTATAGGACATTTCACCCCAAAACAATTTCACCTTTTTCTCAAGCACACACGGAAGCTTCTCCAGGATAGATCACATCCTGGGCCATAAATCTAGCCTTGGTAAGTTCAAAAAAAAATTGAAATCATTCCAAGCATCTTTTCTGACCACAATGCAGTAAAATTAGACCTCAATTACAGGAGAAAAACTATTAAAAATTCCAACATATAGAGGCTGAACATCATGCTGCTGAATAACCAACATATCACAGAAGAAATTAAAAAAGAAATCAAAATATGCATAGAAACAAATCACAATGAAAACACAACAACCCAAAACCTGTGGGACACTGTAAAAGCAGTGCTAAGGGGAAGGAAGCTAAGGGGAAGGAAGTGCTAAGGGGAAGGAAGTGCTAAGGGGAAGGAAGCAATATAGGCATACCTCAAGAAACAAGAAAAAAGTCAAATAAATAACCTAACTCTACACCTAACGCAACTAGAAAAGGAAGAAATNAGCTCCAGTACTTTGGCCAGCTCATGTGAAGAGCTGACTCATTGGAAAAGACTGTGATGCTGGGAGGGATTGGGGGCAGGAGGAGAAGGGGATGACCGAGGATGAGATGGTTGGATGGCATCACTGAGTTGATGGGCGTGAGTCTGAGTGGACTCTGGGAGTTGGTGATGGACAGGGAGGCCTGGCGTGCTGCGATTCATGGGGTTGCAAAGAGTCAGACACAACTGAGCGACTGAACTGAACTGAACTGCACTGTGCACCATGGATAGGGATAGACTGGAGTGAGGCTTTGTTGCTGTTCAGTCGCTCAGTGGTGCCTGACTGTGACTTCATGGACGGCAGCATGCCAGGCTTCCCTGTCCTTCACTACCTTCCAGAATTTGCTCAAACTCATGTCCATTGACATGCCATCCAACCATCTCATCCTCTGTCATCCTCTTCTCCTCCTGCCCTCAGTCTTTCCCAGCATCAGGATCTTTTCCAGCGTGTGGGCTCTTTGCATCAGGTGGCCAAAGTATTTGAGCTTCAGCTTCAGCATCACTCCTTCCAATGAATATTCAGGGTTGATTTCCTTAGAATGGACTGGTTGGGTCTCCTTGTGGTCTAAGGGACTCTCAAGAGTCTTCTCCAGCACCACAATTGGAAAGCATCAATTCCTCAGCGCTCAGCCTTCTTTATGGTCCAACTCACACATCCATACATCACTACTGGAAAAACCATAGCTTTGACTAGACGGGCTTTTTGTTGGTAAAGTGATGTCTCTGCTTTTTAATACGCTGTCTCGGCTTCTTGTAGCTTTTCTTCAGTGGAGCAGGTGTCTTAAGTGCGTGGCTGCGGTCGCCATCTGCAGTGATTCTGGATCCCGAGGAAATAAAACCTGTCACTGCGTCGCCTTTCTCCCCATCTATTTGCCATGAGATGCTGGGGCCTGGAGTGAGGGTTTGGCTGTTAGTAGGTGGGTTAGGGGAGCCTATGTGAGTGGTGCCACCTCAGCAAGACTTGAGGTGAGGGTGAGAGTCTGTGGCTGGGGCGGAAATACCCTTGTCTCATCAGAGGACCTACAGGGAGGCCCGCGGGTGAGCAGAGGGGCTGAGAGGGGGTGGCAGGGAGATGTGGTCAGAGAAGGAGGCAGGTGCGTGATGCATTCTCCAGGCACCTTCAGGACTGTGACTCTCTGGGAGAAGCAGGGATTCTGGGTGTGTCTGGTTGGTCTTTGCTTTAGGGGGGCTTTCTTCCCAGATGGAGCTGGTGGTAAAGAACCCGCCTGCTAGTACAGGAGATGTCAGAGACATGTGTTCAGTCTTTGGGTTGGGAAGATCCCCTGGAGGAGGGCATGGCAACCCATTCTACCACTATTCTTGCCTGGAGAACCCCATGGACAGGAGCCTGGTGGTCTACGGTCCACAGGGTCGCAAAGAGACAACTTGGCACACACACTCATACTCTGTCCTTCTGGAGTAGCTATTCTGGAAAAGATGCAGACGGCTCAGACAAGGGGGCAAGGGTGCCTGGCAGGGGCACAGCCCAGACGCTGGGAGGTGGGGACTTAGGGGGCACAAAGGGGAAGCAGGAGGCTCCTTCTGCAATGGACGCCGGTGCCCAGATGGCACGCTTCACTGCTGGTCATGGCTGTCCTTCCAGCTCTCCTTCTCCTTGGTGACTTCTCCCAGCCAGGCTCTCAGGAAGGGAGAGAGCGCTTTCTTCAGCAGGACGGCTGGGTGCCTCCGGTGGAGCAGGGGACCGCAGTCTGCCCCGCGTAGGCTGGCAGCAATCCTGGACTTCTCTCTGTGCTCTGAGAAAGCCCTGAGAGGGTCCACCACAGCTGCTGTTTGTCCTGCGTCATCTGATCTCTGTTCTAGTGTGAGCATCTCATGTCTGCTGTCTGCCCTCTGTCCAGGAACCCACGAGGCTCGCACGTTAACTGGGGAGGCATGGAGCTTCCATCTGTCCATCCTTTTTCCCTTTCACTCCCTCACTCCCTTCTCTTCTCCTTACCTTGCACAAGCCTTGCCTGAGCCTCTTCTGCGTTCCTGACACTGCTAGGCACGGGGTGCGGAAGAGTGAGCTGTTTGAAGTGACGGTGGGGATTGGGCTCTAGAAGAAAGTGAAGTTACTCAGTCATGTCTGACTCTTTGCGACTCCGTGGACTGTAGCCCTCCAGGCTCCTCCGTCCAGGGGATTCTCCAGGCAAGAATCCTGGAGTGCGTTGCCATTTCCTTCTCCAGGGGATCTTCCCAACCCAGGGATTGAACCCATGTCTCCTGCATTGCAGGCAGACTCTTTACCATTTGAGCTATTCTACAAAAAGGAGGAGGCTTGAAAAGCGATGAGGAGGGTTCAGCAGGACCAATCCCCAAATCAGGGAGCACTTTGTGCCATGAAGGAGGAAAGCCCTAATGGAACCAATGGGAAACCAGAGTGGAGTAAGGGAGTTGTGGATTGCCGTCACAGAGGGTAGGGGGTGGAGGGCGTGGTGCAGCTCTAATTAGGCTGGTTAGGGAAGTCTCTGACCTGGAGACTTTTGGAGAGGGGGTAAGAGTGGGAAAGAGTGTTTCTGCATCACAGTCACACATGTGCTGAAACCACGTGCACAGGTGGCTTCACATTTTGTAATTTCATGGTCGAAGAGAAGGCTGTGGTCAGCCTGTGTTGAAGCTGAGAAAGTGGAGGAGAGGTGTTGCTCAAGTGGCTAGCTTACCCATGGCAGGCACAGAGATGAGCCACTGGAGCAGATGGCTGGGACCTTTTTCTTTTATTTCTTCCCCTCCTGTCCTTGCCCTGGATGAGCCAAGTGCAGTGCTGGAAGGCCAGACAGCTGCCTTCCTGGAAATGAGAGTGGAGGGTGTCCCCCATTGTTAAGAGTGTCTGTGATGGGTGTGACAGCTGGGGAATTGAAGGGTGGCTCGAGCCACTCTGGGCCAGAGGAAAAAACTGTAATCTGAGGTCAGAGAGAGGAGTTGGGAGTTGCTCTGACTGAGAGCCCTGTGTGGGAGGGAATTCCAGGCAGGGGTGGGAGACCTCCAGATAGGATGGTGGTGCAGCCAGCTGCCCAGGGGGGTGGGGGAGGAGAGGGCGTGCGGAGACTTTAAGAGGTGGAGGCCCTGGTGAATAATTACGTGTGGGACTAGGGGTGTGATGGACGGAGGAGGATGCGTGCTTGGGCTTCAAGGGCACCTGTGGATAGAACTGCTTCAGGGGGAGTAGGGGGAAGTGATGGGTTTGGGGAGCCAGTGTGTGTGTCAGTCCCTCAGTGTGTCTGACTCTTTGCAACCCCGTGGACTATACCCCGCCCGGCTCCTCTGTCCTTTGGATTTTCCAGGCAAGAATATTGGAGTGGGTTGCTATTTCCTCCTCCAGGGGATCTTTCCAACCCAGGAATGGAACCCAGAGTATCCTGTATTTGCAGGCTTTACCTCTGTGCCACCTGGGAAGTCCTTGGGGAGCCAGAGGGCCATTCACATGGAGATGTCCCGGTCAGTGCTTTATGACAACCAGGCAGTGCTTTATGACAACCGGGAGGATGGGGTGGAGAGGGAGATGGGAGAGGGGTTCAGGATCGGGGAGGGGGGGATGGGGACACATATGTCTACCTATGGCCAGTTCATGTTGATGTTAGGCAAAAAGCAGCAAAATATTGTAAGTAATTATCCTCCAATTTAAAGTGAATAACTTAAAAAAAAAAGTTTGGGAAAGAGGTGTAAGCAGGATGTAAGTGGTGGGACTGGTCATTAAAAGGATGCTCATAAGCATCCCAGAAGTGGAGGAGGTGGACGGTGCATTGCTAATGTGAGGAGGGAGGCGGCCTGCGGCAGCACCCTGGGAAAATCAGGCTGGGAGGAAAAGCAGGAGGCTAGGAGGGAGAGTGGCCTCATGGACTGGGTGGTCAGGACACCCTGGGGACCCTGGTGAGGACCTCAGGGAGTGGCGGGGGTGGGAGCCAGGTGGGGGGCTTCCTGGCTTCTGGTTCTACACACTCTTCCTACACAAAACACACAGACCCTAACAGTGGACACTTCCAGGGCTTCCAGGAACGTTCCCAGGGCTCACCACCCCATAAGGTAGGCACTATGATCGCCCCTCCATTTTTTCTGACGACAAGGAAGCTGAAGCTTAGCACACTCCAAGGCACCAGGTGGGAGGGGCCGGCTTTGAAGTCCAGGTGCCCAGACTGGGAACCTGCGTGTCTGGCTGCTGTGGTCTGCCACCCTCTGAGCTGCCAGCGTGTGGAAAAAAGCAGGAAAGGAACTCTCAGACCCTCCCTCAGCTCTTGGAGGATGGACGCTCGCCCTCGGTTCTTACGAACAGCCACGCATTTCTGCAGGGTAAGGGCATCTCGTAGGATTGTGTGGTGCTCGGGTGGTCCATGAGTCTGCTCGGGTAGCCACCGCAGAAGATCACAGACCAGGTGGATTAAGTGACAGACACTTATCTTCTCACATTTATGGAGGCTGGGAATCCCAGATCAAGGTGCCGGTAGGATTGCTTTCTCATGAGGCTTCTCTCCTCGGTTTGTAGGTGGCTGGATTCTTGCTGTGGCCTCTTATGGCCTTTCCTCCATGCAAGTGTGGAGAGAGAGAGAGGTCTCCGGCATCTCTTTCTTTTCATATATGGACACCAGTCCAATTAGATCAGGTCCCCACCCTCAGCTGAAGCTCCAGTATTTGGCCACCAGATGCGGAGAGCTGACTCGTTGGAAAAGATTCTGATGCTGGGAAAGATTGAGGGAAGGAGGAGAAGGGGGCAACAGAGGATGAGATGGTTGGATGGTATCACTGACTCAGTGGGACGCAAGTGTGAGCAAACCGTGGGAGACAGTGGAGGACAGGGAAGCCTGGCGGGCGTGCTGTAATCCATGGAGTCACAAAGAGCCGAACGTAACTTAGTGACTGGACAGCAACAATAACCCCACCCTTTTGGGCCCGTTTAACCTTTTTACTGCATACAGCTCTCTCCAAATAGAGTGAGGGCTTAGGGCTTCAACTGTGAATTTGGGGTGTGGTGTGGGGGGCAGACGATTCAGCCTGTGACAGATGGTCATCTTAAATCACTATAAAAAATCTGAACTATGGCCACAAGCAGGCCTGAAGATCCACGTCTCTTTCAGAGTGTACGCTTGGTGTGTATAACCGTGTCAACTATATTTTAGGTGCCTTAATAAGAGTTTGCTAAAGAAGAAAAGATTCACTCGAGTTTAACATAGTATATTTATTAAGAAACCGACATGTTCTGGAAAGAAAGCTGTTCTTGGCTCATTTTTATGTAAAAAGAAAATTCATTCGGATCGGAGCCTCCTATTCTCCATGCATTCTGATTATTTAAAACATCACGAATAAAAGTACTTTGATTAAGGGAAGGCTGAACGTACAGAAACGCATTGTCCATTGTAAAATGGCTGAAGCATATATGCGTGTTTCCGTGATATTAAAGAGTAGTGTCTTTGATCCGTGTTTTCCTTCCTCTCCGTCATATGAAGATCCATTTTACATCTGCCTTTTCATTTTGGAGATTGGATGCGTGACCCATCCTTGATGTATTTCAGAGGAATGAATTTTAAAGGCAGAGAAGGGTGATCCAGGATGAAGGGATGAATTATTTTAAATCCGGTTAAGTCTGATCCTATGTAGGCAATCTCAATGAAGTCAATATTTAAAGGAGATGAGAGAGTAGACTAATATTAAACCACGCCTTGGGATTTAAAAGTAGCTCTGTTCCAGAGAGTTCGAAACACTCAAATGTGATTCAAGCTGCTGCTGCTCTTTTTTTTTTAATATGCTAAGGTGACAGGTCAAGGCGATGCTTTTTTTTTTTCTTTAGATGAACTAAGTTTTGAATGCTCTTCACCCTCTACAGGTGGCCTCAGTGAAAGCAAAGCAATAATGATTATAAGAACATCTTTTTAAGGAACTCTTATTAAGTCCCAGACATTTTACTGAGTGCTTTGTGAACATCAACTTCGCACACTCATGGGTTTGTGGAAGTGTGTGCCGAGACTGGGGCCACACGCTTTGTGCGTCCCTCATTCTAAGTAAAATTCGACGTTGGAATTTTTCCCCTAAGACGTCACAGGGGTCATTAGGCATGAATGCCTTTCTGCAGCTGGCCCCTCTCCGGAGGAATTAGGATACATATGTTTCTCCTTCCCCGCGTGGGAGGGAGCCGGGCTTCCCTTCCCCATAGACCAGCCTCTTCCTTTGCTTTCAGAGGATCTCCTTCCTTGCTGTCACCCCTTCTTCCCTGTATCTTCTGTTTCTCTACACCATAGCTGCCGCCGCCTCATCTTGGATCTATTAATTTTTTTTGCCTTGGGATATTTCCTTTTCTTTTGTGTGAGCTTAGCTATTTAAAAGTTGCTGATTTTATACACTGAGAGGTATTTGTTTATTTATTTTTTTGCAGGAGCCTGGGAGTGGGGATGGGGTGGGAGTTGCCATACTGTGAGAAGTGTGGTGTCTTAGTTAATGAGAAGCTGATGAATGATCAGTTTCACCTGTGGTCCACTGGTGCTATGTTCATCTCTCTCTAGTAATTTCTCAGACTTTGCTACTTACTTGGAAATGTGGGGGCAATCTTTGAAAGCAGATTCCTCTGTAAAATTTCAGGAGGCTATGCAACTTGAAGCCATCAAAAAGTTGGAAACTTTGTTTTATTGACCTTTCACAGCAAAACTTCTTTCCCTATATGCTCAGGATGAAACTCACAAACTCTTTTAATTTTACTCTTTAAAACTCTCTTGACTGAAGCAATTTATCTTTTCAGCTAGAGACCCAGCATCACACTGGGCTTCCCCTGGGTAGAATTAATGCCTGTAAATCTCTGATTACTGTCAAATTAAATTAGATGCCTCCCTTTGCTGATCATTGATCATTGCCAATTCCTTAATTTCCCATTCGTTCCCCTCCCCCCATTTCAGTTGTTACAGACGAAGTTGATTAAACGGTTTTATGTAATCAAGAAGAACGTCATTCCATCTTCAGTATTATCAATACAGAGTTTACAAGTTTAGCGATGCTTCCAAGTGAAGGTGTTTAAAAATAGAGAGGGGCCTTTATAGGATAGCTTCTCTAGGCAGAGCTGCCTAAGGTTCAGGGTTTTCATAAAGGGGCTTTCAGAATCAGTGGAGCTTGGGAACCAAGATGTCAGATGATGATGGAGTGGACCCTGGAGTGTTAGTTTCCTGCTGCTGCTGTAATGCATGGGCTTCCCAGGTGGCTCTAGTAGATGTGAGTTCCATCCCTGGGTTGGGAAGCTCCCCTGGAGAAGGGCCTGGTGATCCACTCCAGTATTCTGGCCTGGAGAAGCCCATGGACAGAGAGCCTGGTGGACTGCAGTCACTAGGGTCACAAAGAGTCGGACATGACTGAAGCAACTTAGCACGCACACACACATGCTGTAATGCATTACCGCAAACTTGGTAACTTAAAACAACAGAAGTTTATTCTCTCACAGTTGTGGAGGCCGGAAGTCCAGAGTTAATTTCACTGGACCAAAGTCAAGGTGTCAACAAGGCTGTGCTCCCTCCAATGGCTCTAGGTGGATCTGTCCTTTGCCTCTCCCAGCGCCTGGTGGCCGTGTTATTCCATCCCTGCCATCTCTGCCCGCTTTACCACTTTGGACTTCTCTGTGTATTTGTGTGAAATCTCCCACTGCCTCTATTTTATGGGGACACTTGTGGTGACCTTTAGCACCACCCAGATAATCTAGGTTATCTCATTTCAGCATCCTTCACTTTTTCCAAATAAAGTCACATTCACACTGTCTAGGCGTGGGGGCTTAATGTCTTTGGGTGGCCATTATATAACCTACTCCAGGCAATGAAAGAGCGAAATAAATTATCCTCCTAATAATTGTGTGCTCTGTTAAGAAAGGCAGATCGTATTACTGCCGGGCTTTCAGACTGTTGTTTATTCACAGTACTTTTAAGAATTTCACTGCCAAAGGGTGTAATTTTTAAAACGTTGCAACATAGAGTTGAGCAGACAGAATCTAATTGTACTTTTCAGCATTCCTCTTTCTGCCCGCACAAGATGATGGATATATATTTGTGTGTATATCTATGTGCATGTGTTATGCATATATACATATATTTTGTCACAAATGAGTACAGTTTTTAAAGCTCTTGGTTTTGTATATACTGAACTGGTAGACCAAACTACAGCCCACTTCTGTGGGCAGATAGCATCAGCCTCACGTCGCCCTGGGATGTTGCAGCTTCTGATTTATCCGGTCCAGTGGCTGATTATCCCCTCTTGGTCATATCTGTGGTTTAAGGGCCTGATAATCTCCATTAAAATGGGTGAAGGTGGTCAAAAGGTACAAACTTCTGGTTGCAAGATAAGTCCGAAGGATGTAACAGGCAGCGTGGTGACTGTAGTTAGCAATGAAAGTGAAAGGAAGTGTTAGCTGCTCAGTCGTGTCCGACTCTTGTGACCTCATGGCCTGTAGGCCACCTGCCTCCTCAGTTCATGGGATTCTCCAGGCAAGGAAACTGGAGTGGACTGCCATTTCCTCCTCCAGTAGTTAGCAATACCATGTTGTATGTTTGGAAAGTTGCTAATATTGAAGATCATAAAAATTCTCATACACACACAAGCTTATAACTATAGTGATGGATGTTAACCTGATTTATTATGGTAAACACTTCCCAATAGAGACACACACCAAATCCTTATGTTGCATACCTAAAACTAATACAGTGTTATATGTCAATTACATCTCAAGCATTTTTTAAAAAAAAAGACTGTTCTAGAAGAAATGATAAACTGTTTACAGCTAGATTAAGCTGTTTTCAGCTAGTTTTGCTTCAGTGATTGAAAAAAAAGGTTCACTGATTTGCTTGGTTAGTAACCTGTTGGTCACTCATCGTTTATAAAGTACTGTAGTGTGGCAAAGTGGGGAGTGGTCCCTGCGTGTTAAGGGGTGGGATTGGTGCTTTAAATGGTATTGCAGGTGGTAGGTATGATGGGAGCATATGATAGAAGTGTTAAAGAGACTTTCTGGAAGGAAAGTGGGATGGGAGTTAGTGTCTGAGGATTTGAAGGTGTAAAGAGGGTATAGAGTAGCTCAACGTGTGGTCAGGGGGAGTGAGGAGACCTGCTCTGGGAGCTGGGAGTCTGGGCTGAACAGTGGCGGGGTTGATGGTGAAGAAGCTTCAGTGCTGGGCTGAGGCTGTGGACCTCGCCTGATGGGCAGCAGGAAACCCCCAAAAAGCTTCAAGCAAGAAATCACAGTTCTAGACCTACTGCTATCAAGGCAGGGCAGAGTACAAATTTGAGTATCAAGGAAAAGAGGGAGGATGTTGATGTCATTGTCCAGAGCAGTGTGGCCAGACTTTTATTTTTATCACAAACTTGTCAAGAAAATAACATTTGAAACTGACACAACAGTGTGAGACAATTATCCTCCCATTAAAAAATTACAATTTGAGTGGTGGTTGCCAGGACCTGGAGGAGGACTTAGGATAAAGGATTAGTGTTAAAGAAAAGAAAAGAACATTTGAGCCCCTTTGTACAAACATGTCTCTGCCTGGCTGTTGTTCAGTTGCTCGGTCGTGTCCGACTCTTTGGACCCCATGGACTGCAGCACGCCAGGCTTCCCGGTCCTTCAGCATCTCCTGGCGTTCATCCAACTTCATGTCCATTGAATTGGTGATGGCACCCACCCATCTCATCCTCGGCTCCGTCTTCTCCTGTCTTCAGTCTTTTCTCAGCATCAGTCTATCATCTATTAATCGTTTACTAATCAATCTATACACACTTCTGTACACTGAATGCGTTATGAAGCAGTTACAAAATATAATTACAAAAAAAAGAAATAAATAGAAATGGAAGGTCCAGTGTTTCTGTCCTGCAGCCCAGTGGCTTGACAACCTCATAGAAGAATGCCCCTTGGGTTGCTAGAGTCTCACATAGACTCAGGGCATCTGAATGCTGGGAGGCAAGGTTCCAGATAAATGCAGCCTGGCATGGGAACAGAGAGGAAGGAAAAGTGAGAGAGGCAGTTAGCACAAGCAGACGATGAGGTGTCACTGGCTGGTCGCCTTAGAAAGGAGAGAAGATGTAACTAAGAAAAGAAGAGGGCAAAACAGTGGTGTGTTTTAAGCCTGGGTAAGTGAATTGGTGATAGCCAACGAAGGAATGGTAGGAAGGTGGAGACTTGGGCAGAGGTCTTTTCTCCCCCTTCGTCCTTCCATCCTTATTCCATTCTCCTTTCCCTCCCTTCCTCCTTCCTTCCTTCCCTTTCTGCACAGCTGGAGGGTCTATACATGTGACGTGTTGATTGTAGGGGAATTGACCCAGGAGGGGCGTCCAGGCAGCAGCGGAGATGTGACTTTGGAGCAGCGACAGGTTGGGCCTGACTTGGGGCCAAGAGTACCTGCGTTGTGATTCAGAGGGAAAGAGGTGACCACTGGAAGCTAGGGGCAGCCGGACCCGAGGGCCTGGTGTGGAGCAGAGAAGGGTAGGGAGGAAGGGCAGGGCTACCAAATCCCTGGGCATTGCACCCCTCAGCTCCCTAAACAAGCCCCAGAACCGAAGATGGAGGCAGATTTGGCTGTTTCAGAAATGAAGTCCTGGGGGGAACCCAACCTGGAGCAATTACGAGCTCTGAGCGGGGTGGGGGGGGGGGGGGGAGGGGCCTTGGCTGGAGGTGACCTTGGTGTTTTCTCCGCAGGCTAAAACACCAGGTTTGACACTGACTCTTCACTGAGCCTTCCAGACTTCTTCGAGCTGGCCTGAGTGAATGTCATTCTCTTCCTTCGTGGTTGATTCTTCTACCTTTGCTGATGTAACATTTTTCTTTTCTCCCTGGATGCTATTTCAGATCAGGTTTTGCTCCTGGTGCGGAGAAGGAGCGATGTTTCTTCCTAGGGTTTTGTGGCTAGTCAAGGGGGTAAACTTCACCTGCAGTGTCTGGTAACAGCTGCGTTCCTGGTGTCTCCTTAGGTGGCCATCAAGGTCATCGACAAGAAGCGAGCCAAGAAAGACACTTACGTCACCAAAAACCTTCGGCGAGAGGGGCAGATCCAGCAGATGATCCGCCATCCCAACATCACCCAGCTCCTCGATATCTTAGAGACGGAGAACAGCTACTACCTGGTCATGGAGCTGTGCCCCGGGGGCAACCTGATGCACAAAATCTATGAGAAGAAGCGGCTGGAGGAGGCGGAAGCCCGTAGATACATCCGGCAGCTCATCTCTGCGGTGGAACACCTGCACCGGGCTGGGGTGGTCCACAGGTAAGGGCCGCGCCGAGATGCTGGCCGCTACCTCTGGGCCGGATGCACCGTGCTGTGCTACAGTTCAAGCCAAACAAGGCTGAATCCATCCTGGCTCTGTCCTTTCAATAGTTATGTGACCCTAGCCTGGTGACTTAACCACTCTGAACCTCAGTCTTTTCTTCTGTAAGATGGGGATAATCATAATACTCATCTCATAGTTGGTATAAAGGGAAATGAGTTGTTATACAGAAAGAACTTGGAACTGCGTTTGGTATGTAATAGGGGCATTTTAAGTGTTGGCTGCTGTTGTTACTATTATTTCCAAAACAACAAAAACTCTTGCTCAGGTGCCCGAAAGAAGCATCAGTATTAAGATGGCATGAGACTGTTTTTTAGCAATGCTTGATGGTGCTTTCACTGTATTTGCTTTACATATGGTAGTTGCTCAATAGCTGTTTTATTCAATGGCATTGAATCACTACATGAATTGTGAACTTGTCTTTGAAAGTGAGGCTTGTTCCCCATAAGCCAAACTAACCTTGCAAATAATTATGAAAAGCAAACTTTTTTTTTTTTTTGAATAGCTTGTTCTCTCCTGAGGAGGAGCTTTGCAAGCAAACTGAATGGAGACAGAATTCTTGGCAGTGTTGCTGTTGGTGGTGGGGGCAGACTCTTAGTGCTAGACTAAAATAAGGTCAATGCTGCTGCTAAGTCGCCTCAGTCATGTCCGACTCTGTGCGACCCCATAGACGGCAGCCCCCCAGGCTCCCCTGTCCCTGGGATTCTCCAGGCAAGAACACTGGAGTGGGTTGCCATTTTCTTCTCCAGTGCATGAAAGTGAAAAGTGAAAGTGAAGTCGATCAGTGGTCTCTGACTCTTAGCAACCCCATGGACTGCAGCCCACCAGGCTCCTCTGTCCATGGGATTTTCCAGGCAAGAATACTGGAGTGGGGTGCCATTGCCTTCTCCGAAAATAAGGTCAATAGAATATAGTAAAATTAAAAAAAAAAATGAAAGTGTCCTCTTTTCCTCCCGAAAAAGTGTTGACTTCATCAATAAATGCATACTTCTTCCTTCATGGAGTTATAATTCATAATTACTCTGGGTTGTTGAGAAAAATTAGGGCTCATGTTTAATTGATTCTCATTTAAAAAACCAAGATCAAGGAATTATATAGATATGCACACACACATATGTTTAAAAATTTTGTATTGAGATACAGCTCACATCCCATTAGTTATCATTTTAAAGGGTGCAATTCAGTCATTTTCATTATATTCAGAGTTGTGCAACTATACTCACTGCCTTAATCCTAGAATATTTCCATCACCCCTGAAAAGAAGCTGGGTGCCCACTGGCAGTCACTCTGCATTCCCGCCCCTCCCTCCAGGCCCTGGGCATAA
>SJXQ01007344.1:0-116716 GCA_006408695.1 Aepyceros melampus | reverse complement strand
AGCTGGGGGAGGGGCACTGGGGGGAGGTGCCAGCCTTGGCCAGGCCCCATTCAGGCAGATCATTTCCTCACTAAGGTAAGAAAATCTCTCCACGTACATATTTTTAGTCAGACACACTGTCAGCAAATCACGATTCATCAGAACTCTTTTGAGTTTCGATCAGCAAGCAAGGGAACATTCAGAAATTGTAAGTGAATAACCCTATTCTTGGCTGTTAACAGCCCCCTTGTGAAACCTGCGGTGTCAGAGCTCTGCCACGATGGGGGTTATGATGATCGTAGGATGCCTGGTTTGGTGATGAAGACGACAAAGGCAGAAACGTCGTGAATGAATCAGCTTGGGTTACCCACTCCGCAGGTCATGGAGGAAAAGAGAACCGGGGGTGGAGCTTTCCGAGGGACTCAGGGTGTCATTACTCGGATTTCATGCTGTCAAAAATCAGATGCGCCCTGGCTGGGAGCTTGGGGACAACAAAGGGAAAGCCAGCGAAGGCTGTGCACTGCTTGCAGGTCCCTCCCGCAGGAGATTCTCAACAACCCTTTTAAAGTAATTTTAACAAAATCCAATCCCTCTCAGCGCAATTACTGTCAGAACGTCAAAGAAACGCATTTAGTAATGTTTTGATAGCAACGAGGGTGCGCTTTTTCTCTCTCTGATCTCCGGCATTCCGCTTCATTCCCTACCTCTTCGGAAATATATTCGCCAGCCAATCATGGCAAAGGCTCAGATCTTTTGAAGTTAGGGAAGGTTGGAAATACAGGTGTCGTTTTGGAGGAGTTCTCCATTTTCTCCTCTGGAAATCTCCTTAATGAGTGTCAGCGCACGTGGGCACAGGTGATTAGGTGGTGGAGACATCACAGGAAACTGTTTCCAATATGTTCCTGGATGGCTATATCTGGAATGTCTTGAATTTTCAAAGGTTTTGAATGTCTCATTTCTAGCAGCCATAATCTGGTAATACACTGTAGCCTTTTTTAACGGTGGAGAATTGTCTCCTTTATGCTGCAGAGGTGGAATGAATTCATAAATTATCTCAAGGTTGGGCTTCCCTGGTGGCTCAGGTGGTAAAGAATCTGGCTGCAATGTAGGAGACCTGGGTTTGATCCCTGGGTTAGGAAGATCCCCTGGAGAAGGTAATGGCAACCCACTTCAGTATTCTTGCCTGGAGAATCCCATGGACAGAGAGGAGCCTGGTGGGTTACAGTCCATGGAGTTGAAAAGAGTCAGACACGACTGAGGAACTAACATACACGCATATTTCGAGGTTAGAATTTTCAAATGAGGAAGAGAGTTTGATAGCATTTCAGAGATTTCCTGGTGTCCCTAGCGGGAAGATTTCTGAGCAAACAGATTGGATCATCCAAAAGGATTTAGGATGAATTTTGGTGGCTACGTTATGTGATTTAAAGGGCTTTAGGTGATGTGTGTTAGAGGCTGCTTTAAAAAGCATAGTTCCTGATGAGTCTGTTACTGTATCGTCATATCATCATCAGCTTAATGCCTGGCAGAGCCCTCATTTCCTGTGAAATTAAATCTAAATAGTTAATTATTGATCCAGAGCTATTTAAATATCTTTTAAAGGAAGTGAATCTTTAAAAATCATGTAACTATTACAAGTAGAAGGGAAAAAAGGAAACCAAACATCTGTAAAGCAGATTTCCTTAGCTGGCAGAAGACTTCATTTAAAACTGAACCTGGGCTTCCCTGGTGGCTTGGTAGTAAAGAATCTGCCTGCCGATGCAGGAGACATCAGTTTGAGCTCTGATCTGGGGAGATCCCACATGCTGCAAAGCAGCTAAACCCTTGAAACGCAACTATTGAGCCTGTGCTCTAGAACCCATGAGGCACAACTCCTGAGTCCGTGCTGCAATTACTGAAGCCCAGGTACCCTAGAGGCTGTGCTCCCCAACGGGAGAAGCCCCTTCAGTGAGAAGTCAGTGCATCACAACTAGATAGTAGTCTCCTCTCGCCACAACCAGAGAAAAGCTCTCACAATAACAAAGGCCCAGCACAGCCAAAAATAAATAAAGCTATTAAATAAAAGACCTGCCATATACCTTTTGGTCATCTGCTGCAACAGTGTGGTTGTTCACTTATGCAAAATTAGAATGTGGACCTCACATCCTCATTACACCCTCTGAGGACTGCCTGAGATAACTTTGGGTTTAAATTCTAACAAAGGTTTCTTTTTTCCCATTTTTATTTTTCTCAACTGGGCTCACACCAACATCTGATGATCTTTCTATCATACAAAGAGCGTTGACCTTAACATCCATCATCAGGAATGCTGATTCTGCCGAGAGGCTCATTTGAGATCAACTGTTCGTTCAAAATAACAAAGTCCAATCAAGCCGTACAGACAAAACATACCCTGGTAACACAATACCGCCATCCCTAAGCAGGAAGAGACAAGCAGGACTGGGAGTGAGAAAGATGCGTGATCAAAGGGACTAGGCGCCCGTGTGTCAACACGTCTGCTCCCAGAGCCGTGACCCCAGTCACTCATCAGGGCTGGGAAGGGGCCTTCTGCACTCTGAGGAATGCCGGGCAAGAGAGGGGACCCTTCTTTGTTCTCGTGAGCCTGACAAGAAGCAGATCTCACCAGTGCTGATGGGGTTTTATGAAGTTCTTTTACCTTTTTGGTTTCCTTTGGAGAGGGGAGAGAGGGGAAGGTGGATGAGAAAGGGGTGACTTCTGCTTAACTTGGGGGGAGGGGGCTGTTGGAGATCCCAGGGCCCGAGCACATATTTGGAGACACTGGTTATATAGATCAAAGTTTCTTTTGTTTAATGTGGACTGAGAAAACATGATAAGAAGTGTGGGATTTTACAAAGCTCTAGCCTGACAAAGTGGGGTGCACCGTGGGCAGCATGTGGATTCTGAGCCAGACTGCCTGTATCCATGTTCCGGGTCTACCACTTAAAAGCTGCACTGGGCAAGTCTCTCAGGCTTTTGTGCCTCACTTTCCGGAACTACACAATAGGGGTGAGGGATTATCCACTTCATGTGCTTGTTGTGAGGATTAAATGACTCAATTTCTGTAAAGTGCTTAGCTCGAGACCCTCAGGAAATACTGAGGATGTGTGTACTGTAACTACCACTGAGTCCACCTCATTCGTTTTACCTGTGGAGGCCGAGTTCTGTGCATTCAAGGCCCCAGAGCTGTTCTCTGCTTGTGTTTGTTGCTTGGTTGTGTCTGACTCTTTGCGACCCCATGGACTATACAGTCCATGGAATTCTCCAGGCAAAAATACTGGAGTGGGTAACCATTCCCGTCTCCAGGGGTTCTTCGCAACCCAGGGACTGAACCCAGGTCTCCTGCGTTGCAGGCTGACTTTCCAGTTGAGCCACCAGGCTCTTGAAATCTTTGGCTGAATTGTCTTCATCCTTCAGGTCCCAGCTCAGAAGCTCGCCTCCTCCAGGAGTCCCTTCTCTGGTCATAGACTCCCCAGCACCTTCTATTTTGTTTCCCAAACACTTTTCCCAAGATTGTTGTTGTCCTTCACTAATGCGAGGAGTTTGCTCAAACTCACGTCCTTTGAGTCGGTGATACCTTCCAACCATCTCATCCTCTGCCACCCACTTCTCTTCCTGCCCTCAGTCTTTCCCAGCGAGTCGGCTCTCGAATCAGGTGGCCAGAGTATGGAAGGAGTTTCAGCTTCAGCTTCAGCTTCACAGGATAACTGGCTTGTTTCCTCTCTGTCTTTTGCACAGACCACCATCTAGCCCAGCGCCCAACCCAGTTCAGACACAGTAAGACTCTGTTGGGTGAGTGAAGGGAAATTGAATGAATACAGTTAGTGTCAGAGTTAGCACTGGGATGGAAGCTTTCTGGTTGCCAATTCATGTTCTTTCTGGAATATTCCATATTCTCTGTGGAATTTTAAGGGAGTTTCTTCATTGACTTCATACCACTTTATTTAGTTTTCAGGTCACATTTTGTCGGGTGGCATCTTTTTAGTGAATGAATAGCTCTTCCATTTTATGAGCAGAATTTGTTTCTGGAGCATTGTAGGAATTCAGTAAAAGTTTCATTTTGAATAAATAAATCAGGTACATGCTTAACACATTATTCTTGCATTTAACCAAATTGCTCATCTTATAAATAAGTCAAAGATTAAAAAATCATCTGTTTTTTTAAAAAAATTATTTATTTTTAATTGGCGGGTAATTGCTTTACAATATTGTGTTGGTTTCCGCCATATAGCAATCAGCCATAGGTATACATGTGTCCCCTCCCTCTTGAACCTCCTTCCCACTTCCCACATTTGGTTTTAATACAGCGCTTTTGATGATAAAACCTAACTAAAAATATAAAAAAAAAAAAAACCAACAAAAAAACTCCTGTTCACTGCAAAATCCTGTTGCCTTGGGGAGTTATGTGCTTTTCTTGGATGCTTTATTCTTAGCTCATTACCAAAATCCATCTTGTGGCCATCTCCGCAGGCACAACTTTCTTCCCCAGACCTAGTCCTCTCTGAGTCTGGTCCAGGCTCCCCATCTCCTGTCTCGGGCCCCTTCTATCTGACCTTTTGTTTGCCTCCCAAGCTGGGAAAGATTGAGGGCAGGAGGAGAAGGGGGATGGGTACAGAGGATGAGATGGTTGGAGGGCATCACCAACTTGATGGACATGAGTTTGAGCAAACTCCGGAAGACAGCAAAGGACAGGGAGGTCTGGCATGCTGCGGTCCATGGGGTCAAAAAGAGTCGGATGGGACTGAGCGACTGAACAACAACTGTTTGCTTATCACCGAGGGAATCACTTATCTGAAATCTGTTTTCGAGTCTCCCCTTCACTGTGTCTTAGAACCTTTAGCTTCATCGTCTCCCCTGGCCACACCAGCGTCTCACCTCGTATCTGTCAGTGCTTGTGCAGCTGGAAGAGGCCTGTTTTTGTCATCTCTACCTGTCAATCGGCCCTGCCAGGTGGCCCCTCTTAGGGTACCATTTTCCAAAGAATCAGGAACTCAGAGTGACTCTTCCAGGGTGGCTCAGCAGGTCCGTTTGCAAGCCCCGGCCTCTGGAGCCTGTCTGTCCTACTCTCAGGCTGCCGTCCTGGCCCAGGTTCGTCCCCCTCTTCCACACTAGGCCTTTGCCAGCTCTCCCCGTCTCCCCCCTGCAGCCCTCTGACCTCCTCTCCCCTCCCTGGCAGCCTCCGCTTTATGCCCCTCTGTTCCTCCCCTTTTGGAGAAGGCAATGCCACCCCACTGCAGTACTCTTACCTGGAAAATCCCATGGACGAAGGAGCCTGGTAGGCTGCAGTCCATGGGGTCGCTAAAAGTCGGACACAACTGAGCGAGTTCACTTTCACTTTTCACTTTCATGCATTGGAGAAGGCAATGGCACCCCACTCCAGTGTTCTTGCCTGGAGAATCCCAGGGAGGAGGAGCCTGGTGGGCTGCCATCTATGGGGTTGCACAGAGTTGGACATGACTGAAGCC
Organism: Aepyceros melampus; assembly: GCA_006408695.1. Taxonomy (NCBI): domain Eukaryota; kingdom Metazoa; phylum Chordata; class Mammalia; order Artiodactyla; family Bovidae; genus Aepyceros; species Aepyceros melampus. The sequence continues at coordinate 111,275 of SJXQ01007344.1, read as the reverse complement.
ACTTAGCTAAGCAGCAGCAGCAGTTCCTCCCTTTTATCTTGGGTCTTAGCCCGGAATGGCCCCCCTGCGGGTGAGCTGTCTTGAATTCCTGCCCCCCAGTTTAGGCCTGGGGTTTGTTAGAGGCCTGACCTTCACTGCCTCGTGAGGTGAGGCCCCGTCATCCTGGTATTTGGGAAGCATGCTTGTGCATGGGCACACAGGCACAGGTAGACACACAGAGGTGTGCTTGCACACATGCGCACTCTCATACACGAGTGTGTGTTCCCCTTGCAAGCCTGCGTGCACACACACTCTCTTGCCCTGTCTCCCCAGCAGCTGCACCTCCCCTCCCCCAGGGCGCCCCAGGACCTCCGTGTTTGTTATGGCAACAGGGTCCTCCCCTCCACCCCCTGGGTCTGAGAGGGCAGAGTTCCTCATGGCCTGTCTCCAAACCTTAGAGATTACCATCTTGAAAGGGATACTTTTAAAGGAGCCTTTGGGTGGGTGGGTGCGTGGAGGGGGAGGGATGCCTGCTAGCCTGTGGGCAAACCTTTAACTGTTAGTCAGGCCTGTTGGAGCTTGTGCTTTTGAAATAACCCAGAACAAAGGGCTGGTGATTAGGGCTCTCCCCTTGGGCCTTCCTCTCAATCTCTAGAAAAATGCCTACCCACTCCGCCCCACGCCCCAACCTCAAACAGTGTAGAGAACCGGACCCAGTGCTGGGTCTGCGGGGCAAGGGTGGGGGAGTTGTGGGATGGGTGCCATAAGGAGCCCCACCGGGCATTTCTCCTGGGACTGCCCAGTCATCAGAGAAGGGCCGAGAAGCCTCTGGGTTGTGCTCCCTCTTGCGCGGGCAAAGGGCCTCCACTGACTGCTTTCCTTCGCTCTCAGGACACAGCGTTCCCACCCCAGCCCCGCAGCACTGTCCTGATAGCCGCTTCCACCACACATGCCCTGTCCCGTTTCCTACTTGTCCCGAGTCCTTTGGAAGCCCTACTGGTCAAGGGAAAGCCAGTTCCTATCCATTCAGGGACCACTTTCTTTCTTTCCCCGGGGTTTTCAGTAACTCATTCATACCACCTGCAGTTAGCTGGCCGCAGAGGGGAGCCTGTCTCACTGCGGGTCAGGAGGAAGAGCCCTCCACGTCTCTCTCTTCTCTGCAAGGTGGTTGATCCCATCAAGGGCTGTTAAATGTGAAACCGAGCATCGCCTTATCGTCAGGTGCAAACTGGTCAGCTGTCAGAACCTTCTCTCCCATCTCACAGACCTAACACCGAACACAGACAAATATTTTGCTCTCGGGATGGAGCTAAAAACCATGCTTTTCACATGCACCACGGGGAGGTTTTCTGGGTTACAGAGGCCTGCCAGTATATATATGTATATATATATATAAAATATGGAGAAGGCAATGGCACCCCACTCCAGTACTCTTGCCTGGAAAATCCCATGGATGGAGGAGCCTGGTGGGCTGCAGTCCATGGGGTCGCTGAGAGTTGGACTTGACTCAGTAACTTCACTTTCACTTTTCACTTTCATGCATTGGAGAAGGAAATGGCAACCCACTCCAGTGTTCTTGCCTGGAGAATCCCAGGGATGGCCGTCTATGGGGTCGCACAGGGTCGGACACGACTGAAGCGACTTAGCAGCAGCAGCAGCAGCAGCATATATTATATATATATGTGAATCTGCCTGCAATGTGGGAAACCCCAGTTTGATCTTTGGATTGGGAAGATCCTCTGGAGAAGGGAATGGCAACCCACTTCAATGTTCTTGCCTGGAGTATTCCAAGGACAGAGGAGCCTGGTGGGCTACAGTCCATGGGGTTGCAGAGTCAGACATGACTAAGTGGCTGACACACACACACACACACACACACATGGTACATTGTAATATACTAACACTGAAACTTTGTGAATAAATTCATCCTTTTAATTTTTTTTTGGCTGTACCACATGGCTTATAGGATCTTAGTACACCAATCAAGGATTGAACCCTAGCCTCCATGTCGAAGTGCAGAGTTCTAACCACTGTACCATCAGGAAATCCCCTCGTCCTTCTTTCATTATTCAAGAAGTCATCTTTCAATTTTTGGCCTCATGAGATTGTTCATGGTCTTTAGAGTCATTGTTGAGTAGCTGGGCAGAGGATCTGAGTGGCCCGCTCTGCTGAATGGACTCATTAACTTCAGGTGGTAAGGATGCCCATCCTCATACCATTCCTAGTGCTGATCTTGTAGACAGGGACACATATCCAAGTGTTACTTAAAAAGTTAATAGACTTAATTTTTTAAAGGAGTTTTAGGTTTACAGAAAAATCATGCAGAACTAGGGTTCCCACTTCCCTTCCATGTGTTTTCCCCATTGTTACTACCTTGTGATGGTAAAGGACATTGGCTACAGTTGCTGAATCAGTATTGATACATTCTTGTTAACTAATGTACACAGGTTACATTCGGGCTCTTCAGGGCACATAGCCCATTAGGATGTTCTTTGTGTTGTACCCTGTATGAATTTTGCAGATAGTGGCGCCATCTGGCCTCCATTGTAGTGTGCAGAAGTTTGTTGTTGTTTAGTCGTTAAGTCACGTCTGGCTCTTTGTGACTGTGCACTGGAGCCTACCAGGCTTCTCTGTCCTTGGGATTATCCAGCAAGAATACTGGAGTGGGTTACCATTTTCTTCTCTAGGGGATCTTCCTGACCTAGGGATCAAGCCTGAGTCTCCTGCATTCGCAGGCAGGGAAGACCATACAGGATAAATTTGCCGCCCTACAATAATGTGTTCTACCTGTGCATTCTAGCCCTTCTTCTGCAACCTTAGGCAACTGGTGATCTTCTCCTTGTCTGTAGTTTTCTCTTGAGAAATGGAATATTTCCTGCCATATCATTAAACAAAGGATATCACAGTCATCAGTAATTGCAGCCACCATAAATGGTGAGCTGGTGAGCCCTGAGGGAACTCAGGAAGGAAAGAATACCTGCCATCTAGTAGCCATCAGACCACAGCCCCTCCCCCCAGTGAGCCCTGAGACCCTCAAGATGTAAAAATACAGGATCCTGGCCCCTGAGAGCAGAAGTGCATATCAAAGGAATGAGTTCAGTGAGGCCGGATTTGTGCTTCTTACCAGACACTGCAAGGGACTAAATTCCTTAACTTGGGACCGCTGGTTTTCTTTAATTTATAATAATCTTTTGACGTTCAGACTGCCTGCCTTTGTTGCAAAACTTCTACATAACCTAGCTCTCCTCCTCACCACCCTGGAGCAGTTCCTTCAGGGTTATTTGAAATGTTTCCTCCTGGGCTTGAAGTCCTAAAAATTCCTGCCGATTAAAACATAACTCTCAACTTTTAAGTTGTGAACATTTTTTAAATCTATAGTCTTTCAGAAGGTCATAGAGTTGGAATCATAGTTTATTCAGACAACTTTCTTTTATTTAAAAACATGCTTTAACGTTCCAAGTTCAATTACTGGGTTGGGAGGATCCTCTAGAGAAAGAAATGGCTACCCACTCCTGTATTCTTGCCTGGAGAATCCCATGGACAGAGGGGCCTGGCAGGCTACAGTCCATGGGATCACAAGAGTTGGACACAATTTAGCAACTAAACCATCACCAAGGTTCTTCTAGGCGTCCATGGTGGTTGCGTGGTAAAGAATCTGCCTGCCAGTGTAGGGGACTTGGATTCAGTCTCTGGGTTGAGAAGACCCCCTGGAGAAGGAAATGGCAACCCACTCCGGTATTCTTGCTTGGTAAATCCCGTGGACAAAGAAGTCTGCTGGGCTACAGTCCATGGGGTTGCAAAGAGTTGTATATGACTTAGCAACTGAGCATGCATGCAAGGTTCTTCGATGACTTTCATGACTTGGTAACTCATTTCTTCTTTAAAAAAACTTTTTTTTGTTTTTTGATGTGGACCATTTTTTAAAGCCTTTATTGAATTGGTTACAGTATTGCTTCTGTTTCAAGTTATTTTTCTCTTTTGCCACAAGGCACATGGGGTCTTAGTTCCCTGACTAGGAATGAAACCTACATCCCATGTGTTGGAAGTTAGATCTTGATCATTGGGCCACCAGAGAAGTCCTGATAACTTGTTTCTTCTTATGACTGAAGACTCCACTGTCTGGGATGTCCCCCAGTTTGTATATCCTTTCACCTATGGAAGGACATCTTGGTTGCTTCCAAGTTTTGACAGTTATGAATAAAGCTGCTGTAAACATTCATATCCATAAGTTTTCAGCTCATGTGGATAAATACCTAGGGTAAAATGACGTTTTAAAATATGATTTTTGAGCCTTTTTCCCCTAGAGTTAGAAGGAAAGTCTTCTTCTCCATTGTAGATAAACCTCCAAAGACAAATCAGGAGGTGAAATAAAGCCAAAAGAGGTTGAATGTTCCCTTCATTTGGGTAGATTAAATACATTGATCTGGGTGGAGACGGATATACCTAACTTTCCATTAACTAGTCATGAAACTTTTCGGCAGTTCGATTGGTTGTCACTGGAATATTTTAGAAACCTTGATGAAAGGGTATGGGTAAAAGCCCGTTAACCAGCTTTGCTGTGAGCATTTTTCTTAGGGGTTGGGGTGGGTGTCTAGGGGATACAACAGGTAAAGAGAAAATCTGATTTCATTTTCCTCCTTTTGCCTAATAATTACATTTTTATACTTTCCATCCTGGTTTTATGACATTTCCCTATTTTAAAAGTGGGTTTTTTTTCTCTTCTGCATCTTCTCTTATTTTGGGGGGCTTCCCTTGTGGCTTAGACAGTAAAGAATCTTCCCTGGGTCAGGAAGATCCCCTGGAGAAGGGCATGGCAGCCCACTCCAGTATTCTTGCCTGGAGAATTCCATGGACGGAGGAGCCTGGTGGGCTGCAGACCATGAGGTCTCAAAGAGTTGGACATGACTGAGCGTAATAATTACATTTTAATACTTTCTCGTTTTATGACATTTCCCCTATTTTAAAAGTGGGCCTTTTTTTGTCTCTTCCGCTTCTTCTCTTATTTTTAGCCTTTCATTTATATTGTTCTTCTAATCACTGTGGTTGGTTGTTCCTTGCTCTTTTGTGGCCCCGAGTTATCCAGCTTACTTTTATTATTCTTGGCAGTTGCATTCTTTGACCTCACCTCTTTAAGCTGTTTTTCTTCATAATATTTGTTCTGAACCAAATTTCTCCTTTAATGCCTTCGTGTGGCTTCCATGCTTCCCAGGGAAAGAGGTTTAATTTTGCTGGAAATAAACTGTGGCCCTATTTTAGGTTAAAATAGTGCTGCTGCTTTATAATCAGTTTTCACAGAATTCACAGTTTGGACTGTTGTTGGCACATTGTTTTGTGAGTCTATACAAGTGGCTGGGAATTACCATATATGCTTGAATATAAGGGTAAGACATAGTTTATCATCTTCAGGAAGGAAGAAGTGCCTTACAGAATGCTTGCAAAGTCTCTCATAGCATCAGTGCACAATCTCCATTATTTTCAACAGCAAAAAACTAGTTAACCTTGACCTGACTCACCGATGGCCTTGGAAACTCTAGAAGTCTGAGGGAACCAATGGAAAGGGAGGCGACGGCATTTTTTGTGGTTTTAATAACAGCTGCTAAAGGGATATGACTCACAGTGGTGAGAGTTTGTGAGACCACTCTAAAATCAATTGACTCAGTGGATAATTTATAGAGATTTTAAATGGGCTCTTATTATTGAAATGGCGTGGGATAATATTTCCAACAAGCACATCACATACAGATTCGAATGGTGCTTTATCTCAAACATCCAGTCCATTGAAAGGTCGTGTTACACTGGAGACTCCTGCTGTTGCCTGCCACAAGTCTGAATGAAATTGTTTCAATAAGATATGAGGGCGTGGGAACAATATTTCTAAAGTAATTATGTTAAGATAGTATATGCTCTGAAATAGGATGGTGCAGCTTCACAGATAAATAGTGTAAATAGTCATTTGATCATTTCAGTGCATTTCTAAAAATTATATACTTGTGTTTTTCAAAAAACCTTCTGAGGGGCAGTGTCTTCCCATTGGAAGAGTGAGGAGGATCCCCTTATATGGTGGTGGTGGTGGTGCCGGGGTTCCCTGCATTTGACATAGGTGACGTCTTTTAAAGACTGGTACAGTTTTTTGAGTGTATGGTTTTACTTGAATCGAAGGGCATGTATACAGTTCTTCCCATTGGTGAATGCGTATGGATTTGTTGTTGACTTGCTAAGTCGTGGCCGACTCTTGTGAGACCTCATGGACTGTAGCCCGCCAGGTTCCTCTGTCCATGGGATTCCCCAGGCAAGAATGCTGGAGTGGGTTGCCATTTCCTTCTCCACGGGATCTTCCCGATCCAGAGATTGAACTCGGAGTCTCCTGCACTGCAGGCAGATTCTTTACCAGTGAGCCACCTGGGAAGCCTGCATGTGGATTGCTGCTACTGCTACTGCTATTGCTACTGCTAAGTTGCTTCAGTCGTGCTGACTCTTAGCGACCACAAGGACTGCAGCCTACCAGGCTCCTCCGTCCATGGGACTTTCCAGGCAAGAGTCCTGGAGTGGGGTGCCATTGCCTTCTCCGGCATGTGGACTGGGGGCTATCTATTTACCTTCCCCAGCTGCTCAGTTCAACACAATCTCCCTTCTCATTCAGGTATTCAGCCTTAAGGCTACGAGTCATGGGTCAAGGATTCCAGTTTTGAAAGCCAGTGGTGACTGTTTCGAGCTCACCTTTTCCTGCACTCGACTCCTTAACTCTTCTCATCTTGAAGTGCTGCCCTTTTGTCATTCCTATGCCAATATTTGCCTGACTGTTCCTTCTTAGCTGGCTCTGAATGTCCTAGTTCCTGCCAGCATGTTGGCGCCTCATTTTCTGCCTTCTCCCTGGGCGTCTCATGTCCTTTGAAGGCTCAGCTTCCTCCCATACTGAGGTTGAAAATCGGTAGTCTGTAGGCAAGATCCAGCCTACAGACTATGGAATGGGCCCCCTGGAGAAGGGCAAGGCTATACACTGCAGTCCTCTGGCTTGGAGAATTCCACGGACTGTAAGGTCGGCCCATGCGCTGTGGTTGTTATTGTGAATTTGTTGCCAACGTTGAAAAACTGGGATTGAATCCAGACTTCTGGCCATCTTGGGAGATGGGATGAGGTGGCAGTACTGGGACTAAGGTGTAAACCCCTGTCCCCAGGAGATGGGACACAGAAGGGGCACTTTGGCGCCCTGGGCTTCCAGAGTTCTAGCAAGTGCTGTTCCCCTCATCTCTGCACTTCCAGGAAGTGCTATCAGTCACCATTTTTGTTTATCATGACCATAATCTGCTAGTCCTAACAACAGAGATAAGAGGACAAAAATAACTCTTTTGGCTATGTCTGTATTTAGAAGTGTGAACATAAAAGCTGGACCAAGAATGCTGTGTTTCAAAACAATGGAAAAAAGCATTTTGTGTATATATAGAAGGGAACTATATGCTCACACATCTGATGTTCATGGTGTGTCTGAGCTGACAGGTTGCAACTTAAGGTGCTCATGATCATTGCCATAGATGGCTTATACCTTCACTCATATTTTTTTCTTCTGGAATCCCAAATGATCTCTTTAATAATGTAGATTCATTGGTATTTACTGGGTTACAGAATGTGCAAAGGTACTGGGGCACAGTGGTAAGCAAGGCAGAATGTTTCATACCTTCTAGGGGCTGACAGCTTGTACAGATACCACCAACCCCTCATACTTGGCATGACCTGGAGCATGTGTCTCCCTCCCACCTCCCAAGTTATCTCAATGTCCATGATCAAAAGCCACTCGTCGTCTGATTAGCAATCTTCATTCCATCTGCAAACTTAATTCTCTTTGGTTATATAATGTTTACATATCCAAGGATTAGAACCCTGACATTTTTGTGGTCTATTTTTCTGTCCACCGTAATAGCTGCTTGCTAAATGGTTTATCATCCCTTGCCAATTTGTGGATGACTCTTGGGCTTCCCTGGTGGCTCAGCTGGTAAAGAATCTGCCTGCAATGTGGGAGGCCTGGGTTCTGTCTCTGGGTTGGGAAGACCCCCTGGAGAAGGGAAAGGCTACACACTCTAGTACTCTGGCTTGGAGAATTCCATGGACTGTATCGGGGAGAGGGGGTGGGTTGTAGAGGCTGAATGACTGAGCGACTTTCACTTCACTTTGGCTGCAAGCATGAAGGTTGTAGGACTGATAATCATATTTTCAATTAAGAGAGAAAAAAAAAGAAACTGTTTGCCTGAATATTCCTTTCTCTGGCTGGTTTTGCTCACCATCTCACAAAAACATGGTCACATTTGTCTTTTCTCAGCTGTTCTAGCAGTGCCTGTCTTTAGTGATGTCTTCTACTGTCTCCTGGTTTTATTAACTTCTAAGTTTCAGCTCTGGCCCCACTTCTTTTGGAAACTGATTGGTTCTGCCCTCCTTGCTCTCTGTCTTCTCTGAAATCCTTTAGCTTTTTGACTCTGCAGCATTTACGTATATCATGTTTCATAAATATTTACTTATTGATTGTGTGAGTTTTGGCAGCAAGCCTTATGGGTTGGTTCAAAGTGGCTCTCAACAGTTCGTTTCCCGTCGGAAGCAAAATGTTATTCCACTGTTTCAAGTGCTTATCTGAAATGTTGTATGGTTTTGTTTATTTCAGAGACTTGAAGATAGAAAACTTGCTGCTAGATGAAGACAATAATATCAAGCTGATAGGTATGACTTTTTTTTTTTTAAAGCAAGATTATCCTTTAAGTGCTGTGTTGTCAATTCTCAGTTATTTATTTCTGACTTTGAAAAGTACCATGGTCTATTTCTAATCCCCAGACAATACTTCTAGTTCATCTCCTTTTACCTGCAACATCTAAGCATGGTTTTGAATAATTTAAACATAAAACATGTTCTTAGGATTCTTCAAACTTTTGCTTCTCTGTTAATTCAGATGGAGCTGAACTTGTGGAGGGGTTCTTTTTACTTGAATTCACCTGAAATCTTCTTAAGAAAAGGGGAACATAGTTTGGTTCAAAGATGCTGCTCTTAGATTGGCCACGCTTTATTCCACTTTTCAGTGAATGTAAGGGCACTGAAATAAGAAGGAATGCAGCTTACCTCCTCTTTTTAATGTCTTCGCTTTAGCCCTGTTATACCGCATGATGGTACAGAGTGAAACAGAGGCTGCTTTAGAGGTCTGTGCCAATCAGGAGGAAATTCCAGGGTGGAGTGACTCATAACTGATTCACCACTAAGGGTCTATAAGCAAATTCACCCCATGGCTTCTTCTCCAGAAATATTCTACTCTTGTTTACCTGTGTGGTTGCTCTTGGCAAAATCGTAGGGCATCATGTTTCCACCCAGATGTTAGCCTCATCTTTTACTCCTTTCTTTTTCCACCCCAAGTACAAGTAATTTCTTCTGCCTTGAAGACTTGAAAAGACTTTCTATTAGAAGAAAAGAGAAGGATCAACAGAACTTTGTGAATTTTAGCTTTTGTACCCAAGAAGGAAATTTTGTTTCGCAAATGCTGAAAACCATCTCCAGACTCTCTAAAACACATCATTCAAATGACCAGTTATATTCCTTGGGATCCCAGATGGCTTCCAACCCAATAACAGGCAAGAGGCTGCCAGGGACTCCAGGCCTCTTGGCTGGGTGATTAAGCATCATTGACACGTGTTGATAAATATACCCATTATTAGGACATTAACAATTAAGAGGAAACCAACCCCCCCCCCAGCCCCAGGGATTTTATAGGATATATTTGGGTTTTATTTATTTATTTTAATTGGAGGATAATTACAATATTGTGGTGCTTGCCGTAGATCAAGAAGAATTGGCCATAGGTATACAAGTGTCCCCTGCATCTTGAAACCCCTCCCCCACCCAATCCCTCCAGCTTGTCACAGCACCAGCTTTGGGTGCCCTGAGTCACACATCAAACTTGCACTGGTTATCTATTTTACGTCTGGTAATGTATATGTTTCAATGCTATTCTCTCAAGTCAGCCCACCCTCTCCTTCTCCCACTGAGTCCAAAAGTCTGTTCTTTCCATCTGTGTCTCCTTTGCTGCCCTGCACGTAGGATTGTTGGTACCATCTTTCTAGATTCCACATAATATGCATTAATATACAGTATGTGTCCTTCTCTTTCTGACTTACTTCACTCTGTATAATAGGCGCTAGGTTCATCCACTTCGTTGAACTGACTCAAATGTGTTAGGATGTATTCTTAGAAGATTCTTGGATGATCAAATAATTTTTTTTTTCTCCTTAAATCAGATTGTTTTACTCTTGAGTTGTCCTGAGAGCCAGGTGCAGCAGCCTTAAACAAGGCAGACTCTGAAATGTCTGTAGGATGTCTTTTTGCTCCTGGTTTCTGAGGTCTGCAGCATTAAACAAAGGCACGTCCTGGTGGAGGTGGGGGGTGAGGAATGGAGGAAAGTAGATTTCTTTGTGGGTTCTCTGGCGGGGTGACCTGGCACTTGTTTTTGGAAAACGTGTGGGGAACAGTCACAGAGTTGCCCTAAAGCTGCAGAGTGTATAAGAGAGCAGGCGGTGTGAAGGCTGGGTGTCCATTATGGTATGAATTAGAGCACTTCACTCCCCTGCGCACTGTCTGTGCCGAGGCCGGCGACCCCAGCACAGTGTAGGCCACTGCCAGGTGGTCCCCTCACCCGCCCAGCACCCCCATGCTCTTTCTGCCCTTCATTTTGCCTCTCTCTCTGCCCCTGTGTGTGTTTTCGCTTCTTTCTCTTCGAGCGATAGCCCTAGACAATCATCGGTGAGAGTGGAGAGTGCTGAAAAGCACAGACCTTTCCACTGCTGAGAAGATTCTGGAAGAACCAGTCTCTGTAAATAGTGGGTGCATTTGCAAGTAGCTCACACCTTGGCCGGGCTCCCCCAGTAGCTCAGCGGTAAAGAATCTTACCGCAATGTGGGAGATGCAGGTTCGATCCCTGGGTTGGGAAGATCCCTTGGAGGAGGAAATGGCAACCCACTCCAGTGTTCTTGCCTGGAGAATCCCCTCACGGAGGAGCCCGTGGGGCAGCACACAGCCGGGCACATGAGCACACACACACACTGGCCACATAATAAACCCTCTTAGAGGAGACCTGTACAAATAAGATGAAGACACGGCAGACCTACATGAGAGCCCACGGGTCCCTTGAGATGGGTGGGGGGACCCTTTAGATACCAGGAGCCATTTTAGGCAGAGTCATCGCCTCTCACTTGGCGGCTTCTGAACTGGTACCCAGGCAGGCATCGTAGCTCATCTGGACACAGCGGGCTGTGTCAAGAAACCAGGGGTCAGGAACCAGAATTCCCGAAACAGCTGCAAAGGAGGCTTTCAGAACTGGGTATCCCTTTGTTAGAACTTCTCACTTGGCACTGTTTGGCTAAACCAAACAGCCCTGATGTCCATGTGAATGGAAAGGGACATTATGCCATCCCAGAGGGCAACTGGGAACTGTATTTTGTTTAGCAGAATCTGCATTTCCTCATTTTTTTTCATACAGAGTAGGTGGGAGAAGAAGGGAGATGTTTGACGCAAAGGAAGCCGTGTCCTAGGTGTTTTCTTCCTTCTGAGTTAGGCAATTTGGATCAGACATCCCTACAGCTGCCCTCTTGCAACTTGAAAGCCCTTTGAACCTTTTCTTCAAAGGAATTACCTAGTTGTTTATTCAAAGGTTGATTATAGCTATTACCATTTTCTCTTAACAGTTTCTCTTTCTTTGAAATAATCTGACATAAATAAATTTACTTAAGCCATGTAAGCCACGGTTCAAGTTAACTAGAATTAACTGGAATAAGATTTGATTTAATTTGGGTCCTTCTCCCCCTTTTTAAAAAAGAAAGCAGTCTGATGTTTTTAGTTTAGTATAATCTTAAAGGGTAACAGCCACAACTTAAAACGATTTTGCATGTCAGTTTTCCAAGACAGCGTTTGTTTGGGTGTTTTTTGAGATTCATTTCATACCTCTCAGAAAACTGCGTGGTAATTGGCTTATGTGTATGCCAAATCTAATTGACGCAGACCCGTGTGACATCACTGGGAGGTAAACTTCCCCCTTGTTTCACAATTCTAATTATAGGCACATGTGTGAAATTTTAATAATTACAGTTGTGCATGTGAAACACACTAGTTATTTCTCCACAATATATTTTACATGAAACCCTTTTGGCCAGGCCTACATAAGTCACTTAAAATGTAGATTTTATCTTTTCTGTCCCACAGACCTCTGCTCATTTATCTTTTTGAAAGTGTGCTTAAGACAAGGCAAGACGCCAGTGTTCACAAGCTTGCTTGGGAGCAAGTGAGGAATCTGGTCTCTTATTTCCCCCCTCCCCATCCCTGCTCTCTGTTAAGATCAAGCACTTAGTTGTAGCCCCAAATCAAGAGCTGAGGGAGTAAATTGAAGGAGTTAATGGAACCCTCGGAGATCAGGAAGTGAGACTTTTAGTTTATGGGTTCTCAGGAGACTGACTGGGCCTCTAACATGACTATTTATAAAATTATTCTTGAAATGTTGGCCCAGTTAATATGTTTATTCCAAGGTGCTGTCTCTCCATCTTACCATAGTGGGTGCTCTGTATGCATTGATTGTCTCCTTAAATTTCCTTTGGGAAATTTTTTTCTTTTTAGCGATTTTTTTTTTTTGATGTAGACCGTCTTTTAAAGTCTTTATTGAATCTGTTACGCTGTCGGTGGTGGTGGTGGTGGCTTCATCATTAACACATGTCCGACTCTTGCGATCCATGGACAGTGTTGCTTTCTCTTTTATGCTTTGGAGTTCTGGCCACAAGGCATGTGGGATTGTAGATCCCTGACCTGGGATTGAACCTGCAACCCCTGCACTGGAAGGTGAAGTCTCAACCGCTGGGCCACCAGCGAACTTTAAATGGCCATTCGATTGAAAGCTCAGAATCGTTTTTCTACTTCTGACCCACTTCCCATTTCTCCCAATTCAGTGATACTACAGGGTAGAACCTGAGAGCAGGGGCCCTCAGAGCCTCTAGAACAGAGATCTCCTAAAACACGAATCCAAGAGAGCCATGGGCCCCCCCAAAAGGGCCTCCTAGTGCAAGCTGGGCTGAAGGGAAAGCAAATAGGGGCCTTTTGTTCTCTTGTTTGTGAAGGCGGGAGTGGATGAGTAGGGAGCAGAGGAAGACACAGGAGGAGAGAGGTTAAGAGAGAAAAAACAAAACTCTCCCAAACAAAAGAAGAGTCAAGTGTGTGAACAGGCAGCGCTCCTGGTGGGTTTGCCCATCCTGATTTGGGTTCTGGTTTTTCATCCAAGCTTCAGCTGAAGAGTTTGGGTGACTTTCAGAGCCTTGATGTGTTTTCCGCCTGGATGAGTTTCTATTTAGAAATGCTTTCATTGCACAGCTTAACCCAGCGATCATAGAGGGGAATGTTTGCGGTGCATCTTGGCCCGTGGTGTATGAGTAACTTCATGGACTCACAACTCTGCCTTCCCGGCCCCCAGCGGGTTTTTTCTTTCATGTGCTTCTCTGCAGCTTTCACAAGAGCCACGCCTTTGCAGGTGGAGACGTGTTAGCGTGAAGGAAAACAAGAAGTTAGATGTATGTCCTGCCAGTTGAGAAAGTGCAAGGATTTTTTTTCTCTCTCGATGTGGAGCCTGTCTCGGACCACAGCCCCTTTCTGTCTGAGCCCCGTGGGCCTAGTCTTCTCTTTGGGGACCAGAACCATAAATATTTACATTGAAGTTCAAAGGAGGAGGCATGATCTTAATTCTCCACTCAACAAAGTTTGAGGAATGATATCAGATGAGGACCAGACACTAACTGCTCTCTAATGATCTGTCAGCTCCCCTATCCATAAAATCAAAAATAAACAGAGCACAGAGGGCATAATGGGCCCAGCGTGGCTTTAGATGCACTGAGTGCTTCTTTCTTCTGCCCCCTGCCTTAATCACCCAGGATCCAAGCAATGGATCCTTGCTAGGAGGTCATTTAGTCTACTTCTCATTGCTGTTTTTCTGGCTTTTTTTTTTTTTCCCCCCCAGCCAACGCTCGGCATTGTCTGAATCACTGGGTGTATTTTTCCCCCTCTTTTCAAATCACCATATGTTGCCTCATGCATTGGGAACATTCTTTTTTAAGAGGCTTGCATGCAATGAAAACATTCAGCTGAAAAAAGTTAACTCTACTGGGTGGGATCGCGTGTCGTCTGGGGGACACTGACACCCGCTGGAGAAGATCAATCTTCCTTCACCTCTTACCCCCTTGGCCACTTGGAAGCCAGCAGGCTGACTCCAAGGACTGTTGGCTCGTTTTCTTCTCCTGCCTTAGTCCTCGAAAGCAAGCAAGCCTGTCTTGTTTTCCTGGATGACTCATAACCCAGGAGTTGATGAAAATATGTTTTGGTTCAGCATACTTTTTAGCTCTCACTGGATTTGATTGTGAGGCCCTGCTAGAAAATATTTCCAGTTGGGCCGGGGAACCACTGCCTGACATTCTTCTGTCTTGAGACCCATATCCAGAGGTTACGGTTCCCAGCTGCTGGGTTTCCTGGTGGATGCGAAATGATGTGTTAACCCCAGAGAATGTTTCCTTTCCTGCTGCCTGCCCCCCACCTCCCTCCTTGTTCGCGTCCACGGTTTTCTGTATCTGAGCTGGTTTTGTCCTCCTCTTCACAGACTTTGGTTTGAGCAACTGTGCAGGGATCCTGGGCCATTCCGACCCGTTCAGCACGCAGTGTGGCAGTCCCGCATACGCCGCTCCCGAACTCCTTGCCAGGAAGAAATACGGCCCCAAAATCGATGTCTGGTCCATGTGAGTTACTGAGCTTCCAAAACGGCGCTCTTATGACCTGTCTCCCTCCTACTGTCTGCATGGTCCCTTTCTGAGGAGATAACCTTTGAGTGTTTAATGAGCATGAATTATCAGCTCTGGGATATATACACAGTGATTCTTTGGGCTTCCACATTCCACCACTGTTCTTTCTGTCGTTTTTCCACCAACTGCTCCAAGAGGCCCTAAATTTAAATTCAACAAGGTGCAGGGGGGAGAAGAAAACAACCGAGCACTTGCCAAGATGATTTCTGGTTTCATGAGTCACTCGTGTCCTTCCCTGCTTTCCATCAGCATCAGCGTAAAACCCAGCCTCAGCCCTGGCCCTGCACCTCACTGAGGGTCTGTCCACCTCTCCTGTCCTCTTCACCCACTCCCCCCGCCCCTCCCCAGCTGCTCACGGTTTTCACACCAGTTGTCTTCTGTTTTGTCTTCCCCGCCTCTGGGCTTTGCAGTCCTGTGTCTTTCACTGAAGTGTAGTTGACATACAATATCATGTTAGTTTCAGGTGCATACCATGGTGATCCGACATTTATATATATTGCGAATTGACCAGCACAGGAAATCTAGGAACCATCTGTCACCATACGGAGTTACTGCTGTGTTAGACTGTATTCCCTAAGTCCTCCGTGACTTATTTATTTTCTAACCGGAAGTTTGTACATTTGAATCCCTTCATCTGTTTTGTTCCACCTCCCACCCCGCCCCTGGCCCCGGCCAACACTCAGTGGTGCTTTCCTCTGGAATGCTGTTTCCCAGCTCTTCGAATGGCCTGTCCAGCTCCATGTTCCAGTATTGATCAGTGTCACCACTGTGGAGTCCGTCTCTTGTTCTGGGGATGCCTAGCACATGGCATGGAGACTGGGCTGGAGAGGGAGAATGAAGAAAGGAGGGAAGGAAGGATAGAGGGAGGGAGGAAGGAGAAGAAGGAGAAGAAGGAGGGAAGGGAGGGAGGGAGGGCAGGACAGGCATTTCAACCAGGTGAACAGAGGCTGGAGAGAGTGAAAGTGTTAGTAGTGGGGAAGATCGCCCGGAGGAGGAAATGGCAACCCACTCCAGTGTTCCTGCCTGGAGAATCCCATGGACAGAGGAGCCTGGCGGGCTACTTGGGGTCACAAAGAATCGGACGTGACTGAGTGACTTCGCACTTTTGGACTATAGTCTGCCAGGCTCCTCTGCCCATGGGATTCTCCAAGCAAGAATATGGAGTGGGTTGCCATTTCCTCCTTCAGGGATCTTCCCTACCCAGAGATCGAACCCAGGTCTTCCACATTGCAGGCAGACTCTTCAACATCTGAGCCACCAGGGAAGCCTGAGAAGCTAGAGGGTCAGCACTAAAGCTGGTAGAGGAAGCAAACAGAGGAATGTGAGTGAGTGAGGGGATTGCAGAAGGTCTGCTTAGAGATTATTCAGAGGAACCAGAGACGAAACGAGAATCCGAGGGCACCAGAATCCCCTGAACGTTCCAAGAAAGGGCCAACTCTCCTTGGAAGTGCAGCTCAGCTAAATCAGCCGGGGGGTGAGACGTTAGTGGGGGTCAGCCTCTGTTGCTGAGGCTCTGAGTGCGCTGTTTCCTTTGATCCTCAGAACCACCTGTGAGGCTGGGTATTACCCTTTTCCACACAGACAGGAGGGTGGCTTGGTGGTTAGTGCGGCCCAGGGCCACTCAGCCTGTAGGCTGGGGAGCTGCGCTCAGCCCTCAGGGCTCTTCAAGCCTCAGGCTGAGCTCTGGGTCCTTCCCAATTCTCCAGAGAATGTGAGAAGGCTGCCGTGTGCAGCGGGTGCCATGTGCAGAAGGTGCTGTGTGCAGAGGGTGCCATGTGCAGAGGGTGCCGGTGTGCAGAGGGTGCTGTGTACAGAGGATGCCATGTGCAAAAGGTGCCTGTGTGCAGAGGGTGCTGTGTGCAGAGGATGCTTTGTACAGCTGACTCACTGGGGACCCCTGGGGCAGGGGACTGGTAGTAGGTAGCAGAGGCAAAGGATGCTTCCTCTTTGAGGTGCCCTGGGTGATGTTACCAGCATTGCTACTCACAGACTCTTTTTATGCTGTTCCCAGACGGGCCTCAGAATCTTTCTTAACACGGTCTTCCAGGCAGCCAACCTCAGTGGATTAGAGTCAATACATAGGTGAAATCCATTCATGCCCTTGTGCAGCGGGTGCCATGTGCAGAAGGTGCTGTGTGCAGAGGGTGCCATGTGCAGAGGGTGCCGGTGTGCAGAGGGTGCTGTGTACAGAGGATGCCATGTGCAAAAGGTGCCTGTGTGCAGAGGGTGCTGTGTGCAGAGGATGCTTTGTACAGCTGACTCACTGGGGACCCCTGGGGCAGGGGACTGGTAGTAGGTAGCAGAGGCAAAGGATGCTTCCTCTTTGAGGTGCCCTGGGTGATGTTACCAGCATTGCTACTCACAGACTCTTTTTATGCTGTTCCCAGACGGGCCTCAGAATCTTTCTTAACACGGTCTTCCAGGCAGCCAACCTCAGTGGATTAGAGTCAATACATAGGTGAAATCCATTCATGCCCTCGTAAGTATCTAGCATGTCATCTGCCCATAATAGTTATTTATGTATGAGTGGGGGCTTCCCAGGTGGCTCAGTGGTAAAGAACCCATCTGCCAGTGCAGGAGCCACAGGAGATGCGGGTTCAATCCCTCGGTCGGGAAGATCCCCCGGAGGAAGAAATGGCAACCCACTCCACTATTCTTGCCTGGGGCAGAGGAGCCACCTGACAGTCTACAGTCTGTGTGGGGTTGCAAAGAGTCAGACATGACTAAGTGGCTGAGCACGCACATACGCATGTATGAATGGGTGAAGGTGAAAGTCTGAGTCTATAATCACTCTCTTTCCTCAGCATTTAGGAATGTATTTATGCTAAATGGAAAGCTTTGAGAGGAATAGTTTGTGAAACAAAAAACAAAACAAAATGAAACAACAAACCCCCTCCCTCCAAAGAAAACACAAACAAACCACGTGGACAATGGGTAGTCTGAAAGACCAGGGGTTCAGGGGTGTCACAGAACTGTGGTGATAGGGATGGGCCGGGTGATAGTGATCAAAGGGAAAGGACTTGGAAAAGAGGTGATGGTTTGCTCCTGGGGTCCTGCTCTCGAAGGGGCTGGACAGTACAGCGGAATCACTGGTCGTCATGGTGACAGAGCTCAGCCTGTGTAGCGGGACCCTTTCTGGCCCATGACTAACAAAACAGGCATCTCCGCAAAGTCTAGAACTGCTGGTGGAAGGAAGGAAGGAAGGAGCCTGTGGCTGTCAGAGCTGTAGGAGACCACCTGGCCTTTTAACTGGCTGGGGCCTCTCCTGGAAACACTAAGACAGAGACTGATTATATGTCATGTGTGGAGAAACACAAAGGAAAATGAAGTGTATGGACACTAAGGGAGAAAGGGGGCGTGGGATGGATTGGGAGACTGGGATTAACACTTACACGTGACTGATGGGTGCGTGTGTCAGTTGCTCAGTCACGTCCGACTCTGCAACCCCCATGGACTGTAGCCGGCCAGGCTCCTCTGTCCGTGGGATCCTCCAGGCAGGAATACTGGAATGGGCTGCCATGCCCTTCTTCAGGGAATCTTACCTACCCTCGAATCGAACCTGGGTAGGCTGCATCTCCTGCATTGGGAGGGGGATTCTTTACTACTAGTGCCAAGGCAATGGCAACCCACTCCAGTACTCTTGCCTGGAAAATCCCATGGACGGAGGAGCCTGGTGGGCTGCAGTCCATGGGGTCACTGAGGGTCGGACACGACTGAGAGACTTCAGTTTCACTTTTCGCTTTCATGCATTGGAGAAGGAAATGGCACCCCACTCCAGTATTCTTGCCTGGAGAATCCCAGAGACGGGGGAGCCTGGTGGGCTGCCGTCTGTGGGTCGCACAGAGTCGGACACGACTGAAGCGACTTAGCAGCAGCAGCAGCAGTGCCACGTGATGCTATGTATAAAATAGACCACTGATGGGAACCTAGCACAGGGAACCCTGCTTAATGCACTGTGGTGACCTGAATGGGAAGGAGATCCAGAAAAGAGGGGATATATGTGTACATATAGCTAATTCATTTTGCTTACAGTAGAAACTGACGCAACGTTGTAAAGCAACTATAGTCAAATAAAAATTAACTTTTAAAAACAAAAATGAAAAGCACAGGCTGCAAAAGGATCCTAGGTCAGTATTAAGCTCAGACTTTGTTCCTGCCCCTTCTTCTGAGTCCCTGGACCCTGGAAAGGAATCCATGTTTAGTGACCATTTTAGATGTTCCCCTTCTTAGTTTTGGGGCCCTGGGATTAAAATAAAGAGACTTGGGCCATTGCCACCTGCTGTGTCCACATCCGTCCAGTGGCTCCATCCAGGCGGAGGTGAAGCTTCAGAAGAAACTGCAGAATAAGCAGAGATGACCTGAGACTAGGATGCCCGGACCCGCGCCTCCCTCTTCCACCCTCGTTGCTGGCAGGACTGTGTCTGGGCCAGTGGGGCACTTCTCTGCTAACTTCCACTTAATTGCATTTTTCTTTTTTTTCAAGATGATGATGTGCAACTGAAGGTCTCTTAAAAGCTCTCATCAGGCCTCATTCTTGGTCATGATGCTGTCAAGCAATGTACACGAAAGCCTTTGTTAAGTGATTATGTAATTTACCGACTCTGGGCTTCAGTTGATCCTGACAATGCTCTGGAGGCCCATGGGGGATGTCCAGGTAGACCAGATACCCCAGCCCACTGAGTCCTTTGTTTTGGTCCCCAACATGGGGAGTCGAGGTGGAATAAATTCTCACCCTTGCTCAGCCACCAAAGACCATGCTTTACTCTTTCTAGAAACCAGGTTTTCCCAGAGCAACTCTGTGTTAGCTGACTCCCTGGAACATTCCCCAGGGGGATGAGACCCCCATGACCCACACTCATTCACAGGGATGCTATAAACTAAGCCCTTTTTAGAAGCTGTTGATAAAGCTTAAAAAACAATAGGAAGCCATGTGAGCCACACGCTGGCTTATGAGAGATTTGTTCACTCGGCACATATTTGTGGAGCCAGGCACTGGGCCGAATTCCGAGCGCACGACAGTCTGTCCGACTCCTGTAATGATCATGGTTAACCCTTGTGTACCTCCCTCCGAGTGTCGGGCAGTGTTCAAGGGCTTTGCGTGTTTTAGCTCATCTCATCTCATCTGCCTCAGAAGTCTTCAAGAGAATGCTGTGTTGTCCCCCTTTGCAGATGAGGACACTGAGGCGTGAAGAGCTGTAGACACTCGCCCAGATAACACAGCTGATGGGTGATGGGGCCACGATGGGCCAAGGTGGTTTGCCTCTAGAGTTCTGCCTTTAATCGTCACCCTCTACTGCTTCTGCCGTGTTGCTCTTCCTCTTGTAGGATTCTAGTGGGGCAGGCAGGCAGTTTTTTAAAAAGCTATAAATTCACTTCAGTAGCCTCTCTGGAGGAAGTGGGAGGGCTGCAGGTAACAAGGATGGGGGTGGCCTCTTGAGAAGACCTCCAAGCCGAATCGAGGATGAGAAGAATCAGCTATGAGGGGAAGAAGATGTGGGCAGAGGCTCCAGGCAGGGCAGAACAGGATGTGTGAAGGCCTCAGCGTGGGAAGGAGTGGGGAGGGGTGTGAATTTTGCCCTAAAGGAAGGGAGAGGCTATGGGACAGTTGTAAACAGATGCAAAATGAAAGAGGAAAGAGAAAGACAAATGGGAGTCCTAACCCCCAGGACCTCAGAATATGACCTTGCTTAGAGATGGGGTCTTGAATGAATTGAATGAGATCATCAGGATGGGCTCTGTTCCAACAGGACTGTGTCCTCATATAAAGGGGAGATTAGATCCAGGGAGACATAGGGAGAAGGCCATGTGACGATGAAGGCAGGGACCCGGGTGACCCATCTGCGTCAAGGAACCCCAGGTGGCCAGCAAACCAGCAGGGCTCAGGGGCCGCGGGAAACAGACCCTCCCTCACTGCCCGCAGGGAACGCCAACCCTGCTGACACCTTCCACTCAGACTCCGAGCCTCCAGAATTGTGAGATGATAAATTTCTGTTATTTAAACTCTGCCCTCTCAGGAAAGGTCAAGGTGAGTGAAAACTGAGTGGTCCAGATCCCAAGAGCCAATCTCTTCCCAAGTGTGGAATATTTCCTTTGTGAAGTCACATGCACTACCTGACGGATGAACTGGACAAGCTGAAGTCTCAGCCACCCCTCATCCCTGCCCCCCAGTGGACTGTAAGCCTCCGTCAGCTCCCCTAAGAGAGGGCATCAGACGGTCAAATCATAAAACAGAAGTCTCAGTCCTTGCTGTGCCCTATAGGCAACGCATTATTGGCTATATGAAAACCAGAAAGCAAAGAAAACCCCCAGTATGTAGAACTTTGTTTACATGATGGTGGAAAAGTCCCAGGAGTAAGAGAGGGTAAGCCTTGCTGCAGAAATGCTTTTGAAGAGTCCTCTGAGTCACATTTGCTTGTGTCTGTTTGGGCAAAACAGATGGCCCAATGGCCAAGCCTAGGGTCAGGAGGAGAGAGATTTTCTACCCCTTGATGGAAAGAGTAATGTGGAATTTGTGGTTATTTTTAAAAATGGAACACACTTATCTACTGCTATCTACAATCTGCCTGCAATGCCGGAGACTCGGGCGATGCCAGTTTGATCCCTGGATCAGGAAGGATCCTCTGGAGTAGGAAATGGCAACCTACTCTAGTATTCTTGCCTGGAAAATTCTGTAGATAGACAAGAGGAACCTGGTGAGCTAGAGGCCATGGGGTTGCAAAGAATTGGACACAACTGAGCATGTGCGCACAAACATGTTCTGCTGTGGATTGAATGATGTCTCCCCCAAATGCATATGTTAAAGCACTCACTCCCAATGTGTTGGTTATTTTTAAAAATGGAACACACTTATCTACTGCTATCTACAATCTGCCTGCAATGCCGGAGACTCGGGCGATGCCAGTTTGATCCCTGGATCAGGAAGGATCCTCTGGAGTAGGAAATGGCAACCTACTCTAGTATTCTTGCCTGGAAAATTCTGTAGATAGACAAGAGGAACCTGGTGAGCTAGAGGCCATGGGGTCGCAAAGAATTGGACACAACTGAGCATGTGCGCACAAACATGTTCTGCTGTGGATTGAATGGTGTCTCCCCCAAATGCATATGTTAAAGCACTCACTCCCAATGTGATGGTATTCAGAGATGGAGCCTTTGGGAGGTCTTGAGGATGGAGACTTCATGATGGCATTCTTTTGAGAAGAGCTTGCTTAGTCTCTCACATGTGAGGACGCAGAGAGAAGGTGGCTAGCTGCTGCTGCTAAGTCACTCCAGTCATGTCCGACTCTGTGGGACCCCATAGATGGCAGCCCACCAGGCACCCCCATCCCTGGGATTCTCCAGGCAAGAAAACTGGAGTGGGCTGCCATTTCCTTCTCCGAGGTGGCTGTCTACAACCAGGAAAAGAAACCTCAGTGGAACTTGACCACGCTGGCATCCTGATCCAGACTTCCAGCCTCCAGAATTGTGAGAAAATTAACTTCTGGTGGTTAAACCACCCCTTCGGGTTATGGTAGTCAAGCTAAGACACTTGCTTATAGGTGACCTAGAAGTCTCACCTTTAAACCAATAGAGCATATCAGGAGACACTGTGCAGAGAACAAATGTGGTTGCTCAGGTGGGTTAAATTCAAGAAGGCATCAGGGACTTCCCTGGCAGTTCAGTGGTTGAGATTTCGCCATTCAATACATGGGGTCCAGGTTCAGCCCCTGGCTGGGGAGGTAAGATCCCACAGGGCTCATAGCCAAGAAACCAAAACATAAAACAAAAGCAGTATTGTAACAAAAAATTCAATAAAGACTTAAAAAATGGTCCACATAAATTTTTTTTTTTAAAGAGAGGCATCGGAGGAGAGTTTAATCTACTTCTGAGGGATGAAGTAGTTTGTCAGGTGGAGAAGAGGAGGAGAAAATTTCCAGGCAGAGGGAACAGTTGAGCAAAGGCAGGAAGGTATGAAAAGCCTGATTCCTTCTGCTCTTAATCTTGGAGAAAACACAACTTCAGAGCCTTCTTTAAGAGATGAATTTCCCACCACTTTGGAGTGTTGTGTCTGAGATGCTGGGTAGGTTTCTATTTGGTGCCCACCACTTGGCTGGCAGCACTGGAAATGGAAAGCCCAAAAAGAATTTAATTTGAAAGGCTGTTTAAAAAAAGAGTGAAAGTGGGACCAGTTTTCTCCCTGGGTCAGACCCTGTTATTACAGAGCATCCCTCTTTATAGTTCTGAAACAACAACAGAAGGAAGACACTTCCAAAACCAAAAGCAAGCTCCCATCTCCACACATGGTTTTGTTTTTTTTGTGACCTTGCCAGGTAGATGGGGCCTTTCTTTAAGACTTCTGACACTGGTTCTGGAAGAAAACCAGCTTGTCATTCAAGGAAACCATGGGAAAGAAAACTCTTCCCCACCAATGGGGCCCTAGGAGACTCCTCCTCTAGTGAATCAGGAATTAACAATGGAAATGGAAAATGGTGAGCATGTGGACAGTGACTGCAGCCATGAATTAAAAGATGCTTGTTCCTTGGAAGGAAAGCTATGACCATCCTACAAAGCATATTAAAAAGCAGAGACTTCCTTTTTCCAACAAAGGTCCATTTAGTCAATGTTAGGATTTTTCCAGTAGTCATGTACAGATGTGAGAGTCTGACCATAAAGAAGATTCTCCATTTCAAGTCCTGCTCAGGAAGGCTCAGGTCTCACTTTGGGATATAAGAATCAGCAGCATTTATCATCCTGGAGATTCAGCCTAAATTGAGAGAGAGAAAAAAAAGGGGGGAGTCCCATTTTTAAAATCATATTACATATAATATATAAGCTATCTCAGCAATAAGCAATATTTATAGGGTCTTAATTATGAGTACTGATGAACTGATGCTTTCAAATTGTGGTGCTGGAGAAGTCTCTTGACAGTCCTTGAACAACAAGGAGATGAAACCAATCAATCCTAAAGGAAATGAACCCTGACTATTCATTGGAAAGACTGATGCTGAAGCTGAAGCTGCAGTACTTTGGGCACCTGATGTGAAGAACTGACTCATTAAAAGAGACCCTGATGCTGGGAAAGACTGAGGGCAGGAGGAAAAGGAGGTGACAGAGGATGAGATGGTTAGATAGCATCACTGACTTAATGGACATAAATTTGAGCAAACTCTGGGAGATATTGGAGGACAGAGGAGCCTGGCATGCTGCAGTCCATGGGGTCACAGAGTCAGAATATGACTTAGTGACTGAACAACAGCAACATCTTGGGGAATTCCCATTATTTTCAACAGTCAGTGTTTTTGTATTTGGACAATATACGAATATCTCTAGAATAATTCACTTCTTCCCTTTAATCCATATGAATAAAATATCTATATCTTTATCCCCAATGAATTTTGCAATTTCAGAGACAAAAACTAAATCTTCATTCTGTTGCAGTGAACCTTTTTTTTTTTTATTTGTTGACTGGCTTTTCCTCAAAGTGGCATATATGCTAATTAAAAAAAAACTTGAATGCAGACATACTTTTTAAATGAAAAGAATCAAAACTAACTTAATTTTCAAAATATTACAGTGCTCTCTAGAGAACTTTGGAGAGTCTCTAAGGGTAGGGAAAAGGGGAATGGAGAATTCTGTCCCCCAGGGATTGAGAATACAACAATTTTTTTCACCAAAGTTGCTCTTGACTCTCACGGGGCCATCTGGAGTGGGGGAAGCATTTGTGTGAAGACCTGGTGCTTAGTTGAGTGCCCTGCACAACATATCCAGACCATCTTCCCAGGCACACTGAGTGGGAAAAATCTGTCCCAGTGCTGTCCTTTTGGGTAGACAAGTTGGCTGAGGGGTGCCATCTTGTTTCCAATTCTTCTATCCCTGTGTAGACCTAGGCTCTCAGGAGGAAGAGCTGGAGAATTCGTTTTAGTCCCCAGAACTGTTTTGTAAAAGTACACCAGACACCACCAGCTACTTCCAGGACTCAAATCTGGAAGGATAGCATTTTGTCTCCATTCAGACTCCCTTCAAATGAAAGATGGCAGGAGAAACAGGCAGAAAGACCAGCCTGATGACTACTTTTGGGTAGTTTAGAGCTTTTTGACTTTTTTTTTTTTTTTGAGCAGAGAAAGGTTCATTGCAAGGCCATGCAAAGAGATGAGGTGGCTTATGCCCTAAAAAGCCTTGAGCTCCCCAAAGGGTTTTGGCAAAGCATTTTTAAAAGCTAGGCGAGGGAGGAGGGCTTCCTCGGGTTACATGCACATTGACTTTCAGAAGAGAAACTTTCTTTAGCTTCAGAGATTTTTCAGTTACAAAATCCAAGACTTTTTGTTTTTGGAGCTAGCATGCACACTTAGAAGAGAAGAGGGAAGAAAGGAAAAGGAGGAGGGGAGTCCTAAAATCCACAAGAAAATAATCTTTTGTTGAACACAGACCATATAATGGAGTAGTAGTGAACTTCCTGATTTTCCAAATGGATGGCTCTGTTCCCATTCTATTTTTAAGACCTTAAATTGGAGGTTGTACTGAAAGCTGATACTGAAATGTGGAAGGCTATTNCTGTGTAGACCTAGGCTCTCAGGAGGAGGAGCTGGAGAATTCGTTTTAGTCCCCAGAACTGTTTTGTAAAAGTACACCAGACACCACCAGCTACTTCCAGGACTCAAATCTGGAAGGATAGCATTTTGTCTCCATTCAGACTCCCTTCAAATGAAAGATGGCAGGAGAAACAGGCAGAAAGACCAGCCTGATGACTACTTTTGGGTAGTTTAGAGCTTTTTGACTTTTTTTTTTTTTTTGAGCAGAGAAAGGTTCATTGCAAGGCCATGCAAAGAGATGAGGTGGCTTATGCCCTAAAAAGCCTTGAGCTCCCCAAAGGGTTTTGGCAAAGCATTTTTAAAAGCTAGGCGAGGGAGGAGGGCTTCCTCGGGTTACATGCACATTGACTTTCAGAAGAGAAACTTTCTTTAGCTTCAGAGATTTTTCAGTTACAAAATCCAAGACTTTTTGTTTTTGGAGCTAGCATGCACACTTAGAAGAGAAGAGGGAAGAAAGGAAAAGGAGGAGGGGAGTCCTAAAATCCACAAGAAAATAATCTTTTGTTGAACACAGACCATATAATGGAGTAGTAGTGAACTTCCTGATTTTCCAAATGGATGGCTCTGTTCCCATTCTATTTTTAAGACCTTAAATTGGAGGTTGTACTGAAAGCTGATACTGAAATGTGGAAGGCTATTGCTTTTAGGCAGAGAATTATTTTTAATTTTTATAAGGCAGTTTCTTTCTTGAAGAATCACACGGAAGCAAGGCATGTCAGCTGAAGGTTTTCTCAGCTTCACTCTGGTATAGGCTGAGCTGCCCACCAGGCCCCGTGAGAACCAGTATTCACACCCTCCCCCACACCATAGCTCTGCCAATTACTTTGTCTCTTGTGTCTTGTTAAAGTTGCTGGTTGACTTCTCCAGGGAGCTGAGTCCCTCTGTCTTTCCTTTCAGAGATGCCAAGTGATACCCTAGCTTTCCCTCCAGGGAGTATTTTTGTGTATTAGACTAAGTATCAGGACCACTATTTGGCTCCTAATTTTTTTAAAATAATTATTTTCATTTATTTCTTTTGCTGTGTTGGGTCTTGGTTGTGTCGCAAGGGCAGTAGAGTGCAGGCTCCAGTAGTTGCAGCACATGAGGTCTCTAGCTGTGGCCCACAGGCTTAGTTGCCCTTTGGCATGTGGGATCTTAGTTCCCTGACCAGGGACTGAACCCGAGTCCCCTGCATTGCACAGCAAGTTCTTAACCACTGGACCACCAGGAATGTCCCCTGGCCCTTGGTTTAATCCTAACGATTCCACATCTACATTTCCTGGGACCCCTTCCTCTCTTCTTCCAGCTACCTTCTGGTGCACTTTTTCTTTCTTTTTTGACATCAGAGTATTCCACCTAGTCAGTGTCTCTGGATTTGCTTGCATCTGTTGGTGACTCACCCTTATTTCTCTCTGTTTGGAAGCCTTGAATTTATTTCTTGTTGCCCTCCTTTGGGCTTCCCTCGTGACTCAGTGGTAAAGAATCTGCCTGCAATGCAGGAGATGTGGGTTCGATCCCTGGGTCTGGAAAATCCCCTGGAGGAAGAAATGGCAACCCATATCCAGTATTATCCCATGGACAGGGGAGCCTGGTGGGCTATGGTCCATGGGAATGCAAAGAGTTGGACATGGATGAGCGACTGAGCATGCACGCGTGTCGCCCTCCTTCATCCCAACATCTCGTTCCTTTCTTTCAAACTCTCTGTGGTTCTTGGGGGCCCCATGTCTGCCAGGGAGAAGCGAGAAAGCCCCCGGGCCATGTTTCAAAAGACACATCAGGAAATTCTGAACGTGTTTTGAAACTTCTACTAATTCTGTGGGATTACGGAGGTTTATACACCACATTCCACATTTCTCCCTTGGTATTCTCACATCCTTCCGAAATGTCAAAGGGGCTAGATTTTCCTTATCCAGATATTAAACATGTATGAAAACTCTAGGGGAGGGAGATTAAGATGCTCAGTCTGGTTTCCCTTTTCAAATGTACTGTGTAGGACTATTAATGTAGATTTCCGTTATTATTTGGCAATGGGGTACACATATAATTGTAGCTTTTTATCTCTTGTTTTTAAAAAGTTTTGTGGTGAAACAATAGGTCACATTTATAAAGTACTAAGATTATGCCAGGCATGGCATTCAGGACTTTCTGTGGCTTAGTTCATTTGACCCTGATACGACCTGAGAGGTGGGGTCTATTATTATCCATATTTTATAGGTAAGAGATGCTGGGTAGAGAGCTGAGTCTTCTTTACAGATTTATGACTGTTTTTGTTGATGACAAACTTTTCCAAGAGAAGTGGAAATTGGGGGTGAATTTGGTCAATAAGCAGTTTGTTGTTGTTCAGTTGTGACCCCTTGGACTGTAGCCCTCCAGGCTCCTCTGTCCATGGCATTTTTCAGGCAAGAATACTGGAGTGGGTTGCCATTCCCTTCTCCAGGGGATCATCCTGACCCAGGGGTCAAACCTGCATTGCATGCAGGTTCTTTACCGTTTGAGCCACTAGGGAAGCCTACTACATGGATTGAGTTTCAAAAAAACCACCTGTGGGAAAAATAATTTTGTTCAAGTACCAGACTCTTCAGCTTTACATATGAGTGTCAGAGCGAGAATTAATGCACACCGAGGTGAGTGGGGACAGGACTGACTGGTCCCACAGCTGATGGGTAGGAGTTGTAGACCTGGCTCAGTATTTGAAGCCCTTGCCCATGCATAGAGTTGCCCTGAATGGCCTGAGCTGCCTTAGGGGGTTGGAAGAGCTTGACTCTGAAGCTTTACCAGGGTCCCCAACAACAGCTCTGTGGAGTGTCCCATGGGGTTTCCATCCCCAAGAGCCATGTGTCCAAGACCCCTTTAAATGCACAAATGGTACAATTTGGAGGGCCCTCTTAGCTTTCCCTCTTTATCAGTCTCCAAGAATCCTCCAAGCAGGGATGGCTCTGCCTCAAACGTACCCACAGTGCAGCAATGCACTGAAGGTTCTCAAACAGGTTAGTTCCCCTAATCCCCTTTTCCTCTGCCGCCAGACTACCTCTCCTCCCAGCTTCCTGGCTTCTGTTATATCACCACCATCGTCCGGCTTTCCATGCTGCGTCTTGGCATCTCTCCTTCAAACGTCCCTATTGCTAATTTTCCTCCTCTCTCTACTGTATGCTGGCCCTCCCATTCAGAACTTAATGAACATCATGCCTCAGTCTGCCGGTCCCCATTCTGAGCTCCTTTCACCCACTTCATGCCAGATGACTGCCCTGCAAATTATTTGACCACAGAAGGTTTATTCACCCAACATCTAGTCTTGTCTTGAGGATGGTGTTCCACTCAGCACACACAGGGAAATGCTGCTTTAAACAGTGCTGCGTATGCTTTGTTCATTCTTACCTGCATTTTCTTAAAATTTAAATATTTATTATTTATTTTGGCTGTGCTGGGTTGTTGTTGCCGAGCAAGGGCTTTCTCTCATTGCTGCGGGTGGGGGCTACTCTCTAGTTGCGGTGCACAGGCTTCTCATTGCAGAAAGCAGACCCCAGGGCACTCGGGCCTCAGTGGTTGCAGCGAGTGGGTTCCATAGTTGTGGCACATTTACTTGGTTACCCTGCAGCATGTGGAATCTTCCTGGATCAGGGATCGAATTGGTGTGCTTTGCATTGCAAGGCAGATTCTTAACCACTGGACCACCAGGGAAGCCCTTTTGTCTCCACTTCTTGTTCACATAATTTATCCTCATAACCAGTTGGCCGAGACAGATAAACTCACACACGTATACTTATCCCGAGAGGGCTCCCATCTTCAAGTACTTATTATAGTCATCTCTCTCCCTCAATTGAACTCCTCTGGGCTCCAGAGCAGCTGAGTTCAGCATTTTCTTATCCCCTCTGCACTCACTGCTTGAAACACTTGAACTTATTTATTTGTTGATTTGCTGGTTGTCTGCCTTCACCCAGTTCTGAGATGGCAGCTCCTTATCTGGTATCCCCTCCGGGGGCCATCCATCAATACCGCTGCCTAAGACTGAGAGCCAGCCTGCAAGCATTTGAGAAGTGAATGGTGATGTATCTGTCTCCCTAACTCCACTTCGAGTTGCAGAGGGGTCTTAGTATACATCTGCAATTCGAGAATGACTTCTAGCCAGAGCCTGTGGATTCTGGACCTGTCCCTCTCCAGAGGGCTGTAATTCAGAGGCACCTCAGTGGAACAGGCCCCATGGGTCTTCATTTCAATCAGTCTCATTGGATTTGTTTTGACTGGAGATCTTGTTGCCTCTTTTTAAAACGCTCCCCTGGGCGCTTTTGAGCACTCGAGACCTCTTGGCGAGCCAGACATATCACCCCATCAGGAAATCTCATCAAAATGGTATTAGGTTTTGCATATCAGGAAAAGAAAAATCCTCCCAGAGATGTTGCTGTTCTCTAGTTTGGTTTTGGATGTAGGTAGTGAAGCCCATTCGGAAGGCATTTTGACCACATGTGAGCTGGATGGCAGAATCTCCCAATAAAAAATGATAGGAGAAATAAGAGTGGGAAAGAGATCTCCCTTCCTCCCCACCTCCAAAGGAATTTCTCTAGCTACAGGCCAAAACGGAATTCAAGAGAAGAGTGAAACACCAGTTTGGGGTGTGAGGCTTCTCTCTCCAAGGGCTGAGGAGTAGCCAAGCAGGCTGGCCAGACTGTGACTTGCCCTCCCGTGGAGGGTCTTGCCGAGTATTTTTTTGATCTGTCCTCCTCCAGGTCCACCTTGTAAACTATACTTGAAAACCGCCTCATGTCGGAACTACTTTTATTCTAGGTTCGTACTTACACAAGATTCCCCAGCCATTTTCCACATCATTTGGTCTAGACTTCCTTCCAGAAGAAAAGGACATAGTTTCCCCTCCTTATGGGGGTAGCTTCTGAAGCTCTTTCTTTACTTTTTAAAAGTTGATTATTTTTTTTGGCTGTGCCCCACGGCCCGTGGGATCTTAGTTCCCCGACCAGGGATCGAACCCATGTCCCCTGTAGTGGAAGCATGGAGTCTTAACTACTGGACCTCCAGGAAAGTCCTTGAATTTATTTCTTTTTAATTTTTATTTTATATTGGAAGAGAGTTGATTTACAATATTGTGATGGTTTCAGGCGTACAGCAACGTGCTTCAGTTACTCAGATACACGGATTCATTCTTTCCCAGATTCTTTCCCACATAGGTGACTACAGAATATTGAGCAGAGTCCCCTGTGCTATACAGCTGGCCCTTGTTACAGGACTGTATGTTAATCCCAAACTCCTGTCATCCCGCTGCCTCTCCCCTCGGTTACCCCACGTTTCTTTTCTAAGTCTGTCCCTGTTTTATAAGAAGCTCATTTGTGTCCCCTTGACGCTCTTTGAACCCCTGCTGTCCCCAGGGCCCGAGTCTCCCCAGCTGCGCTTCCCCTCGCGCCTTTCCGCTTCCGGTCAGCGCAGGGCCGAGCGCTCCAGGAACGGCCGAGCTTGCCCCCGGCCTGGCCGCTCTGTCCTCTTCCGGGTCGTCTGCCGAGCTTGCCCCCGGCCTGGGCGCTCTGTCCTCTTCCGGGTCGTCTGCCGAGCTTGCCCCCGGCCTGGGCGCTCTGTCCTCTTCCGGGTCATCTGCCGAGCTTGCCCCCGGCCCTGGCCGCTCTGTCCTCTTCCGGGTCGTCTTCCGGTCTCACGCTCTGGTGTGTCTCTCCTTTCAGAGGGGTGAACATGTATGCCATGCTGACCGGGACCCTGCCTTTCACGGTGGAGCCGTTCAGCCTGAGGCCTTGTACCAGAAGATGGTGGACAAGGAGATGAACCCGCTCCCCGCCCAGCTCTCCACAGGTAAGGCACCCGCCGCTCCAGGTTCCGGGCCGCTCTCCCACCCCCGGAAGCGGTGTGTCTCCTGCAGCTTTGGTGTCTGGACGACCCTGCGACTGCCCCCTGTCTCTTCCTAGTATGAAAACGAAGTCTCCAGAAACGGTTGGGTTTCCCATCTCTAAGGACACACTTCCCTTCATCTCCTCTGAGTCCCTTCCTTGTCCGTTATAATCCCCACCCCCCTAACTTCCTCCTTCCTCCTCCTGCACACAGTACGCACCTATCAAAAGGATCGGATAGGCTCCCTTGGAAAAATAATTGCAGGCTGAGTTGTGTTAAAACTCAGCCTATTATATAACGTGGACTCAGAAAAAAGAAGGTCGATCATCACATTTCTATTGCGTGTTCCTTAGTCAACTCACCGTAAAGAACTATTAGTTTCATTCGAGTTTGTTCTGGGATTTGTTTAGCAATGTGAATTTCCAAGTCCGTTCAAAAGCTTTTAAATATATATATGGGTTCGGTTACTTGATTAAACTGAATCCTCAGGTGTGTTTGGAAATTGCTCTCAAACTTTAGCTGGTTCACATTTCAGTAAACAGTTCATGTTAAGGTTTGGTTTCAGATCCAGGAAATGAGTGCAATTTGTTCTTTTGTTTGGTTTGCAATTCACTTCAAGTTCCTGGCCTCGGCTTAGCCTTGATGCTCATTTAATTGGCTCCTTAGAATAAACTCAGCTTCACTGAGATAAGGCATGTGGCCAAAAAAGAAAAAAAAAAGGAGTAATTATTTGATTTCAACTTATGATACATGGTTCAAATATGGCATTTTTGTTTGACTACTATTAGCTTTTTGGTGTTTTTTTTCCCTTGGGTTTATAAAGCATCCATGAAGCTGACCTAGAATTTATGCTTGCCAAATAGTGCCCAAGCTGAAATGCATTCTTCTATAATTATCTAATTTGGTTCATTCTTTCACCTCTGCTAGGCGTGTTGAATCTCTGGAGGCTGAAAGCAAAGCAGGCATTATGTACTTGGGCAGATGAGTTGTTTCTGTTGTTATAAAAGGAATAGTTCTGCACTGAGACCTGTAACTTGTGGAGTTAGAAAATGTGCAAAATGTTGATCAAATTGTTTTGTTTAGGTTTTAGAGCTTGCCAGAATGTTGAAAGTGCTGCGATGGAAGCACATTCATTCATTCATATTTCACATTTATTCACTTATTCCACAAATCGATCCTGGGCATCAGCTTGGTGCTAGAGATGTTCTAGGCACCAGGAAGACAAAACAGTCTCTATCCATGTAGAGCTTACATATCAGCAGAGGAGGCAAAAAATAACAGATAAACACATGTGATGTTTAGTGGTTTAAGTGTTCTAAAGAAAATTAGAAAGGGGCTTCCCCAGTGACTCCATGGTAAAGAATCCACCTGCCAATGCAGGAGACTTGGGTTCAATCCCTGGTCCGGGACGATCCCACCTGCCTCAAAGCAACTAAGCCCCTATACCACAGCTACTGAGCCTGTGCTCTAGAGCTGGAAACCGCGGCTCCTGAAGCCCACATGCCATACAACCTCTGCTCCACAAGAAAGAGAGGCTTGTGCACTGCAACTAGAGAAAAGCCTGTGCAGCAATGAAGACCCCGAACAGCCAAAAATAAAGAAGATAAACCAGGATAAGGGGACAGAGAATAAAGATACAGTTGGGTTTTTGTTTTGTAGCCACTTAAGGTTTATAAAAAACTTCTGGTTGTGGTATAAGTGTGGACTCATACGCAGTTGTGAGAAATCACTCAGAGATATGTCTACGCTTCACCCAGTTCCCCCCGTTGATAGGCTCTTAAATAACTGCAGTTTAGGGTTGCCACTAGGACACGGTTAAAAGCCACTGACCTTATTCAGATGAACATGCACTTGTATTGGCGTGTATTTAATTCTCTGCAGTGTCATCGCCACATGTCTAGATTCATGTGATAATTAAGTCAAGATATGGAACAATTCCATGACCAGATTCCTTATCTTACCCTTCTGTAGCCTCAGCCAGCTCCCTGCCTCCCACCTTGCCTAACCCCTAGCCACCACTAACCTGTTCTCCAATTCTGTAATTTTGTCTTTTCAAAAATCCAATATAGTTGTATCTATTCTTTTCACTTAGCATAATTCCTTTGGGATCCATCCAAGTCGTTTCACACACCAATCCTTTTTTTTTTCTTGCTGAGTAGTAGTCCATGGTATAGATTTACCATAGTGTATGTATTTACCTACAGAAGTATATTGAGTTGTTTCCAGATTCTATGAATAAATCTGCTGTCAATATTTATATACAAGTTTTGTGAGAACATGTTTTCACTTGTCTGAGTGACATAGCTGGGTTGTATAAGTGTATAATTGGTTTTGTAAGCAACTGCTACATTTCTGTTCTGAGTGGCTGTACCACTTTGCGTTCTTTCTAGCAAGGCATGAGTGATCCAGTTTCTCTGCATCCTTGCCAGCATTTGGTACTCTCACTGTTTTTAATTTCAGCCATTCTGATAGGGATATAATGATACCTCATTGTGGTAACAAGTAAGATTTAACACTTACAAATCAATGCAGTCTTTCAAGGTAGTCTCTTTAAGAGTTATATAATCATAGGACTGCCATCTTTCAGAGTGATTTTGAAGTTCCTCTTATTGTTCACAGCCTGTTTTGTCTAAAGTGTCCCAATACAAAGAACAATAGGAGGTTGTTTCTAACTTCAGGCCTGGAAAAAGCAGACAGTGTTCACTTTGAATTCCAGTGAGACCCTGAAGAGCTAGAGCTGCTTCTCATTGTACTTACTAGTCAGGATAGCCTAGGTTATGCTGCAGTAACAAATAGCCCCCTGATCTCAGAGGCATAAGACAACAAAGATTCTTTTTTTCTTGTTGGTTGTGCCATGTAGCATGCAGAATCTGAGCTCTCCGAGCAGGGATTGAACCTATACCCCCTGCCTTGGAAGCTCGGAGTCCTAACCACTGAACAACTGGGGAATTCAACCAAGATTCATGTCTATTCATGCTACATATCTGTGGAGAGTTGGATCAAAAGTTGAGGGGTTCTGCTCATTCTTGTCAATCAGGCTCCCAGACCGATGGGGCAGCCACTATTTCATATGTGTCTGATCTGTGCAGAGGGAAACAGAAATCTAGAAGGTCTCTTTTCAGCAGTGAAATCTCCCACCAACATTCCACTCATAACTTGTAACTTTCTAAAACATTTTGCATGGCTTCACCCAGCTAAAGGAGCTGAGGAAATGCAGTCCTACCATGTGTCTGGAAGGTGAAAAGCCAGAAATATCAGATTAAGCGGCATTACTCGTGTGAGCCACAGGCTGTGGGAGGAGGGGGTCCCCGCCATTGGCATGGGGGTGGGTCAGGCAGCAGGGCAAGGACAGGCAGACTAAAACCACAAGGAAATCAGTTTCATTGCTTCTGAACCAACCTTGTTTTTATCCCAGTACTATTACTCAGCATTAGCAGGCTAGGCTCTAGGTGCCTTGTTATTGTGACAATTAAAATTACCTTCAAAGAAGTAAAAGTTGCACTCTGAAAATATCTTTTTTTTTTTTTAATGTCCGAAGGGAACAAAAGAAATATTAGAAATGTTCCAAGCAATTTTGGTATCATTGGAGTTGATATGCAGTCTCACGTAGCTCTTGCTTGGAGCAGACAGTTTTGACTTTGGCTTTAAACTCTGAATTGAACTTAAACTCTGTGTGTGCGTTTTAGAGATCTTCATATCTGTACAGGACCCTATAGTCTTGATTAGTCAAGCATGAACAAGCATGAAATGCATTTTTATATCTGATTTTATGATATAGGAATCTGGACACACCCTCCTCCCCTTTTGACTTCCCTGATGGCTCAGTGGGAAAGAATCTGCCTGCAATGCAAGAGACCTGGATTCAATCCCTGGGTTGGGAAGAGCCCCTGGAGAAGGGCATGGCAACCCACTCCAGTATTCTTGCTTGGAGAATCCCATGGGCAGAGGAGCCTGGTGGGCTACAGTCCATGGGATTGCAAAGAGTTAGACAAACTGAGCTACTAACACTTTCACTGCCCTCTTTCATTCTCTTACTATTCTGACACAGAGGGTTAAGGCCTGAGATGAGTAGATGTTTCAGTTCAGTTCAGTTCAGTCGCTGAGTCGTGTCCAACTCTTTGCGACCCCATGGACTGCAGCACACCAGGCCTCCCTGTCCATCACCAACTCTCAGAGTCCACCCAAACCCATGTCCATTGAGTCGGTGATGCCATCCCACCATCTAATCCTCTGTTGTCCCCTTCTCCTCCTGCCTTCAATCTTTCCCAGCAGCAGGGTCTTTTCAAATGAGTCAGTTCCTCGCATCAGGTAGCCAAAGGATTGGAGTTTCAGCTTCAGCATCAGTCCTTCCAATGAATATTCAGGACTGATCTCCAATAGTAAGATATGTAAATATCTACCCACCTCAGGCTTTAACCTTTTGTGCCAGGTTTGTGCTATCAAGCATAGTGTTGGCACATAGTAGTTGTTCAGGGAATCTGAGTCCCTGGCCCTTGTGTTAAAGTGTGTGGTCTGGGAAGCCAGCCCACAGACTCATTTGGCTACTCAGCCAGGAGATCTGGCCCGATCCAGTAGGGCCCAGAACTGCACCCTCGATGGTGAGGAATCTCAGGTCGTCTTCTCTGGTTTATAGAGTGAAGGACATGAGTTCTGGGGATCAGCCACTGCTTTCCGTCAGCCCCCTGCTTCTCCAGCTCTTTGTTATTTGCACCCCAAGTTGACGACTTTTTCCTTCCACCGTGCTGGCCCACCCTCATCTGTGGTAGCATGTGACACCAGCTTGTTCACCTGCCAGAATACTAGCTTCCAGCAGCAGGAGTGGCTGCCGTTTATTGAACGGCCATGGGTAAGTGCTTTTCATAGCATCTTCTGTTCTCATAACAACTCTGTAAGTTAAGCTCTATTATTCCCAATTTATCAAGGAGGAAATTGAGTCCCAGCAAGATTATATAGCTTCTCCAGTTTTTTATTTACTTCCCCTTGACCCCCAAATCTGAACTTCCCTCCTGTACTGGTTGCTTCTTTGAAAGTGAAAGTGAAAGTCACTCAGCTGTGTATGATTCTTTGCAACCCCATGGACTATACAGTCCATGGATTTCTCCAGGCCAGAATACTGGAGTGGGTAGCCTTTCCCTTCTCCAGGGGATCTTCCCAACCCAGGGATGGAACCCAGGTCTCCGACATTGCAGGCGGATTCTTTACCAGCTGAGCCATGAGGGAAGCCCAAGAATACTGGAGTGGGTAGCCTATCCTTTCTCCAGCAGATCTCTCCAACCCAGGAATCAAACCGGGGTCTCCTGCCTTACAGGTGGATTCTTTACCAATTGAGCTATGTATAAAGGGTTGCTTTTCTATTTTTCCTTACTTTATCCTGTGTAAGATGCCCCCGCTCCCTTCCCCACCGCAGATTTGGCAGTGTTATCTGTTGTCCTCATGTTTTGAGTAATATCAAAACCGAAATATCCAAATTGAGAATGTGCCATTTTATTAAGTGTCTCATTAACACATCTTTATTAATTTATATCACTCATACTTGTATTGGTCTCTCCACATCTACTGTATAACAATACTTCTTTTTAGATGAAGTTGGAAGAATTTTTGACAAATTTGAGCTGAAAAAGAGCACAGTGTTATTGCCCTTTGAGTTTGTTCTGCATGCTTTCCAAGGATTGTCCCTCTTCCCCACCGTGTAGTTCGAAAGCTTAAGCTGTTGGGATCTTTCCAATTCTCGCTTCCAGAGTTTCTCTTTGTGCTTGTTGGTACTTGTACATCACAGAGTCGTGAATGCCTTTCACAGCTTCCATGTTTACCTTTTCATCACTACACCTCAAGGAAGGCATTTTGAACACATTCCAGATACTCACTTTAGATCAAGCAGGTTTTGCCCCATGAAGTCACTGAGGTGATACTAAAGGTGGGATGTTAGCATCTGCGAGGGATGTGTCAGTGCCAATTGATTTTATGTGAAAAGATGCTCAGCATCACTCATTATTAGAGAAATGCAAATCAAAGTGACAATGAGGTATCCCCTCACATGGTCAGAATGGCCATGATCAAAGAGTCTACAAATAATAAATGTTGGAGAGCATGTGGGAAAAAACGGAACCATCCTACACTGTTGGTAGGAATGTGAATTGGTGTAGCCACTATGGAGAAGAGTATAGAGGTTCCCTAAAAACTAAAACTAGAGTTAATACCACGCGTGCGTGTGTGCTGTCACTTCAGTCGTGTTTGACTCTGCGACCCTCTGGACTGTAGCCCACCAGACTGCCATGTCCATGGGATTCTCCAGGCAAGAATACTGGAGTGGGTTGCCATGCCCTCCTTCAGGAGATCTTCCTGACCCAGGGATTGAACCCACATCTCCTGGGTTGCCTGCATCATAGGAGGTTTCTTTACCCCTGAGCCACTGGAGAAGCCAGAATTACCATATGATCCATCAGTCCCACTCCTGGGCATGTATCTGGAGAATACTCTAATTTGAAAAGATACATGCTTGTAGCAGTACTATTTACAATAACTAAGACAAGGAAGCAACCTAAATGTTCATTGACAGATGACTAGATACAGAAATTGTGGTGTATACACACACACACACCCCGGAATGCTACTTAGCCATAAAAAGGAAGGAAATAATGCCATTGTAGCAACTTGGGTAGGCCTAGAGATTATCAATACAAAGTCAGACAGCTGGAGATAAATATCATATGATATCACTTATATGTGAAATCTAAAAAAGAATGATTTAAGTGAATTTATTTATAAAACAGATTCACAGACATGGAAAACAAACTTATAGTTACCAAGGGCAAAGGGAGGAGGGATAATTAGGAGTTTGGGATTAACAGATACACACGACTATATATAAAATAAACAAGGTCCTACTGTATAGCACAGGGAACTATAGTCATTATCTTGTAATATATTACTGTAATGATGAGAATCTAAAAAAGAATTTATATAGATAAGGCAAAAAGGATTTCCGAGAAGCCTCAATCATCAAATAATTGTTGTTGCCGCATTCTCCTGGGAGCTGATGGTGAAGGAGCCTCTGGTAGAGTGAGATCTCTCTCAGCATCCCACAGGCTGCAATAGAACAAAGAATTTGATGGCTTTGCCTGCCTCCTGGGGCTCTTTCCCAAGGCATGGGGTCATGGAGCTCACACAAGCCAGCCCAGGCTCCAGAAAGTTGATGCTCAGAAGAAGCAGGTTTTGCACTGGAGGAGTGTGTACCTCCTGTGACACGGGGCGCAGAGAGGGACCACACCCTGGGTGGGTCATCCCTATGCCTGGCTCTGAATGGAGACCCCAAGCACTGGCTTAGAAGTGCTGGGTGGGATGTGTGGCCATGGCCCCCACAGCTTTCCAGAACAGTGGAAAATATTTTTATGCCTTTTGCTCATGAGTCATAGGGATATTCAAGACCCTCACACAGACTTCAAAGAGCTCCAAAGATGTTTTCAAAATCCTTTTTGGATACTAATGCAATATTTGTGATGTCCAAAGAAAGAAAATTCACTGGTAGAGATCTGAACTAAAATTACTTGTGCTCATCAGCAATTTGTGATGGCGCAGAATGCTTGGTTCTGAAAATAGAACAAAAACTCACATCCAGTCTGTTCTTAGCTCGTCGGGGTAAAATCATACTCTGAAAAAGCCTGGGTTGCTGTTTAGGTCCTTTGAGGGTAAGCAACAGAGATGTCCAGTTTTCTGCTGATGGGTGGGGCTGTGTTCCCTTCCTGTAGTTTTGCAGGGGTAATGGCAACCTCCTTCAAAAGGACTTAGGCCAGTACACCATGGCTCCTGGAACTGTTGTATTCATGCCCCTGACCCGCAGCAGGCCAGTGTCTTCCCATGCCTCTGCTGGAGACTCCTAGACACTCACAGGTGACTCTGGCTCAGTCTCTTGTGGGGTCACTGCTCCTTTCTCCTGGGTCCTGGTGTGCACAAGGTTTTGTTTGTGCCTTCTAAGAGTCTGTTTCCCTAGTCCTGTGGAAGTTCTGTAATCAAATCCCACTGGCCATCAAGTCAAATTCCCTAGGGGTTCTTAGTCCCTTTGCCAGATCCCCAGGTTGGGAATCTGCTGTGGACCCTGGAACTTGTGCAGCAGTGAGAACTTCTTCGGGATAACTGTTCTCTGGTTTGTGGGTCGTCTGGTTGGCAGCTCTGTGGTAGGGCTCATGGCGACCTCCTCCAAGAGGACGTAAGCCACATGCTGTACCTCCAAGGCCTGCTGCAGCCAGAGCTCCTGTCCCCATGGCAGGCCACTGCTGACCCATGCCTGCACAGCAGACATGCAAATACACAAAGGCAGGTCTGGCTCAGTCTTTTGTGGAGTCTCTGGGTCCTGATACGCACAAGGTTTTGTTTGAGTCCTCTGAGTATCTTTGGTGGCTATGGGGTTTAATTCTAAACACTATTTCACCCCTCCTACTGTCTTGTTGGAGCTTCTCCTTTGCCCTTGGATGTGGGATATCTTTTTTTTGGTGGGATCAAATATTCTCCTGTCAATGACAATATTGATCAAGAAGATAGCAGAGAAGTACTTGTGGAAAATTCTTCATGAAATGAGAATACCAGATCACCTTACCTCCTTCCTGAGAAACTGTATGCAGGTCAAGAAGCAACAGTTAGAACTAGACACGGAACAACAGACTAGTTCCAAATTGGAAAAGGAATACGTCTGTATATTGTCACCCTGCATATTTAACTTATATGCAGAGTACATAATGAGAAACACTGGGCTGGATGAAGCACAAGCTGGAATCAAGATTGCCAGGAAAAATGTCAGTAACCTCAGATATGCAGATGACACCACCCTTATGGCAGAAAGTGAAGAGGAACTAAAAAGCCTCTTGATGAAAGTGAAAGAGGAGAGTGAAAAAGTTGGCTTAAAACTCGGCATTCAAAAAACTAAGATCTTGGCATCTGGTCCCATCTCTTCATGGCAAATAGATGGAGAAACAATGGAAACAGTGAGAGACTTTATTTTGGGGGTCTCTAAAATCACTGCAGATGGTGATTGCAGCTATGAAATTAAAAGACGCTTGCTCCTTAGAAGAAAAGTTATGACCAACCTAGACAGCATATTAAAAAGCAGAGCATTACTTTGCCAACAAAGGTCCGTCTAGTCAAAGCTGTGGTTTATCCATTAGTCATGTATGGATGTGAGAGTTGGACCATAAAGAAGGCTGAACACCAAAGAATTGATGCTTTTGAGCTGTGATGTTGGAAAAGACTCTTGAGAGTCCCTTGGACTGCAAGGAGATCCAGCCTGTCAATCCTAAAGGAAATCAGTCCTGAATATTCATTGGAAGGGCTGATGCTGAAGCTCCAATACTTTGGCCACCTAATGCGAAGACTGACTCATTGGAAAAGACACTGATGCTGGGAAAGATTGAGGGTGGGAGGGATGACAAGAGATTGATGACAAGAAGACACAAGAAAAAGATGACACAGAGGACAAGATGGTTGGATGGCATCACTGACTCGATGGACATGAGTTTGGTGATGGACAGGGAGGCCCGGTGTGCTGCAGTCTAATGGGGATGCAAAGAGTCAGACACAACTGAGCAGCTGAACAATGACAACAGCAGAGATGTCTCAGAAACATCATTAACTAAAGCGTCTCCTGGTTTCAACTTATTATGCTCACAGTCTTTTTTTCTTTGACCAATAGATGCCCCGATTAAGCATCCAAATGACCTTACAATACAGGGAAGTGGAGAGAAGGGAGGTGGAGGTTCCAACAGAGAGACCCCTCTTTTACAGCCCCATTTGCTTTTCAGAGCACTGAAGAACATTGTAGAAAAGTTGTATTTGGAGACCCAGCTATAAAACTTAGAATATTAAATACCTCTCATGTCTGCTTTGTCATCTACACATATATTTTTACCCACTGCATTCTCAAAAGGAAATGGCCTTCCAGTGGCCTCATCCACTGCTTGGAAACCTTTGTGGAGGGGTTACCTGGTGGCCTGACCTAGCAAAAGTTTTTTCTTTGGGGTTGGTTCTGGCATCAGAGTTAGCCCCTCTTGACACCTTCATTTTTACCCTGCAAAGATGGTTGACCATAATACCCATCATTCTTCAAAGGACAGTTTTAAAATGACAACTGAAGCCTTGATAAAGTGACAATTTTTTTTTAATTTTTATTTTTTAGTTTGTTTTGGTTTACAATACTGTGTTCGTTTTGCTACACATAGACATGAATCAGCCACGAGTGTACATGAACTCCTCATCCCCACCCCTTCCAGCATCATCCACCTCATTAGAACTGATTCAAATGTATTCTTTTTAATAGCTGAGTAATACTCCATTGTGTATATGTACCACAGCTTTCTTATCCATTCATCTGCTGATGGACATCTAGGTTGCTTCCATGTCCTGGCTATTATAAACAGTGCCACAATGAACATTGGGGTACACGTGCCTCTTTCAATTCTGGTTTCCTTGGTGTGTATGCCCAGCAGTGGGATCGCTGGATCATAAGGCATTTCTATTTGCAATTTTTTAAGGAATCTCCACACTGTTCTCCATAGTGGCTATACTAATTTGCATTCCCACCAACAGTGTAAGAGGGTTCCCTTTTCTTTTTATGACTTTTCATTGAAAGTTTAGATTATCTTGTTGCTATTGTTCAGTTGCCACGTCATGTCCAACTTTTTTGAAACCCCTTGGACTGCAGCACGCCAGGCTCCTACTATCTCTCGGAGCTAGCTCAAATTCATGTTCATTGAATCAGTGATGCCATCCAATCATCTCATCCTCCATCACACCCTTCTTCTGCCCTCAATCTTTGCCAGCATCAGGGTCTTTTTCAGTGAGTTGGCTCTTCTCATCAGGTGGCCTTCAGCTTCAGCTTTAGCATCAGTCCTTCAGCATCAGTCCTTCTAATGAGTATTCAGGGTTGATCTCCTGTAAGATTGATTGGTTTGATCTTGCTTTCCAAGGAACTCTCAAGAGTCTTCTCCAACACCACAGTTTGAAAACATCAATTCTTTAGCGCCCTGCATTCTTTATGGTCCATTTCTCATATTTGTACATGACTACTGGAAAGACAATAGCCTTAATGATATGGATTATCTTAGGAAACTAAAAAATAGCTTTAGAGAAAAAGATATAAAAAGTTTGGTGACCAAGCAAATTAAGATTAGTTTCTGCAAAGTTTTATTTGGTATATTGGAAATGGGGTACATGTACAAAGTTACATAAAAGAATATTTTTTCTATTGCAGGGGTACTATCACAGTGCTTTATAAAATGGATATAAATAAGAAAACATCCTGGTCCCCAAACTCAAGCAAGACAGAGCATCTTCATTTTCAGGGAATCCCTGGCAGTCTTTGTCCATATGAGGACCTGCATATTCTCATGCTCAGCAGTTTTGGAGCCTGTGACCTTCATGTGCATTATAAACATTTTCTTTAGTGTTGTATTCTTGTCTCCACTGTTATAATCTTAAAGGATGCATGTATAGCACAGGGAACTCTACTCAGTATTTTACAATCATCTATAAGGGAAATGAATCTGAAAGAGTCTGAGTCTTGGTTGTGGCATGTGGGATCTAGTTCCTTGACAAAGGATCGAACCCAGGCCATCTGCATTGGGAGCATAAAGTCTTAGTCGCTGGACTGCCAGGGAATTCCATACATATATAAATATATGTATGTATGGTGGTTTAGACGCTAAGTCATGTCCAACTCTTTGTGACCCATGAACTGTAGCCCCCTGGGCTCCTTGGTCTATGGGATTCTCCAGGCAGGAGTACTGGAATGGGTTGCCATGCCCTCCTCCAGGGGATCTTCCCAACCCAGGGATCGAACCTGCATCTCTCACATCTCCTGCATTGGCAGGTGGGTTCTTTACCACTAGTGCCACCTGAAAGACCTATGTATAAATTCCTTAAAACCTACCTTGAGACCCAGCATTGTCCTTTTACATTTATCCATTCCTCGTTGGCTCATCTTTAGTGGTGAACCACAAGAGAAACCACAAGGGGTTTGGGGAAGTATGGTATGTGGGGAGACCCACACCAGTTTCTGCTTTACCATGTTCCAGACACTTCTTTGGACAGATATCTTATACTCTGGACGGGTGGCCCCCCAAGATCCAGAAAATAGATGAGCAGTGGCCTGGGAGGTGTGGTGGGTCACCTGCCTTGGTCTGCCTTCAGCCTGTAACACGTGTGACGTTTGCCCAATGTCTTCACAGGAGCCTGAACTTCCTGCGTTCTCTCCTGGAACCAGATCCTGTGAAGAGGCCCAATATTCAGCAGGCACTGGCGAATCGCTGGCTGAATGAGAATTATGTGGGCAAAATGCCGTGTAACATCACCTATCCCAACAGGTACTAAGTGCACGCAGAGGGACCCCTCCTCAGGCGAGATGGGGCCTGTCTTACAAGCCCTGAATAGTTGTGGACAGGATGCTCTGTGTGACTCAAGGGAAGGCCACATCTTCTCTTGGCTGCCCTGCCCCTCTCTGCACCCACAGGTCTGCACGTGGGGCTCCCCTCCGTGCACCAGGAGAAGTGTAGGCAGGGCCATCTCACATGGTTGTGCAGAGTGCACCCTTCAAGGGGCAGCTGCCAGAGGGTACGTGGGGGCTGAAGGCCAGGCTATTCTCCCCTCCTTAAACCTGCTGCTGAAGGCTTGTGTCTTTCTTGAGCGGCACCTCTTTCTAATTCACACAGAGGGCCTGTTTAGATGAGCTAAGGCCTGAGTGAACAAGTGTGTGTGTGTGTGTGTGTGTGTGTGTCTGAGTATGCCTGTTTGTTGATGTCTGTGTGTGAGTGTATGTGTTTCAGTACATGAATCTGTGTTGTGTGAAGGTATGTGAGTGTGTATGTGTGTCTGTTGGAGTGTCTGTGAGTGTAACTGTTTGAGTGTGTGTGTGTCTGAGTATGCCTGTTTATGGGTGTCTGTGTGTGAGTGTATGTGTTTCAGTGTGTGAATCTGTGTTTGAGTGTGTGAGGGTATGTAAGTGTGTATGTGTGTCTGTTGGAAGGTCTGTTTGTGTGTGTGTGTATCTGAGTATGCCTGTTTGTGTGTGTGAGTGTATGTGTTTCAGTGTATGAATCTGTGTTTGAGTGTGTGAGGGTATGTGAGTATGTATGTGTGTCTGTTGGA
This sequence comes from Aepyceros melampus, assembly GCA_006408695.1. Taxonomy (NCBI): domain Eukaryota; kingdom Metazoa; phylum Chordata; class Mammalia; order Artiodactyla; family Bovidae; genus Aepyceros; species Aepyceros melampus. The sequence goes on along the minus strand of SJXQ01007344.1, from coordinate 66,940 downwards.
GTGTCTGTGTATCTGTTTGTGTGTGTCTGAGTATGCTTGGTTGTGAGTGTCTGTGTCTGTATATGTTTCAGTGTGTGAATCAGTGTTGAGTGTGTGAGGGTATGTGAGTATCATGTGTCTGTTGGAGTGTCTGTGAGTGTATCTGTTTGAGAGTATGTATGAGTGTGTGTGTGTGTTCCACTCAAGAGCTGTCCTGCCAGCGTTGGCTGGAATCCAGTGGAGTTGCCCCCGTCCCTTCAAAATGACCCACAGACTCCTCTTCTGCCACCTCTTTGCTCTGATGTTTGTTTCAGCCCCGAGTCCCTGCTCTGAAATGCTGGGGGCAGAAAGAAAGGCGGGAAAGGCTTCAGCCCATGTTTCCCTGTGCCATTTGCTCGAGAAGGAGTCCATGAGGAAGCTTCCAGGCAGGAGCCCACAGTATGGAAACACTGAGGGACACCTTGTGATGGCCCACATGTCCCTGAGTAGGGGTATCGACTACAGACTTGTAAACAAGTACAGGAAAATCCTAGGCTTCCCTGGTGGCTCAGATAGTCAAGAATCCGTCTGCAATGTCAGAGACCTGGATTTGATCCCTGGGTCGGGAAGATCCCCTGGAAAAGGGAATGGCTACCCACTCCAGAATTTTTTTCCTGGAGAACCCCATGGACAGAGGAGCCTGGCGGGCGACATGGGGTGGCAAAGCGTCACACAGGAAAATACTTCCTTGCACTTTTCCCCTACTCGTTTGACATAGTGCTCACTAGTCTGAGTTAGGGAAATAAGGACCCTCCCCTTGGTGACTTTATTTTGTAAAAAAATTTTTTAAAGATTTTCTTTTTAATGTGGACCATTATTTTTTAAAGTCTTTAATGAATTTGCTACAATACTGCTTCTGTGCTGTGTTTTGGGGTTTTTTTGGCTGAGGCATGTGGGATCCCAGCTCCTGACCAGGGACAGAACCTGCACCCCCTGCCTTGGAAGGTGTAGCCCCAACCACTGGACCACCAGGGAAGCCCCCCACCCTTTGGTGACTTTAGAGCAAACGTGAAGACCCCAGGGGTCAAATACCTTCCAGGACTGAGACCCACCTAGAGTCCTTCCTTCAGACCGAGGGGCCTGCACATTCTAGATCTGAAGCCCAGGTGATGGTGAGGAGCCACTGAAGAAGGGGGACTCATAGAGCAGTGACAGGGCAGGGAAGGGGGTGACGTCCACCCAGGACGATCTGGAAACGGGCCCCGAGCCCTATGGAAGCTGCAGCACCAGCTTCTCCAAACAAGAGGGGCAGGCAGAGCTCCGTCCTGGGGAGGAGGCTCTGAGGGGCTTCCGAGGGCATGGGTGGATGGTGCTGGGACCTGCAACCTGACTCCTGGGCCCCACTGACACTTGCCTTGGCCAGAGAGAGCTGCCATCTAGAATTCTAGCCTTTGACTCATGAGAGGTAATTTAAAGAAAGTCTAGGGGACTTGGGTTACCAAGGGAACCTGGAAACAGACTGCTGGTTTCCAGCACTGGCTCAATGTGGGCTAGAACCTGAAATAGACACCAGAAATATTAGCCCAACGTGAGATGGAAAGCGAAGCCAAGGGGCCAAGCCTCATTACCAGGCTCACACTGCCTGGCAGTACACAGCTATGCTCTCTATAAGCGAGCAGGCACCTGTGGCGGCCAAATGAGTCATTAACCTAATGTAATCACCATCTAAATGAGCAGACTCAACCCCCTCAGTGCAGCAGGCGTTGAAGGGCGTGAAGCAGCTATTATAGATACAGCCCTCCCTCCTTGCCGGTTGCATCTTCATTCAGAGATTCATGCCCGGCTCATTTTGTCACTTCTCCACGGGTTTATAAACAGCCTTTTGTAGATTAAATCTTAAGTTCTAGTTACCTGCACTGGCTCTGCCAGTTTGGTCCTTTTTGCAGTTGGACTTGGTCAGAGGCATAAAGGCTGTTCAAGATCTAGTTGGGTAGATTGTAAAAATGATTGAGAACTTGCATATGAAGGAAAGCAGCAACTCAGTGCCTTCTCTTTAGGTAAGGCTCATTACTCATTTAATGAGGCAAATCAATGTCCAATTTTTCGAGGCAAACCAATGTCCAATTTTTAAAGTAATGAAACCAGAAATCTAAACTATTAGAAAAGACACATCTTCCTTAGTCTTTATTTTAAAAAAATAGAATGCAAAAAAACTGCCCTTGATAATTATTTTTCTGATTTTACCAGGACACAGTTAAACAAAATAAGAACATGCAACTGGAGAAAGGAATATTTACTTTTTAAAGTCTATTTTATAGCTTCTCAACATTTGTAGCCCCAGATTTAATTATTTTAGATGTTGTCAGCATTTTACTGTTGGGAAAGAGAGAAAATAAAGGTCTCATGTTTTCTATCACTGTTCTGTAAAGCCTTCTGTTAATTCATTCAGGCCTCTGAGTTGACCTGCAAGAGGCAAGAAGAAAATATCTTTAAAAGGAAACTTTTTTATAATAAATTCATGCCAGTCAGTTACAGATGTCTGCTGTATACCAGGCTCACCTCTCTGTTCTGGCAGCAGACATTTTTTTCTAGAGCAGACCTTGGCTGCCTCCTCCATCACCCTGCCTGGGACTGTCTCCCACACCTCAGGTTAGCTCTGGAGATGGAAGAGAGGGAAAGCAGGTCATTGGTAACAGGACAGAATTAGACCAAACTGGAATAAAAGTGAATTTAATGCATATTGACTCAAAATTTTACCTCGTATTCTAGAACACTTTTAAAATATTGTTTATATCATCAAAACTTGGAGAGGTAATACAAATTCAACAACTGATACAAGTATGGTTGGTGGTGGTTTAGTTGCTAAGTCATGTCCGACTGTTTACAACCCCATGGACTATATAGCCTGCCAGGTTCCTCTGTCCGTGGCCAGGTTCCTCTGTCCATGGGATTCTTCAGGCACTCAATATATACATTGCATGTTGAAAACGTTCAGAATATTGCTGTTAGTCAAGAGCCAGTCCACAGTCTACGTTTGGCAGAGCTCACCTGTTTTTGAAGACAGTGGGTAGTAAGGGCAGAGACTGCTCACTTTTCTCCTCTCTCCTCTGACTCCAGCCTCACCCTGGTGGCATCTCACACCCAGAGCATACTCCCTTCCAGGACCTGCTCCAGGTAGAGGGTGGAGCCATCCAAACGGCAGCCATGGATGATTGACTGGGTGGAGTCACAAAAATCATGATCTGATTGGCTGAAGGAGTGGTCATAAGGCTGTGGTCTGATTGGCCAACATAAAAGGGCAGTGATCTCATTGGCCAGGAGTGGGGTCAGGTAGGAGTGGTTTCATTGATCAAGGGCATGGCCAGGGGCACATGGATGTTACCAGGTAGTTTCAAACAGTTGTGTTCTCAGTGTTAAGTGCTTTGACAACCTTCAAGTAATCATATCCTTTTAAAACAGATGTTATTATTTTTACCCATTAATCATAGCAAGCCTACTCCAAACGGTTTCTAGAATTTGTGATTTTTCTAGCCAGCAGGAGTGAGGAAGGCAGATTTTGTGGTTTTTCGGACACTTTTTTTCGGGTGGCACTTAGCCAGACCTAGGAGAGGGAGAACTGACCTAGTTACAATGGCCAACAGACCCAAGTCTGCCCTTGCTGCCCCTGTGAGCTTGGCAAGTCAGTCTCTTCTTCTGCACCACTATGGGGTTGTACCCTGTGCTTTTTCCTAGTGTTATGGTTCTGAGGTTCCACCAAAAATGTCTCCAGACTCTTTGGCGAGGCTACAGAGCTTTCTAGCCAGATGTGCCTGCTTTCTGCTCAGAGTATTGTCCTTGCCCGTCTCTTCAGGAATGTATAATGTTGTATCTGATGACACACCTCCACTACCAACACATATATTCCCTAAGCCCTTCTCCTGCTTTCATGTTCTACATCACTGCTACTTCTTGCTAGTGTGCTCCTGGACAAGTTACTTTCCTGCTGTGGGCCTCAGTTTCTTCATCTGTTGAATGGGGATAATAATGGTTTGTTGTTGTTTAGTTGCTAGTCATGACCAACTTTTTGCAACTCCATGGACTGTAGCCTTCCAGGCTCCTCTGTCCATGGGATTTTCCAGGCAAGGATACTGGAGGGGGTTGTCATTTCCTTCTCCAGGGGATCTCCCCAACCCAAGGACTGAACCCACGTCTCCTGCATCGGCAGGTGGTTTCTTTACCGCTGAGCCACCAGGGAAGCTCTGTACCCTTCGTAAGACTATTGTGAAGAATAAATGGATTTATTTTCTCTCTTCCCCATTGCCATGTAAACTCCATGAAGCAGGGACTTGAATGAGTAGATAAATACACACCTGGCATTCGTTTTGGGGGCATTTTATCCCAAGGGAGTTTATCTTCATATCACTCCTGTGTAGAAGCTTTAACCTGTCCTCTGAGAGCATCCAACTTCACAGCTGAGTCCCAAATCCCCTCTTTGTGAACTTGTGAGCTTACATTGTTCCTTTAAACATGGTCTGGGCTGACTCCTGAATACCGTTCTTTCCCAAGCCAACATCCACTCAAGCTACATGGGCTCTACCCAGTTCAATAAATACATTTTAAGCGAAAAAAAAATGTCAGATTGTAAAGACATTTGGGATGAATAGGGAAATTGGAATATGGTCTATATATCAGAGAATATTAAGAGATTTCTAAAACTTTGGGGATATTTTGAAGGTATAATGATCCTGTAGGAGATGTCATTGGTTTTTAAAGATGCATCCTGAGGTGTTTAGGAAAAAAATGTTTGTGATTTGAAATACTTTAGTAAAGAAAGAAAGAGGGAAGTGAAGGGAAGAAGGAAGGACAAGAGAAAGAAAAACAGAAAGGGAGAAAGAAAGAAAGGCAAAGTGCTAACAATTAGTTCAATCAAGTACTCAGTTCAGTTCAGTTCCGTCACTTAGTCGTGTCCGACTCTTTGCGACCCCACGAACCGTAGCACGCAGGCTTCCCTGTCCATCACCAACTGCCAGAGTCTACCAAAACCAATGTCCATTGAGTCGGTGATGCCATCCAATCATCTCATCCTCTGTCGTCCCCTTCTCCTCCCTCCTTCAATCCTTCACAGCATCAGGGTCTTTTCCAATGAGTTAGCTCTTCGCATGAGGTGGCCAAAGTATTGAAGTTTCAGCTTTAGCATCAGTCCTTCCAATGAACACCCAGGACTGATCTCCTTTAGGATGGACTGGTTAGATCTTGCAGTCCAAGGGACTTTCAAGAGTCTTCTCAACACCACAGTTCAAAAGCATCAATTCTTCTGTGCTCAGCTTTCTTTATAGTCCAACTCTCACATCCATACATGATCACTGGAAAAACCATAGCCTTGACTAGATGGACCTTTGTTGACAAAGTAATGTCTTATTGGGTACACACATAGGGTAATACCCAGATGGCACTAGTGGTAAAGAACCGCTTGCCAATGCAGGAGACACAAGGGTCGCGGGTTCAGTCCCTGGGTTGGGAAGATCCCCTGGAGGAGGGCATGGCACCCCACTCTGGTATTCTTTCCTTGGAGAATCCCATGAACAGAGGACCCTGGCGGGACCATAGTCAGCCACAAGTGAAGCGACTTAGCATGCACACATAGGGTAATTAGACTATTCCCTTTCTTTTGTTGTGTATGTTAACGGTTCATAATAAGAAGTCAAGTGAATGAATGAGTGGACTGACTGTCCAGGAGGGAGATTTTGTGTGTTTGAGGGTGGGAGGGGGTTTCTGTGCTGCCATGCTTGTGAGCCTCACAAAGGGGGCCCTGGAGCCTCGCAGTGACTGGTTCTCTGTCCCTCTGTCGAGCAGGATTTCCCTGGAAGACCTGAGCCCCAGCGTGGTGCTGCACATGACCGAGAAGCTGGGCTACAAGAACAGTGATGTGATCAACACCGTGCTCTCCAACCGCGCCTGCCACATCCTTGCCATCTACTTCCTCCTAAACAAGAAGCTCGAGCGCTACTTGTCAGGGGTGAGTGGGGCCCCGTGCTGGTTTTCTCGGCTCTCTAAGGGAAAAAAAAAAAAGAGCTCTGAAACCTGGAGTGTTTCCCAATGGCCGACACTTGATCTGAGCTGTTAATTGAAACTCATGTGAGGTTGAGTTTCCTGAATGTGGGAGAAAAGAGGAGCAAAACCTGCTTCTCGGCGAGCGCTTTTTATCTGAGGTGTTTTTAAAATATTCTCCCACAGAGCTAAGCTCTGGGCAGACTCGCGAGAGACTCAAGCTTCTTTCCCCTTCAGCTTCTTGTTGCCTTTCTCGCTCTGTTTCTCTTGGCTCCTTAGGGTCCCCACTTAGGGGCACTGGGGCTTGTGTGGTCATAAAAACTGGGAAACAGAGCCCCTAAAACATTCACCTCTAAAGCAGGGTGGATGAAAACGCCACTCTTTACATTGACTTCTCTAGAAAACAAGAGTGAAATCGACCACAGCTTCTTCACTTAGTCTGGGCACCAGTCGTCCTGTGTCACAGGGGAGGGAGGTGCAGCTGGGAGTCTGTGCTGAACTGTGGTACCCTCATGCTGTGGTCACATGTATCCTTCTGCCGCCTGCAGTTTATAAGTGCCCAGATGAGGGAATTTACATGTTTCCATATCTGTGTGTGTCAGAGAAGGTGATGGCACCCCACTCCACTACTCTTGCCTGGAAAATCCCATGGACGGAGGAGCCTGGTGGGCTGCAGTCCATGGGGTCGCCAAGAGTCAGACACGACTGAGCAACTTCACTTTCACTTTTCACTTTCATGCATTGGAGAAGGAAATGGCAACCCACTCCAGTGTTCTTGCCTGGAGAATCCCAGGGATGGTGGAGCCTGGTGGGCTGCCATCTATGGGGTCGCACAGAGTCGGATGCGACTGAAGAGACTTAGCAGCATATCTGTGTGTGTGTGCTTAGTTGCTCAGTTGTGCCTGACTCTTGCAACCCCGTAGACTGTAGTCCGCCAGGCTCTCTCTGTCCATGGGATTCTCTGGTCAAGGATACTGGAATGGGTTGCCATTTCCTGCTCCAGGGGATCTTCCCGACCCAGGAATCAAACCCGGGTCTCCTGCATTGCAAGCAGACTCTTTACATACTGAGCTATGAGGGTTTTGACTAAATCGTGCCGTGCGTGCTAAGTTGCTTCAGTCGTAACGGATTCTTTGCGACCCCATGGACTGTATAGCCTGCCAGGTTCCTCTGTCCATGGAGTTTTCCAGGCAAGAATGCTGGAGTGGGTTGTCATTTCCTACTCTAGGGAATCTTCCCGACTCAGGGATCCAACCCAAGTCTCTTAGGTCACCTGCATTGCAGGCGGCTTCTTTACCACTAGCGCCACCTGGGAAAGGAAAGGAAAGTGAAGTCGCTCAGTCGTGTCCGACTCTTTGTGACCCCATGAATCGTAGCACGCCAGGCCTCCCTGTCCATCACCAACTTCTGGAGTTCACTCAGACTCACGTCCATTGAGTCCGTGATGCCATCCAGCCATCTCATCCTCAGTCGTCCCCTTCTCCTCCTGCCCCCAGTCCCTCCCAGCATCAGGGTCTTGTCCAATGAGTCAACTCTTCACATAAGGTGGCCAAAGTACTGGAGCTTCAGTTTTAGCATCATTCCTTCCAAAGAAATCCCAGGGTTGATCTTCAGAATGGACTGGTTGGATCTCCTTGCAGTCCAAGGGACTCTCAAGAGTCTTCTCCAACACCACAGTTCAAAAGCATCAATTCTTCTGCACTCAGCCTTCTTCACAGTCCAACTCTCACATCCATACATGACCACAGGAAAAACCATAGCCTTGACTAGACGGACCTTAGTCGGCAAAGTAATGTCTCTGCTTTTGAATATACTATCTAGGTTGGTCATAACTTTTCTTCCAAGGAGTAAGCGCCTTTTAATTTCATGGCTGCAGTCACCATCTGCAGTGATTTTGGAGCCCAAAAAAATAAAGTCTGACACTGTTTCTACTGTTTCCCCATCTATTTCCCATGAAGTGATGGGGCCAGATGCCATGATCTTTGTTTTCTGAATGTTGAGCTTTAAGCCAACTTTTTCACTCTCCTCTTTCACTTTCAACAAGAGGCTTTTTAGCTCCTCTTCACTTTCTGCCATAAGGGTGGTGTCATCTGCATATCTGAGGTTATTGATATTTCTCCCAGCAATCTTGATTCCAGCTTGTGTTTCCTCCAGTCCAGCATTTCTCATGATGTACTCTGCATATAAGTTAAATAAGCAGGGAGACAATATACAGCCTTGAAGTACTCCTTTTCCTATTTGGAACCAGTCTGTTGTTCCATGTCCAGTTCTAACTCTTGCTTCCTGACCTGCACACAGATTTCTCAAGAGGTAGGTTAGGTGGTCTGGTATTCCCATCTCTTTCAGAAATTTCCACCGTTTATTGTGATCCACACAGTCAAAGGCTTTGGTATAGTCAATAAAGCAACAATAGATGTTTTTCTGGAACTCTCTTGCTTTTTCCATGATCCAGCGGATGTTGGCAATTTGATCTCTGCTTCCTCTGCCTTTTCTAAAACCAGCTTGAACATCAGGGAGTTCACGGTTCACGTATTGCTGAAGTCTGGCTTGGATAATTTTGAGCATTACTTTATTAGCATGTGAGATGAGTGCAATTGTGCGGTAGTTTGAGCGTTCTTTGGCATTGCCTTTCTTTGGAATACCTCACAGACTTCTCTAACTCATTATATCATGTGCATACATAGGGAGAAATTGACAGTCTCTAGCCAGAAGGGGGTCCTCATCAGAAGCTGAGCATGTTAACACTCTGATTTTGAAATTCCACTGCTTCAGAACTGTAAGAACACAATCTTTGTTGTTCATGAGTTTCTCTATTTGTAATATTTTGTTATAGCAGTCTAAAAAGACTAAGATATCCAAATGTTATATTACCTTCACAAACATATATTTACACATCTCATACTTGCAAAGTACTGTGATATGTTAGGGACATGATGATAAGACAAAGAAAATATCTGCCATTTTATCATATAGAAGGCAAAAAAAATGTGAAATGATTGTGAAAATACCTGAAATGACAATATGAAGATTTAAAAGGATAAACTACGCTGAGCTTCCCAGGTAGTTCAGTGGTAAAGAATCTGCCTGCCAAGTAGGAGATATAGATTTGATCCCTGGGTCAGGAAGATCTCCTGGAGAGGGAAACTGCAAGCCACTCCAAAATTCTTGCCTAGGAAATTCCATGCACACAGGAACCTAGCAGGCTATCTTTATCACCACTTTAATGTTGTAAACACTCCTGGAAGTCAATGTTTAAGTTAATTCTCATATGTGTGTGTGTGTGTTCTTAACTTTGCTCCTATTTGTTTATTCATGTGTATGTATTTATTTTCCCTAATGAAGCAGTGGGCCTAAAATTGGGAAATGATGTCATGTAGTTGGAAGGATGAAGAAATATTGGCCTAGACTGGAATCTATGCCAAATCATAATTTTCTGTTTCCTCTGTTCACACCCAGATCAGCATAAATGAAGGGAAAATTTACAGATCCTGATAACCAAATTACTGTTATAATTATGATGGACTTTTAATCAATTAATAAAATTATGGGCTAAGAAGACTTCTTTATTTAAAATGATTGCAAAAATAATGTAACAATTCAAAGATCTGTTGTTTTTTATTAAATGAGATACTGAATATGAAATTCTTAGCAAGGTGTCTGGCAGAGTTCAAAGATACTCTCTACTTTTGAAGTACAATATACATGTTTTGTCATAGTGGGCAAGATGCCCCATAGCTAGACAGAGATAGGCTAAGCAATTTATTACTCCCAGACCTCAGTTTACATATCCTAATATTAAAGGATGCACTTGAGCTCTTGGGTACTCTTTTTGAAGCTGTATTTTGCCTCTGCATCCAGACACCAAATTAATTTCCGAAGATCTCGACTTGAAAGGTATAGTGATAAATTTTATGGCAATGGTCAAAGAGGGCATAATCAGCTCATAAACATACTTCTGATTGGCTGCTGGTGAGATAAGTGGGAGTCAGCATTGTCAACTAGTCTGGGGTCTAGGTGCTTGTGGGCTGCTGCTGCTAAGTCGCTTCAGTCACGTCTGACTCTGTGCAACCCCATAGACGGCAGCCCACCAGGTTCCACCGTCCCTGGGATTCTCCAGGCAAGAACACTGGAGTGGCTTGCCATTTCCTTCTCCAATGCATGAAAGCGAAAAGTGAAAGTGAAGTCACTGAGTCGTATCCAACTCTCAGCGACCCCATGGACTGCAGCCTACCAGGCTCCTCCGTCCATGGGATTTTCCAGGCAAGAGTACTGGAGTGGGGTGCCATTGCCTTCTCCAGCTGGTGGCAGTATACCCCTAATTTCTCCCACCAGGTGAGGACTTCAGTATAAGCAAAACAGCTGAAAGATATTGTTATGTATATCCCTTGAGGGGAAACAGGACCTTGCCCTAAGGTTGTATTATTGTTTTTCTTGACTGTTCCCCCCTATCTCTGAGTCCCCTCCCTTCCCTAATTAGCAACTGTTTAACCCTACCTCTTTGGAACTCAGGGAAGATCTTGGAGGGTGAGTGAAATGTATTTCCAGTGGTCAAGAAATAGGGGAAACAGAAAAGCTTTTGCTCCCAGGAGTCCCACTGGGTCCTGCTCAGTATCATTTCCAAATGTCACTTTATAGCAAGAAATGGTAGACATGAGAAATAAAATAAAATTCAGGACTAGAAAAAAATAACCAGTGTTTTGACAGGTTGAGAAGTTGTATCCAGTGTGTGCTCAGTACTGTCTAACCTTTGTGATCCTTAGGACTATAGCTTACCAGGGTCCTTTGTCCATGGGATACTTCAGCAAGAATACTGGAGTGGGTTGCCGTTAACTCCTCCAGGGCATCTTCCCCACCTAGGGATGGAACCTGCATCTCTTGCATTGAAGACAGATACTTTTACCTGTTGAGAAGCTGTATAAAACTATTTTAAACTGAGTGTATAAAAGTAAAGCCTGTTAAAAGATAAACTGAAGCATATTAACATTTTTAAATTTTATTTGAGCAACTTTATTCCAACTGGACCTCTCCACACTGAAAGTGGTTAGGAAGGCTGAAGATAGGAGCTGCCTGTGGGTGGGTGGGAAGTGCAAAGAGATTTTTATAGAAAGAAGGCAGAAACAAAGTAAGAAAACTATTAATTGGCTATAGCTTAAATTCTAGTTGTCTGTTTGTTATTGGTTGCACTTAAGTTTCAAATTTGTAACCTTGAGACAACTCTCAGCTCAGATTCTGGTTTTCGTCTACAGATCACACCATGGCATTAGAACCACTTCAGTCTAATCACTTCAATCTAATGCCGTCCTTATTTAATTGGTTTAATAAGCTTTTATTAAGGAACCATGAGAAATTTCCTTTTATAAAATAAATTATCACTTTAAAAGGAAGTATTTGCCTGTGTCACCAGGTAAATTGCAGATAACCTATAATCATAGATGATTTTAATTTTAAAATATAACCCATATTGGATAGAAATTGAGCACCTTAAAATTAAAGTTAGTTCTGCATAATCTGTACTCACAGGTTTGAGAGTAACTGCTCTTGTCATTAATTTTGGAAGAAATTCTGAAAGATACTTGGGATCAATAACTTGCCACCATGATGACTAGGATTATTATTTTTACTTGTCTCATTGGCAGTAAAATGAACACACTTTAATGAATCTGAGTCAGTTGAATTGCACTGAAATGAATTTGGAAAGCTGTCTCCTAAAATGTCCTTATATATATATTTTTTTTTTCCTTCCTTACTTGTTAACCTGTAGAAAGCTTGCACATAATTATTCATGTGTAAGGACAGAAGAGATGGGATTTCATGAGAAAGGACATTGCAACTACCTCTAAGTGTTTCATTTTGCATACCTAAAATTCATTTGACACATATCTCTCAGAGTCATCTAGAGAATAATTGAAATGTTTTAGAAACACCTACCCATTTCAAGTTACAGAGGCTTTATTACTCTGGCAAGTGATCCTTTGGCTACAGCAAATCTAAAATATGAATTGGAGAAATGTGTTACTGTTTGCAAAATCCGTCCTGCTAAATTGTTTCTTTAGATAAAACCAAAGTCAGCAAAAATGTGCTTCTGCAGCTGTTATTTCATAGAAATTTCCACTACTTAACCAGATTTGAAGAATTCTAAGCTTTTAAAGGAGAATCTACCTCTGTTTTGTTAATAATTCCTTTCTTTCATAGTCACAATGGGAATAAAAGAAACCTAGTTTTTACAAATATTTGATTATCTTGAAAGTTGACACTGAAAAAAAAAAAGAGCAGTATTTCGAGAAATCTATAAAGTCAAGTTTCAATTTTTTGCATGGAATTTATGTGACTATTATATCAAGCTTTTTTAAAATGTGGTCAGCACTGTCTTTGGTTTATTATAAATTGGTTTCCACATGAAATGCTTTATATAGTATAATAAATTGATTGCTGCTGTATATTGGTTTGTGTTTATAATATATTGGATTGACTGAGTAATAAATCTTTCTTTTCAGCAATTACTTTTATTGGTGTGAGTAAATTATACTGGTTTCACAGTGAGCCAATTGTTTTGCATATAAATTATACTGTTTTTGGTCAGGTGATATTGAGTTTAACATTTAATTTAAAGATTGGGGATACATGTATATATTGTATATATATATACAAATATTACATTTCTTAGGGCTGTTATATAATTTTTTGCAGCTAACAATAGTTTGTTCTAAAGTCTCATATTTAACTTGAAAAGATTTGGTTAAGTTAGGTAAATATTTTCATTTTTTCTCAGTTTGTCTTTGGTATATTTGAGGAAAAACTGCACTGAATGTACTTTTTTGCTATTCTGGACTCCTATCAAGGTGTGTAGGATATGGAAAATGACATTTCAGTCCAATATAATGAAGAACATTTTAAGAATTATAGCTTTACAAAATGATAGGAGCTTCCTCAACTTTTGAAATAATGAGCCTTTGATACAAATGGCTATATTTTATAACAATATGATGTTATATTACAGCTCAAATTCTTGCACCTGTACTTTAAGTCTTTTAAAATGTGAAAATTCTACCATTTCCTGTAGTTTGATTCCATAATTTTTAAATATCGCTATGTATTTAATTATTTCAACCAACAGTAATTAAGCAACTGTTTTGTGCTTACTGCATTGGATATCACAGATAGAAAATATTTCTATTATAGCAGAAACTTCCATTGGACATCATTAGTTAAAAACAAATAATTTTTAAAAATGATAGATTTGTTTTATTATCCTAAATTCTAAATCTGTATATTACAAATTGTTTTACTGTGGAAGAAATGTTCCATGGCATGTTACACAGATAAATCTTTTGGTGATAGAATAATGGATTTTTTTTTTTTTAAAGACTATGCTAGACAAAGTTAAGGCAATGGCACCCCACTCCAGTATTCTTGCCCGGAAAATCCCATGGATGGAGGAGCCTGCTAGGCTACAGTCCAGGGGGTTGTGAAGTGTCAGACATGACTGAGAGACTTCACTTTCACTTTCCACTTTCATGCACTGGAGAAGGAAATGGCAACCCACTCCAGTGTTCTTGCCTGGAGAATCCCAGGGACGGGGGAGCCTTGTGGGCTGCCTTTTATGGGGTCGCACAGAGTTGGACACAACTGAAGTGACTTTGCAGACAAAGTTAAATGATTTGATTAGGCCAGGACTCCATAAGACCCAATAAGTCTAATATGTTTGAACACTGTGACTCTTCAAGATGGGATATATTGTATAATGTTCTCTAAAAACATTTGCATATAGGAATGTCATAGATTTTTTTTTTCTTTTTAAGAGTATTTTTAGATGGAGCCTGTGAAATATCATGGAGAGAATTTTTTTATATTTTGGAAAATATTTGAATCAAGACATTTATATTATGCTCATTATAGGTGCCTATGATTCTATTTTATGAAATTCTTTACTGTGTTAATAGAGATTTTTCTCACCACTACAAGTTTGGTAGATACCTATTATGAGATTAGAAAATGAATGGCATCAAATATATACTAACATCACAAAGTACTACTAATTCATTAAATAAATATACTATATTTCTTTTTTAAGTGAAGTATGGCTCACTTAGAGATTATATTAGTTTCAGATTTACAACACAGTATTTCAACATTTTTATAGATTCTTCCATAGACTATATTTCTAATGGAATATTTATTATACTGACTTATTTCAATTTACAGAATCAATAATAAAAGAATACATTAGAAGTTGTATTTGTAGAAGATGTTTTTCTCCCAATTAATGCTTCTATCTTTCTTCCTAAATTTCCTCAGATTGCTGCCTCATGAAACTTAACTTTTTTTCTCAAATTCTAATAACAACTGTTCTGTTGCTATCAATAGCTAACATTTACAGAAATTTTACTAAGTTTTGGACAATGTACTAGTCTTTTTGTAATATCGTTGCTTTGTGTGTTTGTGTGTGTGTATGCTCAGTCATTTCAGACTCTTTGCAACCCTTTGAACTCTAGGTCTTCTGTTCCTGGGATTTTTCAAGCAAGAATACTGGGGTAGGTTGCCATTTTCTCCTCCAGGGGATCTTCACAACCCAGGAATCAATCCCACAATTCCTGCATTGCAGGCAGATTCTTTACCGACTTAGCCACCAAGGAAGCCACAGTTTTGAGATGTGAACCTAGGTCTTTTGGACTCCTTATACTTTCCAGCCTTATATGGTGTTTCATGTATTATAAAAGTATTGCCTTTTTTGCTGATACATTTTTACTTGTCTGGATAACATATTATTGATTTATTCCAAAGTTTACATTATATTTTCACTACTCCTACATATGTTTCATGCTTGGAAACTTTGGACTCTGTTCTGAATTGTCCCCGGCAAAAATTATGACCACCATCCTCCATCTTAACACTTTTCACACTATTCAGCTGGATGTGTGTAACTCCAAAGCCTGGTCATTACTTGCCTCATGCTCCTCTCTCTTGATCTTCAAAGCCAGCAACAGCAGGTTAAGGCCTTTTCTCTTTGCATCACTTCAACCTCCATATCTGTATCCACCCACTGGTATCTGTATCACCCACTGGTCAAGACCTTATGATTATGTTGGGCCTGTGTGGATGATCCAGGATAATCTTTCCCTGGTAAAATCATCAAATTAGCAATCTTCATTCCATGTGCAATCTTAATTGTCATAACATAGTAACAGTTTCCAGCAATTTGAACATCTGCATTTTTAGGGGGCCATTATTTTGCCTAATATGGAATGGAATATATGTGTGTGTGTTTTCTGTCTTTTTGTTCTTGAATAAAATGTCTCAACTTTGGTGTATATATTTAATCTGCTTTATTTACTATTGTAGTAAACACATCTGGACAACCTCAGGAAAGCCTGAACATATGCCATACATTCTTTTTATTAGGCTTAAAGACTAGATTAGTGACAAGGAGTATATAATCCATGAGTCATTTAGTTTCTATCTGACTTTGTATGTGTCCATGATGTGATTGTATAGGGAATACTCATTTAAAAATTGCATATTGCTATTCCTTATTTATGTCTCAATATTAATGTATGGCAAAATGCAATATCTGTTTTCTCATTGGAGTGCTTCTATTTGATAAATTAGTTAATCTAAGTCACGAAAGTATTATCCTCAAAAGGCAAAATAAGTCATTTTTATTTTGAAAGAAACATATTTTACATGCATATTTTTTATAACAAATTCAAATTTAGCAAAGTTGTATAATCTTTGCTTTCATTTTTCAAGCCTTGTGGGAAATGTGTTAAAATGTGCTAGTGTTACGGAGATAAGCTGGATTCTACATTTATGAATCCCTTTGAATGTATTTTTTTAGGTTAGACCTGGCTAGAGGAATGATGCAAGATTAAGGGATGGATGGAAGCAAAAAAGTAGATTTTGATTTAAGGAATTTATTTCTAGTGATTATCAAAAATAGATTGCTGCCAGGAATTTTCAATAGTAGCTTTTGTTGTGGATGTTAAGATTGCGATATGGGTACCTCATTTTCTTTTTAACCCAAAAACCTTGCTTTAATCTGTGGGAAAAGTCCTCGGTAGTTGAAAGCTGAGCAGAAGCTGGGTAGGAAAGAACTTTTCAGTCCAGTTCTTCCATGTACTGTCCTTTAATAATTATTCTGAAAGATGTCATAGGTGCTTATGCTGTTCTTGGTATTCATTGTTTTTGAAACTGGAGCATCTGGATAGATAAATAATATCTAATAATAAGTACCAGATTTTTTAACAGGCATTTGAGATTTATTTTTCAGTTGAGTACATCTGCCTACTTTGTATCTTTAAGGACTCTTTATTTATTTTTTTTGTACTTATTTAACTTTCCCCAAGAATACACGTTCTTGCTTTTTAAACTATTATTATTTTTTTATTTCACCTTTCATTTCTAGGCACTTTAAGAGAAACAAGAACTACTTTTATGTGCCCTGTCTGCTATTTTTCTAAAGTTCAATTTCAATATTTATTGACAAAATACTCTTTCTCTTTAAAAGTGGTTATGAGAGGAAGTAGCTTTAGTATATGAGGTGCCCCACAGCCCGGTAAGTGTCCACTGAATTCGTGATCACTTTGGCAAAGTGTCCAGCTTACTTTCTTAAGTTGACTATATTTATCTCCAAAGTAATGTATACAAATCAAAGTGAAAAAAAAAGTTTTTAATAGTGACTTTGAGATTTAACTTCATTTTGAATACTTCAGATAATCTATTTTTATTTCCTCCAGATTTTCATTAATTTGAAGACATTTAAAACAATTAAATCCCATGCACTTTAAACACCTAGCTGTATAAACTGTACCTCAAAAGAATGAAAATTGTATTGCAATTTTTTTTGATGATGATATTTTTTTGCCAGTGGAAGATCATTTATATTGGTTTTTGGAATCTGGATCTCCTTCATAGATTGATATCTCCACTTTTGGCTATAAAAATCTTATTTAGAAATTTAAATAAATCAGACTTCCAGGTTCTATAACATGCTCTGCTACTGACATTTATTATGAATATGTAGAACATGCAGAGATCAACATCAGACTCCTGATCGAAACATGTCTGACTCTTTGCCACCCTGTGGACTGCAGACCTTAGGTTCCTCTGTCCATGGGATTCTCCAGGCAAAAATACTGGCATGGGTTGCTGTTTCCTCCTCCAGGGGAACTTTCCAATCCAGGGACTGAACCTGTATCTTTTGTTTTTTTTTTTTTTTGCATTGGTAGGCAGGTTTTTTATCACTAGCACCACTTGAGAAACACATAACCAACTACAGACATACTAAATTTAGCTGTCATCACTATTATGCAATCTATCATCTAATTTCTGAACACTTACTATTAAAGGTAGTGGATCACTATAGACTTGAGATGGATTTTATAGAAATAAAAGCCTTCCTCAGTATTCCCAGAATAGAGATGTGACTGTGTATCACATAATGACTGAAAAGAAGCTATGACACCTCTCATCCTTTCCTTTCTTCCTTCCTTCCTTCTTTTTTATCTTTCTTTCCTTCATTCTTTCATTTTGCCTTTTTGTTTTAGTGAAGATTATCTAAAAGTTTCCTTTCTGAATCCCTCTCAGGATACATTACCCAAAACTGAGCCAAATACTCATTTCCAGTACATAAAAATGGAGTGATGCTGATTGGCTTAAACTTGGGTTAAGAATGTTTTACCATGGACCATGGACAGGGATTATCTTTGCTGAGTTATATGTAGGCAAGCTGTTCATACAAATGAGAACTCCTGTAAGGAAGGCAGGTGGGTAGATGATGATATCAACCAACAGTGTAGGCTGTACATTTTTTTGCATATTTATATCAATAATATCTGAAAGCATACAAAGCATGTTTTGGGAAGCCCACAACTTTTATTAATTATTATTAAACCTACCCTTCTGATTCACCAAAATTATGTTGAAGCTTCTCTGCTACCCTCTTTTCATGCATTAGAATAGAATTCACAATCATTTTTAAAGTAAATATTTATTGTCAGTCCAGTTCAGTTGTTAAGTCATGTCTGAAACTTTGTGACCCCATGGACTGCAGCATGCCAGGCTTCCCTGTCCATCACCAACTCCCAGAGTTGCTCAAACTCTTTTCCATCTAATCAGTGATGCCATCCAACCATCTCATCCTTTGTCATCCCATTTTCTTCCTGGCTTCTCTTTCCCAGAATCAGGTTCTTTTTCAATGAGTCAGTTCTTCACATCAGGTGGCCAAACTATTGGAGTTCCAGCTTCAGTATCAGTCCTCCAATGAATATTCAGGACTGATTTCCTTTAGGATGGACTGGTTGGATCTCTTTGCAGTCCAAGGGACTCTCAAGAGTCTTCTCCAACACCACAGTTCAAAATCTTCAGTTCTTCATTGCTTAGCTTTCCTTATGGTCCAACTCTCACATCCGTACACGACTACTGAAAAACTCATAGCTTTGACTAGACTGACATTTGTCAGCAAAGTGACGTCTGTGGTTTTTAATATGCTGTCTAGATTGGTCATATCTTTTCTTCCAAGGAGCAAGTGTCTTTAACTTCCTGGCTGTAATCACAATCTGCAGTGATTTTAGAGCCCCCCCAAATAAAGTCTCTCACTGTTTCCATTGTTTCCCCATCTATTTGCCATGAAGTGATGGGTCCAGATGCCAAGATCTTAGTTTTTTAAAAGTTGAGTTTTAAGCCAACTTTTTCACTCTCCTCTTTCACTTTCATCAAGAGGTTCATTAGTTCTTCTTCTTCACTTTCTGCCATAAGGGTGGTGTCATCTGCATATCTGATGTTATTGATATTTCTCCCAACAAACTTGATTCCTGTTTGTGCTTCATCCAGCCCAGAATTTCTCATAATGTACTTTGCATATAAGTTAAATAAGCAGACAATATACAGCCTTGATGTACTCCTTTCCCAACTTAGAACCAATTCTTGTTCCATGTTCTGTTCTAACTGTTGCTTCTTAACTGGTATACAGATTCCTCAGGAGGCAGGTCAGGTGGTCTGGTATTCCTGTTTCTTGAAGAATTTTCCACAGATTGTTGCGATCCACACCCACACATTCAAAGGCTTTGACATAGTCAATAAAGCAGAAGTAGATGTTTTTCTGGAACTCTGTTGCTTTTTCCATGATCCAATGGATGTTGGCAATTTGATCTCTGGTTCCTCTGCATTTTCTATATCCAGCTTGAACTTCTAGAAATTAATGGTTCATGTACTGTTTGGAACCTGGCTTGGAGAATTTTGAGCATTACTTTTCTAGCACGTGAGATGAGTGCAATTGTGCAGTAGTTTGAACATTCTTTGCCATTGCCTTTCTTTGAGATTGGAATGAAAACTTTTCCTGTCCTGTGGTGTGTGCCAAGTTTTCCAAATTTGCTGGCATATTGAGTGCAGCACTTTAACACCATCATCTTTCAGGATTTGAAATAGCTCAACTGTAATTCCATCACCTCCAATAGCTTTGTTCATAGTGATGCTTCCTAAGGTCCACTTGACTTTGCATTTCAGGATGTCTGGCTCTAGGCGAGTGACCACATCATTGTGGTTATGTGGGTCATGAAGACCTTCTATAGTTCTTCTGTGTAGTCTTGCTCCCTCTTCTGCTTCTGCTACACCTGTACCATTTTTGTCCTTTATTATGCCCATCTTTGCATGAAATGTGCCTTTGCTATCTCCAATTTTCTTGAAGAGATCTCTAGTCTTTCCCGTTCTATTGTTTTCCTCTATTTTTTTTGCACTGATCACTGATGAAGTCTTTTTTATCTTCTTGCTATTCTTTGGAACTCTCCATTCAGATGGATATATCTTTCCTTTTCTCCTTTGCCTTTAGCTTCTCTTCTTTATTCAGCTATTTGTAAGGCCTCTTCAGACAACCATTTTGCCTTATTGCATTTATTTTCCTTGAGGATGATCTTGATCACCGCCTCCTGTACAATGTCACAAATCTCTGCCATGGTTCTCTAGGCACTCTATCAGATCTAATCCCTTTAATCTATTTCTCACTTCTACTCTATTATCATAAGGGATTTGATTTTGGTCATATCTGAATGCTCTAATGATTTCCCCTACTTTCTTCAATTTAAGTCTGAATTTGGCAATAAAGAGTTGATGATTGGAGCCACAGTCAGCTCTTGGTCTTATTTTTGCTGACCGTATAGAGCTTCTCCATCTTTGGCTGTAGAGAATATAATCAATTTGATTTCTGTATTGACTCTCTGGTGATGTCCATGTGTAGTCTTTTCTTGTGTTGCTGAAAGAGGGTGTTTGCTATGACCAGTGTGTTCTCTTGACAAAATTCTATTAGCCTTTGCCCTGCTTCATTTTGTACTCCCAGGCTAAATTTGCCTATTACTCCAGATATCTCTTGACGTCCTACTTTTGCGTTCCAGTTCCCTATGGTAAAAAGGACATCTTTTTTGGGGTGTTAGTTCTAGAAGGTCTTGTAGGTCTTCATAGAACCTTTCAACTTCAGCTTCTTCAACATTACAGGTTGGGGCATAGACTTGGATTACTCTGATATTGAATGGTTTGCCTTGGAAATGAACAGAGATCGTTCTGTCGTTTTTGAGACTGCACCCAAGTACTGCATTTTGGATTCTTTTGTTGACTATGAGGGCTACTTCATTTCTTCTGTGTTTCTTGCCCACAGTCATATATATAATGGTCATTTGAATTAAATTTGTCCATTCCAGTCCATTTTAGTTCACTGATTCCTTAAATGTTGGTGTTCATTCTTGCCAGCTCTTATTTAACCACTTCTAAGACCACAAACAAGACCCAGTTTTCCCCACAGTTAGTCTCTCATCAGGAAGCTTCCATAAACCTCTTATCTTTGTCCCACAAAGGGCAAACAGAGAGAAAACTACAATCACAGAAATTTAACTAAACTGATCACATGGACCACAGCCTTGTTTAACTCAATGAAACTATAAGCCATGCCATGTAGGGCCACCCAAGATGGATGGGTCATGGTGAGAGTTCTGAGAAAATGTGGTCCCCTGGAGAAGGGAATGGAAAACCCTTTCAGTGTTCTTGCCTTGAGAACCCCATGAACAGTATGAAAAGGCACAAAATTATGACACTGAAAGCTGAACTCCCCAGGTCAGTAGGTGCCCAATATACTACTGGAGAAGATTAGAGAAATAATTCCATAAAGAATTAAGAGAGGGAGCCAATGTGAAAACGGCACCCAGTTTTGGATGCGATTGAATATAAATAAAGTCTGATGCTGTAAAGAACAATATTTATTAAAGAGTGTTCAATAAAATACTGAAGGCGACTTAAAAATAAGGAAGTTGTTCAATAAATCTTCCACACTATTTGCGCAATATAGAAATACCTTACTCAGTTCAGCATGTTTAAGAGAAGCTCAATTGGATATACTAAAAGAATTCTAGGATACAATGAGGTGAAGGTTTATCAGCATTTTATGGTATGTACCAATGTGTTCAGCTCTTTGAAGAATGCTTAGGAATAAAAGGTCTATTTCTTTCCCAAACTCTAACTGAATTTGCTCATAGTTTAGCAATAAGATGCCATAACAATTTCCAAGCCAAATAAAAAGAAAATTTAGTAATTTACAAATCTAGGATATAGAAAACAATTAATTCTGTATATTATTGATTTCAATAACCAACAGAATAAACGTGTAATTTTTCATTCCAATTCGTGTGTTCTTCAAGAAGCCAAATTTAAAAGAAAATCTATTTTCATAAAATAATTTCTTCTTATGACTCTTGACTTTGCTTTTCTATCACCTAGTTTAACAATCTGAAGCAACATCACTGACTAAAAAACAAACAAACAAACAAACAAAAAAACTGTGCAGAACTTAAAAGCAGTTACATTTTGCTGATTTTAGGTCAACATATTGAATGGCAGAGGCTAACATCTTATAGACATAAACTTTCTCAGTTTTTGGAGAGAAGTGCATATGCATGTTTTAATTTTTATTTGTTTCACTTTATTTTGTTTTGTTTTGTGTTGCTTTTAGGGAGTTAGAAACAGCACAAAATCTCATATCTTTTACATATATCTGGATTTAAATAGTAGCTTTATAATCATGGGGAATCAACTTCTCTGATGCCCAATTTCTTCATTTACAAAATGTTTTCACTAATATCCAAAGATTTTTGCAAATTACAAATAATATACATTGCATTGCCTGGACCATAAAGTATGTTTCATAAATGATAGTTATTTGTGTTTTATTAATTATAACTTTCCTGATAAGAGACCAAACCTTAATTTAGTCTGATACATATTCAGTTCAGTTCAGTTCAGTCGCTCAGTGGTGTACAGCTCTTCGTGACCCCATGAACCTCAGCATGCCAGTCCTCCTTGTCCATAACCAAATGCCAGAGTCTACCCAAACCCATGTCCATAGAGTCGGTGATGTCATCCAACCATATCATCCTCTGTCGTCCCCTTTTCCTCCTGCCCTCAATCTTTCCCAATATCAGGGTCTTTTCAAATGAGTCAGTTCTTCACATCAGGTGGCCAAAGTATTGGAGTTTCAGCTTCAACATCAGTTCTTCCAATGAACATCCAGGACTGATCTCTTCTAGGATGGACTGGTTGGATCTCCTTGCAGTACAAGGGACTCTCAAGAATCTTCTCCAACACCACAGTTCAAAAGCATCAATTCTTTGTTGCTCAGTTTTCTTTATAGTCCAACTCCCACATCCATACATGACTACTGGAAAAACCATAGCCTTGACTAGATGGGCCTTTATAGGCAAAGTAATGTCTGTGCTTTTGAATATGCTATCTAGATTGGTCATAACTTTCCGTCCAAAGAGTAGGCGTCTTTTAATTTCTGCCTGCAATCACCATCTGCAGTGATTTTGGAGTCCCCCAAAATAAAGTCTGACACTGTTTCCACTGTTTCCTCATCTATTTCCCATGAAGTGATGGAACCAGATGTCATGATATCAGTTTTCTGAATGTTGAGCTTTAGGCCAACTTTTTCACTCTCCTCTTTCATTTTCAACAAGAAGCTCTTTAGTTCTTCTTCATTTCTGCCATAAGGGTGGTGTCATCTGCATTTCTGAGGTTATTGATATTTCTCCCAGCAATCTTGATTCCAGCTTGTGCTTCTTCCAGTCCAGTGTTTCTCATGGTGTACTCTGCATAGAAGTTAAATAAGCAGGGTGACAATATACAGCCTTTATGTACTCCTTTTCTTATTTGGAACCAGTCTGCTGTTCCATGTCCAGTTCTAACTCTTGCTTCCTGACCTGCATATAGGTTTCTCAAGAGGCAGGTCAGGTGGTCTGGTAACCTCATCTCTTTCAGAATTTTCCACAGTTTATTGTGATCCACACAGTCAAAAGCTTTGGCATAATCAATAAAAGAGAAATAGATGTTTTTCTGGAACTCTCTTAATTTTTTGATGATCCATCGAATGTTGGCAATTTGATCTCTGGTTCCTCTGCCTTTTCTAAATCCAGCTTGAACATCTGGAAGTTCACTTTTCATGTATTGCTGAAGTCTAGCTTGGAGAATTTTAAGCATTACTTTACTAGTGTGTGAGATGAGTGCAATTATGCTGTAGTTTCAGCATTCTTTGGCATCGCCTTTCTTTGGGATTGGAATGAAAACTGACCTTTTCCAGTCCTGTGGCCACTGCTGAGTTTTCCAAATTTGCTGGCATATTGAGTGCAGCACTTTCACAGCATCATCTTTCAGGATTTGAAATAGCTCAACTGGAATTCCATCACCTCCCCTAGCTTTGTTCATAGTGATGCTTTCTAAGACCCATTTGACTTCACATTCCAAGATGTCTGGCTCTAGGTGAGTGGGAGTGATCACACCATCATGATTATCTGAATCGTGAAAATCTTTTTTGTACAATTCTTCTGTTGTGTATTCTTGCCACCTCTTCTTAATATCTTCTGCTTCTCTTAGGTCCATACCATTTCTGTCCTTTATTGAGCCCATTATTAAGGACTTATTTGGCCCTTCTTAGTGTGTGCCATCTTGGACAACTACTTTGTTTATATTGATTTTCCAATAGATCACATCACAGCCTCTTCACCTAAACTCATATTTATTTCAAAAATATTTTGTATGGCTAAATTGCAAAACCTTAACTAGAATCTCTAAGACCATAATACCAATACTTACTTAAAGATATGCTTTGATTGTAGGGATCCGTGAAAAGTAGAATGAACTGACATGTTCACTATTTAGTATTAAAGGAAAGTGAAAAGGCAAAATTACCTGTACAATTTCAAAATATTTTCTCTAATCAGTTACACATGCTGCTGCTGCTAAGTCACTTCAGTTGTGTCCGACTCTGTGTGACCCCATAGACAGCAGCCTACCAGGCTCCCCTGTCCCTGGGATTCTCCCGGCAAGAACACTGGAGTGGGTTGCCATTTCCTTCTCCAGTGCACGAAAATGAAGAGTGAAAGTGAAGTTGCTCAGTCATGTCCGACCCTCAGCGACCCCATGGACTGCAGCCTTCCAGGCTCCTCCATCCATGGGATTTTCCAGGCAAGAGTACTGGAGTGGGGTGCCACTACATAGCATGAATTAATAGGATAGTTCTAGTTTTCTAGTTTTTTAAGAAGAATTAATTTGAGACTGCCAACCCTATGAGCTTCTGACTTAGAGGGCTGAATTCATCAACTAAATTCACAGTAGATTAATTAGCCAGTAATTTAGAAAGTTAGTCATCATTCAGTGGTACTTATTAAGTGTCTTTACACTCATGAAACTTGTGTTAGAAGATTGGTTTGGAAGCATTTAAATCTTGTATGACAAAACATTCTGTATGACAAAACATTATGTGGCTTGGATACCCCAGTTTCAACCTAAATAATATATATCCTTGATGCTATTCATCCTTTTCAGTGCTCTTTAAAAGTAGGTATTGAATACAATACATATGTGTAAGAAACCTCTGATGTGTTTTAGAGCCATCATGACTTTCATGAGGGTTTGATTAAATTATATTCCATGTTAAATATCCTGAATACTTTTCAGCATTGCATTCACAATTGACACAATCTTTATTTCTTTCCTTTCTCTGGGGAATTTTTCGCATTCTGTTTCGTTCACAGATGAAAATCAATTTTGTGATTTCTTCCTAGAAGCTAATGGAAATTTGTTCAAATCACACAGTTACTACAGAATTTGCCCAATTCAGCAGATATTCCTGCCTTGGTTCACTCATTAAGGAAAAGGCATAATATGGCACAAGAGAGTTTGAGATCATAAATGAAGTAAATCTTCAGAATCTGTAAACTATTTATATAAACTGTGGCCAACTCAAGTCAGCCTCTTAGCTTTTTTTTATTTTTAATGCTGATATTTCCTTAAAGATTTATCTAACAATTACTGTATATATATATACACATATATATATGTATGTATATATATATATATATAATCATGTAGATGTATATACCCACTCCTGAAGAAGTATTTGCACAGGTATGCTGGAATGTCTTTTGAAAATTACATAGTTTGCATTGTGAGTGAAAAGATGAGAGCCATTGCTGGCCAGCTGTGAGAGCCCTGCTGGGTTTCCCTGTGTTGCGTTATCTTCCTTTTCTTTACTTTTCTGTATTTGTGAGAGCTGAGATAGATGATGCACTTCAACACTTTGTTTGCCATGCTTGAGTTCTTCGCAAGTAGAAACATCTTCAGTGAGGATACTAACTATAAGATTTGTTCTTATGTGTAGAGAATTCTAGCAAAAGGTTTTCCAAAATAGCTTTCATTGGTAAAACTTTACCCACTTTCAAGAAATGTTTTGATTTTTTCCAACCTCCTTTGCCCATGGTGCAGTACAAGCAGGTTCCTTCTTACTTTGGCTTTAGTGTAACTACAGAACAGCAGGCTCAGCACCACCTTTAACCTCATGCATCTTCTTGTATAAAGTGAGTGATTACAATATATTTGCTCCTTGAGGTCATTCCATAGAAGAATCTCAGAACTGACAATTTCAGAGATATAATCTCAGAGACCAGCTTGCTACAATGCTCTCAGCAGAATATTTTGTGAAATTTACAGTTATCTGATCCCTTCCTGGGGAGCTGGAGGAGTGGGAAGAGAGAGGTGCAGGCAAGGTGCATGACATTTAGTACAATCTTACCAGCATCAGAGCTAAGATTTGTAACAATATTGATTAGTGCCACTGGTCAAGACAATAAACCATCCTAAAATTTATTCAAATAAATCTACTATGACAGTTTTGCACATGTTTTAAACCATTTCTTTGCACTTAATAAATCCTATTATTATTCTCCTAAAAAATTTAATAGACTAAGATATAAGGTAACTTGAATCTTCAAATAAGAACAGAAATCTTCTTTATAGAATCCTATATTATTATTTTTAAAAATGAGCATGCTTTCTATACATTTTATCCCATGAGGAAAAATAAATTTTGCAAACATTTGGATAAATATTTTTTACTTCAGATACTTGCCAGATTCATACCAAAGTAAACACACAGTGTATGGTTTATTATCATTTAATAATCAAAGTTTGACAAAGTATTATCTTTACAATTCATTTTTTCTTTTTGAAGGGTAATAAAGGATAGTTAACATATCAACATTTGGAAATAGTTATTTGTAAAGTCATTTTTAGTGAATTAAGAACAATGGATAATGCTTTGGGAGGGTAAGATGTGGGTAGGAAAGGGTTGTCTGCCAGATGTACTAAGGAACCCAAGGTTGCACATGTGTGCCATTGATCAATGACAATTGTTTGCTATCATTAAATACTAATCTACCTTAGGCTGACTTTTTGTGAAAGTCTTTTCCTTTTGTGGTTGACCTTGGTGTTCACATTAACCTGATTTTGTCAGTCTATAAGCATCCTGTAAGGGAAAGGTTGAATTCCTGTCATGATTTGCCACTAGCCTAAACCCAAAGAGATGCCCTTGGGCGATGCACTTCCTGTGTCCACATATTTGATAGAGAATTAAAGTGGAACATAAAATTGCTTCAGTTTTATCTGCCATGATTTACCTCTGACCATACTCCCCACTGAGGATTCAGACATGCAGCTTTACTACTTTATTTTTGACAGCCTAAGGTAAATTGAACATTTTGTAATGCATCTCCAAACTAATTCAGATTGGATTAAAGAAATAAAAAACAAACAAACAAACAAAATACTATTGTTGTATATGTAAAGAAAAACATTTTATTTTCCAATTTCATGAATTTAATTTCATAATAATCTTGAACCCACATCAACTCTTTCATGTTTTTCCTAATGAAAAAATATATCTATATGAGCCTTAAGATTTTATTATATGCCTAGTTGTTTGATTGCCACAGGGTTTTGTAACAGCAGGAAAAGGGACAGGGCACAACTTTTGAATAAATAACATAGCCCAAGGACACAAGACAAACTGGTTAGAATCAAATGCAACCAAGAGGGGACAAGACAGGACCTTGATCCTCAATCAGCAAGTGAAATGACACACCCACCAAGGCACTGTTAAAAAACCAAGAAGTGATTGGTGGCCCAAATTCTAGAAATCCCTGCACCTTCCCCAAAATAGTTGGAATAATTCTCCCACTCAATAGAATATGAAATTACCTGGTCTATAAAAACTAGCCACACCATATTTTGCGGCCACACTCGCCCTCTGGAATGGTCCACACTCTGTTTGTGGAGTGTGCTTCTCTCTGTAGGTGAATAAATCCATTTGTTACCTATCACTTTGTCTCTCACTGAATTCTTTCTGCAATGAGACATCAAGAACCTGAGCTTCATTAGGTCCTGAAACAGGATACCATGGGTTTAGACTGGGTTTGAGTCCCAGCCATGTGGATTCAAGTCCCAAGCAGGGTTTTGGTTAGGTTTGAATCCTATTCACATGGGTTCGAGGCCCAAACTGGGTTTTGGCTCAGGTTCAAGTCCCAGCACATGGGTTCAAGTCCCAAACTGCGGTAAACAGTTTCAGTTACACAATAACTGAAAATACAAGTTGTTCTTTGCATATAGTTCTTTGCATCTCTACAAGGAGATCCAACCAGTCCATCCTAAAGGAAATCAATCCTGAATATTCACTGGATGCACTGATGCTGAAGCTGAAACCCTAATACTTGGGCCACCTGATATGAAGAACTGACTCATTTGAAAAGACCCTGATGCGGGAAAGATTAAAGGTGGGAGGAGAAGGGGATGACAGAGGAGGAGATAGTTGGATGGCATCATCGACTCAATGGACATGAGTTTGAGTAAACTCTGGGAGTTGGTTATGGACAGAGAGGCCTGGCATGCTTCAGTACATGGGGTCACAGTAGGAGACGACTGAGTGACTGAACTGAACTGAACTGAACTTGCATATAGTTTCTAGGGGCATGTGTTTGTTTGATTATTATGGAACCACCCACCCTTACCCCACCTCACCCAAAAGATCAGGCAGTATTTGTTACTTTTACTAAGAAGTAAAATTATGTTCAAATTTCAAAGAATTTTATATGAGAAAAATAGTTTTGCTTGGGGTACTGATACCAAAAACTCAGCTTCTGTGCACAGTGCTGAACTGAACATTGGAGACAGAGTTTGGGTGAAGTAGAAAACTATAGTTTTATTTTTTGCCAAGCAAATGGGTACACAGGACCTGTACCTTCAAAACTGTGTGTCCCAAGCTGGAAGGATTTGGTGTTTGGTTATATAGCAATGGTTCAAGGAAAGGGTTGCTCATAAGAATTAGTTTGTGTTCAAGGCCTGCACTCTATTAATGGGGATTCAAGCATTCTCTGAATAATCTTCTCTGGTTCTTGAGAAAATCAAACATTCACCTTCTCTGAAATGAGGCTTGCTTCATCAAGTACTTCTTCTATTTGTTGGAATTTTTCAGTTCAGTTCATTTCAGTCTTTCAGTCATGTCCACTATTTGCGACCCCATGAATTGCAGCACGCCAGGCCTCCCTGTCCATCACCATCCCCCAGAGTTCACTCAAACTCACGTCCATTGAGTCAGTGATGCCATCCAGCCATCTCATCCTCGGTCATCCCCTTTTCCTCCTGCCTGGAATCTCTCTCAGCATCAGCGTCTTTTCAGATTAGTCAACTCTTCACATGAGGTGGCCAAAGTACTGGAGTTTCAGCTTTAGCATCATTCCTTCCAAAGAACACCCAGGACTGATCTCCGTTAAAATGGACTGGTTGATCTCCTTGCAGTCCAAGGGACTCTCAAGAGGCTTCTCCAACATCACAGTTCAAAAGCATCAATTCTTGGGTGCTCAGCTTTCTTCACAGTCCAACTCACATCCATACGTGAAAACTGGAAAAACCACAGCCTTGACTTGACGGACCTTTGTTGGCAAAGTAATGTCTCTGTTTTTGAATATGTTGTCTAGGTTGGTTATAACTTTCTTTCGAATGAGTAAGCGTCTATTAATATCATGGCTGAAGTCACCATCTGCAGTGGTTTTGGAGCCCAGAAAAATAAAGCCTGACACTGTTTCCACTGTTTGCCCATCTATTTCCCATGAAGTGATGGGACCAGATCCTATGATCTTCGTTTTCTGAATGTTGAGCTTTAAGCTAACTTTTTCACTCTCTCTTTCACTTACATCAAGAAGCTTTTTACTCGCTCTTCACTTTCTGCCATAAGGATGTCATCTGCATATCTAAGGTTATTGATATTTCTTCCGGCAATCTTGATTCCAGCTTCTGCTTCATCTATCCCAGCATTTCTCATGATGTACTCTGCATAGAAGTTAAATAAGCAGGGTGACAGTATATAGCCTTGACATACTCCTTTTCCTATTTGGAACGAGTCTATTTTTCCATGTCCAGTTCTAACTCTTGCTTCCTGACCTGAATATAGATTTCTCAAGAGGCAGGTCAGGTGGTCTGTATTCCCATCTCTCTCAGAATTTTCCACACAGTTTATTGTGATCCACACAGTCAAAGGCTTTGGCATAGTCAAGAAAGCAGAAATAGATGTTTTTCTGGAACTCTCTTGCTTTTCCCATGATCCAGCAGATGTTGGCAATTTGATCTCTGGTTCCTCTGCCTTTTCTAAAACCAGCTTGAACATCTGGAAGTTCACAGCTCACATATTGTTGAAGCCTGGCTTGGAGAATTTTGAGCATTACCTTACTAGCATGTGTGCAATTGTGTAGTAGTGTGAGCATTCTTTGGCATTGCCTTTCTTTGGAATTGGAATGAAAACTGACCTTTTCAGTCCTGTGGCCACTGCTGAGTTTTCCAAATTTGCTGGTGTATTGAGTGCAGCACTCTCACAGCATCATCTTTCAGGATTTGAAATAACTCCACTGGAATTCCATCACCTCCACTAGCTTTTCCCATAGTGATGGTTTCTAAGGACCAATTGACTTTGCATACCAGGATGTTTGGCTATAGGTGAGTGATCATACCATCATGATTATCTTGGTCATGAAGATATTTTTTGTACAGTTCATCTGTGTATTCTTTCCACCTCTTCTTAAAATCTTCTGCTTCGTTAGGTCCATACCATTTCTGTCCTTTATCGAGCCCATCTTTGTATGAAATGTTCCCTTGGTATCTCTAATTTTCTTGAAGAGATCTCTAGTCTTTCCCATTCTGTTGTTTTCCTCTATTTCTTTGCATTGATTGCTGACAAAGACTTTCTTATCTCTGCTTGCTATTCTTTGGAACTCTGCATTCAGATGCTTATTTCTTTCCTTCTCTCCTTTGCTTTTCTCTTATCTTATTTTCACAGTTGTTTGTAAGACCTCCACAGACAACTATTTTGCTTTTTTGCATTTCTTTTTCATGGGGATGTTGTTGATCTGCATAATGTCATGAACCTCCATCCATAGTTCATCACCGATCACATCCACAAATGGATATTATTTTTGCTTTAGTTCTGTAGAAAAGTTCAAAGATAGTGTTATGTGTATCCCTTGAGGTAGAAACAGGACTTCACCCCAAGGCTGCACTGTCGTTTTTAGGGCTGATCCCCATTGTCTCTACATCTCCTCCATTTCCTGATTAGGAATTGCTCAGATCTGCCATTTGGAGCTCAAGGAAAGTAATGGAAACTGGAGACTATTTCCTGCAAACAAGAAAAGTGGAACAAGGAAAGGCTTCAGTGCCCAGGAGCCCGATGTGGTCCTGCTTGGTTTCAGTATACCTCTTTGAAACATTGTAAGAAATTTTTTTTTTTATAATAAATTACATCTGCATTATTTCCTGGAAGTAAGAAAATGCCTGACAGTCACCTTTTTTTCTTTTTTGTTTTATTTTGGTAAGGAGTGCAAATTAATATGCCAATGAACCCACGCTTGTTAAAATTTTTAGAGATTCTAGAATTGGTTGAAAACAGAAATTTATCTTATAGGTAATTCAGAGATAAATCATGATGTTTGAAACATTTTCCTGTCTTCGCAAATTCAAAATACCCTAATTATTTAAAAAAATAAGACCTGACCTGCCTCTTGAGAAATCTGTATGCAGGCCAGGAAGCAACAGTTAGAAGTAGACATGGAACAACAGACTGGTTCCAAATAGGAAAAGGAGTACGTCAAGGCTGTATATTGTCACCCTGCTTATTTAACTTATATGCAGAGTACATCATGAGAAACTCTAGGCTGGAAGAAACACAGGATGGAATCAAGATTGCTGGGAGAAATATCAATAATCTCAGATATGCAGATGACACCACCCTTATGGCAGAAAGTGAAGAGGAGCTAAAAAGCCTCTTGATGAAAGTGAAAGAGGAGAGTGAAAAAGTTGACTTAAAGCTCAACATTCAGAAAATGAAGATCATGGCATCTAGTCCCATCACTTCATGGGAAATAGATGGGGAAACAGCGGAAACAGTGTCAGACTTCATTTTTTTGGGCTCCAAAATCACTGCAAATGGTGATTGCAGCCATGAAATTAAAAGACGCTTACTCCTTGAAAGAAAAGTTATGACCAACCTAGATTGCATATTCAAAAGCAGAGACATTACTTTGCCAACTTAGGTCCATCTAGTCAAGGCTATGGTTTTTCCACTTGTCATGTGTGGATGTGAGAGTTGGACTGTGAAGAAGGCTGAGCACCAAAGAATTGATGCTTTTGAACTGTGATGTTTGAGAATACTCTTGAGAGTCCCTTTGACTGCGAGGAGATCCAACCAGTCCATCCTGAAGGAGATCGGCCCTGGGATTTCTTTGGAAGGAATAATACTGAAACTCCAGTACTTTGGCCACCTCATGCAAAGAGTTGACTCATTGGAAAAGACTCTGATGCTGGGAGGATTGGGGGCAGGAGGAGAAGGGAACGACCGAGGATGAGATGGCTGGATGGCATCATCGACTTGATGGACATGAATCTGAGTGAACTCTGGAAGTTGGTGATGGACAGGGAGGCCTGGTGTGCTGTGATTCATGGGGTCACAAAGAGTTGGACATGACTGAGCGACTGAACTGAACTGAAGCTTTATTAAATTAATATCCTTCCTTCTTTCTTCCCTCCCTTTCCAGAAAACGATACTATAACTAGTTGCTTATACTTATTCTTTCCTTCAAAGTCCCAAGCTGTGACCCAAGTAGTAAAGAGAAAACCTGAGCAAAGACAAGTGAAACTCTCCTTATCTCTTCCAAGTAATTACTCCAGATTTATTCTATACATTTATTTTTTCTTTCCCTCTCTTCTTCCCATGTTTGGTTATTTGATTTTTCTTCTTTATCTTGAAAATGCTATAGTTTAGGACTATATTCTGTAAACTAATTTTGAACTGGACTTTTCTTAGGATGACTTTCCCTGCAAAGGTTTCTTGATTCCATGGACTACACATCTATGATCTGGATGACCTCACCTAGCCAGAGAAACACCAGACTTTTTTATTGTTTTTGATCAAGCCAGGAAATCTAAAGATTGGTAAGAAAAATTACAGTATGTAAAATAAAAAGAAAAATAATGACCAAAGGGAAATTACATAATTCCTTTAGAATTTAGTTTACAGACTTGGAAATTGAGATGATTTATGTAAATGGACACGAGTTTGAGCAAACTCCAGGAGATAGTGAAGGACAGGTAAGCCTGGAGTGCTGCAGTCCATAGAGTGGCAAAGAGTCTAACATAACTTGGCAACTGAACAACGACAACAAATCAAGGAAGAAAGGGTAATAGATTAAAATTAACACTTGTTTACTGGTTTCCCCATCACCTTTTTTTTTGTTCTTTTTAATACTTGTTTGAAATGTTATTTTATTCTCATTTTATTGAAATGGATTATGAGAAATAGTCAATAAATTGTTCTATATAAGATAAAGACAAGTAAACAACAAAATTAGAATGTTAATTTGATGCTACCTTGAGTATTCATGTCTCCAAAATTTATATTTTTCTTCCATTTATCTCATTATAAAAAATAAGATTGCTTGGAATCCTCTACAAAATGTAGCAGAAACAAATCGCCTCCCTTTTACGACAGAAGTGAGAAGGTTAAAAATGCAAGATTAAGATCTTAATTAGACACGGCTTTATAAACATTAACTCTGCTGAGTTTTTCCTTAACTTTCAAAGAAAGATCCAATGGTAAGATCCGGTGAAAGAAAGAAGTGAATTTGATAACAGGAAAATGATGAGTAGGCCCTTGTTCAGTTGTGTCCGACTCTGCAACCCCATGCACTGCAGCATTCCAGTCTTCCTTATTTCACCATCTCCAGAGTTTGCTCAAATTCATGTCCATTGTGGAGAAGAAAATGGCAACCCACTCCAATGTTCTTGCCTGGAGAATCCCAGGGATGGGGGAGCCTGGTGGGCTACCGTCTATGGGGTCACACAGAGTCAGACACAACCGAAGCGACTTAGCAGCAGCAGCAGCAGCATGTCCATTGAGTGATGCTATCTAACTATTTCATCCTCTACCACCTTCTTCTCCTTTGGCTTCTATCTTTCCCAGCATCAGGGTTTTTTCCAATGAGTTACTTCTTCACATCTGGTGGCCAAATCATGGGAGCTTCAGCTTCATCATGAGTCCTTCCAATGAATATTCAGAGTTGAATTCCTTTAGGAAATTTCCTAAGTAGGCCCTTAGGAGAGAGCAAAGTAGAGAAAAGGTGGAGACTGTGAACCAAAGATGGACCTAGTTTTCTAACTTTGAAAATTATACAGAACTCTTTTTTGAGAACTACAATAGCTAATATTCCTGTTTTTAAATTGTTGTTAAGCTGCCTCAGTCCCTATATCTTCCTGATCATTTAATAAACTTTATTATATGGATGATTTTGTTTCATTTGGAAAGTAAGGTGATTTTCTGTTTTCAATTTCTTGGTTGTTGGACTTCAATTTGCAAATAAATATACTTGGTCGCAGTCTGATGGCCTTGGGTACAGTTAAGTGATTTGTGTTTTCCAGACCATTCATTTCTGTGATTAAATATAAACAATAATAGTCACAAATAGTACTTCATTGACTCTATTTCTGACTCCTGGAGGGATTCAATTCATCATCACATTTGTGTAAAAAATTTTGGAAATCTGCCAGTCTTCTTTGGACAATGTTGATGGAAAACCCTTAGCTATTTCTGGTACCTTCCATAGCTTTTCCTTATGTTAAAATCAAAGCAGTTGCTTTGATGCTACTGACCAATGGGGACACTGCTTCTGCTACTGCCTGTTGAAGACAACCAAGCCAAATTAGTTGCTTTTGAAAGTCTGTTGATACTGGCTTTCTGACTGTCCATTGGCAATACTGAGCATACAAATGTCTCTATTCATCACCACTCCCACACAGATGTGTCCTATTCTTACAGGAATGTTTAACACCAAGATGATTAACACTTAACACATAGTACTCTCATTATGGCTTCCCAGGTGGCACAGTGGTAAAGAATCCACCTGCCAATGAAGGAAAGGCAAGTGGTGCAGGTTTGATCCCTGGGTGGGAATATTCCTGGAGTAGGAAATGGCAATACAGTCCAATATATTTGCCTGAAAAATTCCATGGACAGAGAAACCTTGCAGGCTACAGTCCATGAGGTCACAAACAGTCAGACACAACTGAGAACACACAAGCATGAGCATGCGCTCTCATAATACCAAAAGTTTTATAACGAAACATAATTGTTTCCAATTTAAAGTTTCCTACATTATCATCTTAGGACTCAGTCATGAGTTTTGTGCCTAAGGACAATCCGAGTCAAACCCTCCCTACTGTCCTCAAATTATTTAGCAGACAGTCCTAATCAACTTGGCCTATTGTTTTCCAACAAAGTGCTTTGCAACTCAAAAACAATGCATAATTTTCCCAGAGAATCATTAATTGTATTTGTAAATAAGACTCATGGTGAATGTATGTACTTATAAATTCCCAGAAGTACTGAATTTTGTGGATAACCCAAAGTTTCAGTAAAAGGAAAAAAAAAAAAAAGCAGCAGTTTATGTCAAGGGGAAACCACAATGTCAAAATCCTTTAAAACATCTTCATGATGGAGGTAAGATGATGATGTGAGCAATTAGAAGTGGACATTCTCTAATCCTAAAACACACTGCCTTTTCCATTACTCACTCACAGTTGCTTTACTGTTTTGATTCAAATCCATTATGTTTATTTTGATTTAAATGAAACTCATTTAGATATAATGAGTTGCAATGATATAAAATATAACCATATTGAATTGCACATTTGTTCCTTAGAATTAATAAATTATGTGAAATCAAGTGAATTGAAAAGACTGGAATCTAAGATCACATTACTTAGCTTGGGTATGTTTGAAAAATTTGTTGGATGAGCTATTGCAATTTTATATGTATCAAATAAAATGATTAAGTACTCTTTAATAGGTTAATTAAGTAAAATAAGATTATTTTGCAGGAACATGAACACCAAAGCCATGACTACAGACTCAGGGAAGGAGAGAGGTTGAATTTCTTGCCTCTTCTTTCAGATTATAGGTGTCATTTTGGAAAGTACACTGATTTTGTATTACCACTTATTAAAAATTTTCATTCCAAATATAGCAGGAGGATACTCAAAAATGAGTTTAATGAGTAACAGCCAGGAAAATATTGAATGTGTATTAAATGTTAGGAACCAATATCATATCTGGTGAATTATTAACTCAATGTAGAAAATTACTAATTATTGAGCCCCAGAATGTTTTGTCACAGTATCTTTGTAATCATGAGGTTTGTATCAAAACTCCAAAGAAGAGGAAGCAGAGGTGCAGAGAGTTACTAGGAGAGCTGGCACTTGGATGCAGCATAATCTGACCCTAAATTTTGTTAATACTGTCACATTGCAGGATTTCCTTGTTGGGTCAGTGGTTAGGAATATACCTGTCAATTTAGGGCACATGGGTTCGATTCCTGATATGGGAATATCCCACATTCTTGCTTGGAACAACTAAGTCCATGTGCCACAACTATTGAAGCCCCAGCTCTAGAGTCTACACGCCTCAATGAATAATAGCCCCCACTCCAGGCA
This sequence comes from Aepyceros melampus, assembly GCA_006408695.1. NCBI lineage: Eukaryota > Metazoa > Chordata > Mammalia > Artiodactyla > Bovidae > Aepyceros > Aepyceros melampus. Next base: position 30,571 of record SJXQ01007344.1, on the reverse strand, counting down.
ACTAAAGAAAGCCCATATGCAGCAATGAAGACCCAACACAGTCAAAAATAAATAAGTAATTGATTTAAAAATAAATAACCACATTGCTCCAGAGCTGCACAAAGATCATTTGCTATGTGACCTGAGATAAGTTACCTGAAATCTGGGCCCTAATCTTCTTTTCTATAAAAGTGTAAATAAAAACACTATCTCATAGAAAACTTCTGAAGATGAACTGGAATATATATGTATAAAAAACTTAATGTATAATACTTTGAAAGCACTCAGTATCAGCTATTATTATCTTACATGTTATAAGTGACAATACAGCTTTAGCAAGTATTTATAAAATAGCCTTAATTTCCCTCCCTCACTTCCTTTTCTCCTTGTTTTCCACTGATCTATTTTTTTCAAATATATAAGATATTTTATTGATAATGACTACATCTCCATTCCACATACTGGATTGTTACTTTGTATATTTTGTGTATTTTTTTTCCCCTCATAAAAATTTCATGTGGCAAGTGTGCTTTGGAGACACTGCCTTCAAATTTATTATTATTATCTGAAACAGCTGATGTTATTTTTTGTTATTTCACAGAAAAAATTCTCGACAATGCTAAAGACCATATCCAAAGTTATACAATTTATAAGTGATAGACCCAAGATTACTAAGAAAGAAAACCAAGTTAAATAAGCCAAGTAAATACCCCCTTGTATGTTTCAAAGATAGATCTTGCTTGCTTGCTTAGGTTGTAAATGTATTGAAATTCAGGACTATTATCTGTGTCTTCAGAGTTGAAACACAACAGAAAGAAAGAAAAGAAAGAAAGAAAGTGAAGTCTCTCAGTTGCATACGACTCTGCAACCCCATGGACTGTAGCATATGAGGCTCCTCCATCCATGGAGTTTTCCAGGCAAGAGTATTGGAGTGGATTTGTCCCCAGATGGAATAAATATGCTTTATATAATTATATACATTCTCATGTATACTTATAATAAAACTTGACATGTATTATAATATGTAGACATGTACCTTTATATGTTTTATATAAACCAGTAATAAAGATAGATAGATGTGTATACGTGCATCCAGTATATATAAATCATGTTAATAACTAATAGTCATTTTAAAAAAATCACAAGTCAATATCTCTGATCAAAACCTTCCAATCTCAATTAGAACTTCTTATCAGACTTAGAACAAAACTCAAACTCTTTACTATGGACTAAAATTTGTGCATCATCTGGCCCCTGAATAACTCCAAATGTAATCACTACTTCCCTATCTCTAAATCTGCCCCAGCCATACTCTTTCTCAACCTGTTACTTTAAAATGCCAAGTGTCTTTCCGTTTCAGTGCTTTTGCTCTTGCAGTTTTCTCTGCCTTAAGCCCTGTATTCAATTTTTCATGTGGCTCACTTCCACAGTTCATTTTGTCTTCATGTTTATTAAGTATATACAAGGTAATCTCCTAAACAATGGAAGTGAATTATTTGAAACAAGTTATTATTTGGTGATCTGGGTTAAGAATAACGAGAAAGACAAATACTGCATGGTATCACTTATATGTGGAATCTAAAAAGGGCTTCTCTGATGACTCAGCGGGTAAAGAATCCACCTGTAACCAAGCAAACACAGGAGATAGGTTCAATCCCTGGTTTGGAAAGATCCCCTGCAGGAAGAAATGGCAACCTGCTCCAGAAGTCTTGCCTAAAAAAAATCCCGACAAAAGGAGCCTGGAGAACTACAGTCCATGGGGTTGCAAAGAATTGGATATGACTTAGGGACTGAACAATGACACTATATCATATATTTGAAATTTGCCAAGAGAGTAGATATTCTCAACAACAAAAAAAGAAAGAAAAGTAGTGGTAGTGTTTAAGAACACAAGTACAAAATGCAGATCTCATACAGTGCTAACAGTATCAAAGCAACTAATGAATTGGGTTAAAAACACAAATTTATATGTGTTATTAGTTAGCATCTCATCATTTTATATACATGCACATCTCAAGCTGTATTATCTGAATAAATATTTATTGACTCTTAGAACAGAATGACAAAGACACCTCAAGGTCAGACTCTCTCAATAGGAAAGGCAGTTCTAGGGAATAGAAGTCAATTATATAAACTATCAGTTGAATATGAATCCAAAGTAAATGTCAGTCCTATTATATACCTCAGAAATGGATGCTAAGATACAAGATAACAGCACAGTGGCTGGCCAGGTTCTCATCAGTTCAGTTCAGTCCAGTTCAGTCGCTCAGTTGTGTCCAACTCTTTGTGACCCCATGAATCACAGCACACCAAGCCTCCCTGTCCATCACCAACTCCCGGAGTTCACTCAGACTCACATCCATTGAGTCCATGATGCCATCCAGACATCTTATCCTCTGTTGTCCCCTTCTCCTCCTGCCCCCAATCCCTCCCAGCATCAGGGTCTTTTCCAATGAGTCAACTCTTCCCATGAGGTGGCCAAAGGACTGGAGTTTCAGCTTTAGCATTATTCCTTCCAAAGAAATCCCAGGGCTGATCAGAATGAACTGGCTGGATCTCCTTGCAGTCCAAGGGACTCTCAAGAGTCTTCTGCAACACCACAGTTCAAAAGTATAAACTCTGATAAAACAAAAGCCCATATTAGTGTGCAACAAAATGAGCCACGTAACAGTGAAATAGGGCATTTGTTTTGAATAACCAAAGAAAGTGAAGTTGCTCACTTGTGTCTGACTCTTTGAGACTCCATGGACTGTAGCTTAACAGGCTCCTCCGTTCATGGAATTTTCCAGGCAAGATTACTGGAGTGGGTTGCCATTTCTTTCTCCAGGGGATCTTCCCGACCCAGGGATAGAACCAGGGTCTCCCGCATTGCAGGCAGACGTCTTACCATCTGAGCCACCAGGGAAGCAAAATCCTCATTAATTTGGAAGCATGTATGTGTATCCAAGATGGACTATTAAACTACAGTAGAATTTTTCATTTTTCAACATTACCTTCCTGCAATGTTCCCAGCTTCTTTGAACACATCAGGGAAATTTGGGGCAAGACAGAGTGTGTTGGAGGAATTCATTGGAATTATGGTTCAGCTTAAAGCCAGTCCATTCTGTCTTGGGAACCTTTGCTTTATCTATTTATAATTGAGGAGACAAAGCACTCTGGGCATTTTAAGTTTATATGCTGTGTTAACTTATTCCCATCTGCATAACATTCAAGAGACTTTTTTTTTAATGAGCTCTGCACAAGTTTTTTAATCAGACAAACACGGGTTGTAATCAGGACACTGCAGTGTTATCAGAAAGTTGTCACATTTCCTGGTTTATTCCTCTCAAAACTGAAAATGATAACTACTTCATGAAGACAATCCCACAATTAAGTGGGATAGTTATAAGAAACATTATCACAGGTCATGGCAGAGTAGATATTTAATGTATTAGTTTCCTTATCTTTCTTCCTTCATGCAAGAATATAAAGTGGTCACATACCACTAGATAATCATATAGAATATGCCAGCCAATTATTAATAAAACATTCTTCAATATGTACATTTCCTACATAGTGATTATGTCAAAATATTTATTATGGGAACTTCCAAGTACTTTCTTGATTCTTAATGAACCAAGTGCAGAGAAAGCTGCATTACTTTCTGCTCTTACTCACTGATTCCATTAGTCCCAGGATTTTCACCCCATTTCTGTTGAAAGCTTCTCTCTGTGTCCCCAGCCTTGTTCTAACCCTTCAGGTAAAAACTTAACCTGAACATCTAATTGAGTTGTTAGATAGTATTTCTGACATTACCTGGCCTAGAAGGACTATTGATCGATCTGCACACCACACACCTAACATCCCTTTGCAAATCTATCCATTTCTGTAACTGACACGATTGCTGCCCAGTTGCTCAGCCTAAAGCTGAGCAGCCTGCATGATCTCCTTGGAGTCACTGCTTTCCGATGGTAAGTTCAACCTTAAAAAGTGTATCCCCAAATGACTATCTCTTCTCATTTTCTATGTTAAAGCTACTATATCTCTTATTTAGACTAACATAACAATCCTCTAATAAGGTTCCTTGCCTTGACTCTTAAGTCATCTTAAAGTACATTATCTATCCAGAGATTTTGAGAGAGTCTCTCTTCTTGACCAAATTAGATGGTCTCCTCTGACCCTTCTTTTGGACTAGGTCTTATCCTTGAACCCTCTTCTTGGCCTACTGAAGCAAGTTTTAGCAAGGAATCAAGGTAAATCAGCTTGGTACCCTTGATATCTGATATCTGATCAAGTTCATTATCCCTCACCTTGATGTATAAGACCATAACCTCTCTTTAGCAGGAATCTCCTTAAATCAGTTCAGGAAGAATCTCCCTATTCTTCATGTCTCCTCTTGCATTCGTGCCTGCTAAGTCACTTTACTCGTGACTGTCTCTGTGCGACTCTATGGACTGTAGCCCATCAGGCTCCTCTGTCCAGGGGAGTCTGCAGGCAAAAATACTGGAGTAGGTTGCCATGCCCTCTTCCAGGACATCTTCCCAGTCCAGGGACTGAACCCACATTGCTTATGTCCCCTGCAGGTGGGTCCTTTACCATTAACGCCACCTGGGAAGCCCATGTCTCCTCTTCAGTTCAGTTCAGTTCAGTTCCGACTCTTTGCGACCCCATGAATCGCAGCACACCAGGCCTCCCTGTCAATCACCAGCTCCTGGAGTTCACTCTGACTCATGTCCATCGAGTCAGTGATGCCATCCAGCCATCTCATCCTCTGTCGTCCCCTTCTCCTCCTGCCCCCATTCCCTCCCAGCATCAGCGTTTTTCCCAATGAGTCAACTCTTTGAATGAGGTGTCCAAAGTACTGGAGTTTCAGCTTCAGCATCATTCTTTCCAAAGAACAACCTTCAGAATGGACTGGTTGGATCTCCATTCACTGACTTCCTCATTTGACTTGTTGGCTCTCAGTCCTCAACTGTCTTTCCTAAGTTGGAGATCAACTTAGTTTTCTTACTGCAGAAGTCTCCTTTTTCAACTGCAAAGCTTACTGAATGAAATCTGGTCTTATTGCTTTCACTGGTGTCTTGTTGTGTTTATCTTAAAGATTATTCACCTTCCTTTAGAAAGTAGTCACACTTTCTAAAATATGACTCCCCTCTTTGTTAATGCCTTTTATTATTTCCCAATGAAATCCCGTATTCTTTGCCAGTCTTTAAGATTATTTTATACTTTGAACCTCTTTGATTTTTCTTTTACTTTTTTCCCTTTTTTTTTCCCTCTTAGAATCTCATATGGTTACCTCTTTCTCATCAGTTAAAACTTTATTCAAATGTCAGTTTTCTCAGAAAGCCTTCAGTGAATTCTCTACCCAAAGTTATGCCCCCTCAATCTCATCACTATTATTATCATTATATTTATTTTCTTTGCTGCCATTCCCAGTGTTTTAAATATTCTTCTTATTAATTTATGTGATTGTTGCCTGAGTCATTCCAGTGATATGCCAGGATTTAGTGGGTACTGAATAAATATTTTTTTGTTAACTTTTCTGCCTATTTGCTTGTTTTCCTAAAGAACCAACAGGTAAAAATCATAAAGGCAAAATAACATAAAGAAATGAAGAAAGAAAACACTCACAACCTAGAAAAAATAGTATTTTGTTCTTCAATAATGAAAAAAAATTCAAAAATTTCCATCAGGAATTGTCCCATTAGAAATGAATAAATAATAAATAGAGTAACATTCACATATTCTTAACTCAAGGACAGATTTTAGTTCAAAAGTTTGACTAACCTCTTAAAATCCTTAATGTTCTAGATGAAAAGTCACTTCAGGGGGCAATTAGAGGATATACTCATTAAGCCAATTGTACAAAGGCCATACAGCATGGGTCTAAGAGGTTAGGCCGTACCATTAACAAGTAACCTGGAAAACCAGTCATTTGAACGACTTTGCCTTTGAGGTTACCTCACAGCAAGCAGACAGGAAGCAACTGCATTTGCTTTTAGATTCAGAGTTACAGAGTACAAAGGATGCGGGAACTCTGCCCTCCCTTCTTATTTAGGTAGTTCTAATTTGAACTTCAATATGGAGTTGAGTGACAAAGAAGTATGCCATAACGACTACAAAATCCTTAATGTTATTCAAATTGCATAAGGTATTAAAAGCAAGTAAGTGGCTTAAGAGCAAAGGTAAGAACTCCTCCACCTCTCCCATCAATAACATCTGAAAGTGAACAAAAAATTGGTATTGAGTGGCTAAAACTGAGCCCCTAAGTTATAAAATTGACATCTCCTTTTATATAATTGTCTATTGTACACCTGGAGAAGAAAAATCAGACTTAAGAAGCTTTGCTAGACTTAGGCATGACAGGGAACTGCAATGGAGACATAAAATGATTTATCTTTTTATCTTGTGAACAAGATCTATGGCAAAGTAGAGATCCAAAACCTTATACAAAGCAATCATGGAGATATATCAGACAAAGTCAGAAGAAAAATGATCATTTTTCCATGCCTTTCTAACCTCTGCTACCAGTTTCAGAATTAAATTGCTCTCTTTCTCTCTCACTTTTTTTTTTTTGAGTTAGTAATTTGTCTCTTTGATTTCTCAGTTATTGAAAAAACAACAAAATATCATGTCTCTGAAACAGGCAGAACTTCTTCCTTTTCTGAAGGGAAGGAGATACCTTCGTGGGACAAGTCCTGAAGACAGACCTGAGAAATAACACATTTAGTAATTCTCTGGGGCTAGATGACCCAATCAATAGAACTGAGAGTTTTTCCACTTATAAGCTTGAATTTTCCCACCTAGGACCTAGAGGCTTAATAAATCTATGGTATAGGGTCTGTTTTGAACAAGGCTTCAATTGACAATTGTAAGAGTAAGTGAGATAGAGACAAAGTGTGATTCTCTTCTTTCAAAATTATTTCTTGACACACCAAGTATAAGATTTCAGTCTCTCTGTGTGTGTAACAGCTGTGGCTGGCTAATATTTAGAATCTTTGAGAAGACAATATTGTTTAAGGAGAATGAGATAGCAACATGAGTTATATGGCTAGACAAGTTTTTAAATCTCCAGAGTATAACCTTGAGCATTCCTAGTGACTGATGGTCACTGCATTGACTAGCCAATGCAGTTCACATCATTGAAGTCAATGTAAATGGAAACTCCTGAGGTTATGCAGTCCTGGCTCTACATACCTAACCAAGTGGACCTGGTCATATGCCTCAGTATCTATAACAGTCACTGATAAAGTGAGGATTGGGAACACTTTAATTTCCATAAACCCTGACTGGTTCTAAAATTATGGGGTTCTTCATGTTTTCTCAGCAATTTACCATGTTATCAAGATCTCTCAGCAAAAAGGTTGGACAAGGCAATGGCACCCCATTCCAGTACTCTTGCCTGGAAAATCCCATGGATGGAGGAGCCTGGTAGGCTGCAGTCCATGTGGTTGCAAAGAGTCAGACATGACTGAGTGACTTCCCTTTCACTTTTCACTTTCATGCATTGGAGAAGGAAATGACAACCCACTCCAGTGTTCTTGCCTGGAGAATCCCAGGGACAGGGGAGCCTAGTGGGATGCCATCTATGGGGTCACACAGAGTCGGACACGACTGAAGTGACTTAGCAGCAGCAGCAGCAGCAAAAAGGTAGGCATTTCTAACAACAGATTCCAGATTTTTAAGGATTTGTTCTTTTAATTTTGGAAAACACTCAGTCACTGTCCCTTTGAATATTATCTCCTCATCATGGTGTTTTCTTTCTTTTAAAACTCTGGTTTGTTTGCTGTTTTAGTCTCTAAGCTGTGCCCAACTCTTTTGCAACCTTATGGACTACAGCTTGCCAGGCTCCTCTGTCCATGAGATTTCCCAGGCAAGAATGCTGGAGTGGCTTACCATTTCCTTCTCCAGTTACTTTTAGATTAAAACTCTTTAGAGTCCTGTTAAATTTTAGCCTCTTAATGACTACTGATCCGAAAGACACCACCAGGCCAAAGAACAGGAAAAAGAAGGATTTATTACTTGCAGAAAGTAAGAAGAACACCAGGGATCTTTCTCAAAACAATGTTTCCCAATAGCAATACTGGGGAAGTTTTAAGTTAAAGGTGCATTCATGAGGAGGCATCAGTGTGTCATTGAATTTGGGCAAAGGTTGACAGAATCCAAGCTTTAGTTGACTGTAGGTACGGGTTTCAGGAAAGGTCAATGTCATCATTCTTTAGGCTCTAATTGATCTGGTGGTTGAGTGCTTCAGGCAAATTTTTACCACTGAAATAGAATAAGGTGTCTTCACAACTGATATATTATCTTACTATTCTTACTTCTCTTGCCTGATAACATTCATTTGTTCCTGTATTTTTTTGTACCCTTAAGATCATCAGTTACTGAGACCTGTTCAAGGATAAGTACTATGGCCAGGCTTAGATCAAAATGCCTTAGGTCAAAAATGGCTTCTCTCAAGTCAAGAAAGCCATGCCTGGTTCACTTTCTCCAAGAGCCCTCTACCTATCTGCTTACAGAACAAAAGAATAAAAAAATACATTGTAGTACATTCAAAAAATTGAAAATTAAGTGGTGTTTAGAATGAAGGAACAGCAGCTACACACAAACAGATGACTATTAGAAGATGAATGAGTTAAAAAAGAAAGTCACAAGAAAACAAACAGAAATTATGCATATATATATTTAATATATACATATTGAATATATATATATATTTAAAAGTCCCGTAAAAATGTAAAAAAAAAAAAGCAGGAGAATGATTTAGAAAATAAGTATAAATCAGTATTCAATGTTGTCTTTAGAGAACAGTTACAGTTACAGTTCAATGATTCATAAATTAGGCAACATTCCATTTAGCAAATAGAAACGAGCTCCAAGAAACTTACAAAGTGGGAGTTTTTTTTTATGTAAAAAGAGACAGGACAAGGACTTTACTAGCAAAGAGTAGATTATTTTAGGGGAAGGCATCCCTTGTAGCTCAGTTGGTAAAGAATTTGCCAGCAGTACAGGAGACCTGGGTTCGATCCCTGGGTTGGGAAGATCCTCAGAGAAGGAAATGCCAACCCACTCCAGTAAAATCTCATGGACAGAGGAACCTGGTGGACTGCAGTTCATGGGGTCACAAAGAGTCAGGCACGACTGAGCTACTACACACACACAGGACTCTCAGGCAGATTAGCTAACTAGTACTAAGTAGGGAATTCTGGATTGACTAGTTTAAGGTTCCACTCCTAGGAATGGTTGAAATTGTAATTAATTTAGGTTTTAATTCTTGGTTTGATGATCTGCACTTAGAATAAATGACTCCATTTTGAACCCATTTACTCTTTTTTTTTTTTTTTAACACATGGAGCTTTAAGTTACATTATAGTTTTTAGGTTTAATTTTAGATCAATATACACTAGCTCATTAATTTAATTCTAAAGCTGGGGCTTATTATATTATAAAGGGCTTTCATGTGCTCTATATTATTAATCACCTTAACTTTTGCTCATATATATATTATTTGATAACTGATAGTATTTTCCAATAAACGAATCTCTTATTTATCATTCCAATATGCAACCGTATCCATATCTTCTTCTCTCCTTGCTGTGAGCAGTCTCAATAATTTCTTTCTATTCCTATAATTTTAAACTAAGTATTGTGGACTCCTTTGGATATGTAGCTTCATGTAGGTCAACTTTCGCTAAGGATGCATATTAATTGTCTGCCTCTTCCTCTCTGACTATATTTCTACTTTTGTGTTCAAGAAATACATGAGTTATCCATTTTCATCTTCAAATTATTTGTTTGCTTTGTACAACACCTAAACTTTCTAGTGTTATTCTTAAATATGAAATAACACTAAGCTGGGAATCCTATTTTAGACTGCAAAAAAGGAGATGCTTAGAAAACCAAGAGTTCCACAGTAAGGTAACTTGAGAGTGTACTGTCTAATGCAACAATTCCTTAAAGAAACAAGGATTGGAAGAACCATCTATACTATCTGCACTTTGAAAGTGTGTATTTAAATTTATCTATGACATTAATTTCCAGACTTTCCCTCAAACCAATTCCACACTCACATTTCAAATATTTCTTCTTTGAATATATTATACAAGACTGTGTCACCAAGTGTTAGGAGGAAAATCAGACACATTGTTCCTTTAGATGTTCCAAAACAAAGATAAGCATAATGCATTTTTTTTTTTTTCCAATCAAAAAGATGCTAGCATTTTTCTGGAAAACACTTACCAGAAGATTGTCCTAAGAATGGATTCTCCATATTTCTGCAAATTTATTCAGTTACAATGCTGTTTCAAGTATCTAATACTTTAGCTTAAATAAAATGCATTTTTTTCTTAAGCTACAGTTTTTTAAAAATTGCTGTATCAAAGTGTCCAATAAATAAGCCAGACTCTTTAATTACTGAAGTCTAGTTATGAAAGGAGAATGATCAGAGGGAAGGAGGCTGTAGTTGGCTTTCTCTGGTCTTTTGTTATCTTCTCCTCTGTTTCCTACTGTGATATAAATGATTCCCTTTAGCTTGCTGACAGTAGCATTTGCTTTGGGCAAAAATAAAAAAGTATTCCTCAGAGCACTGGCTAGAAAAATGAATGTTTGCTGTCTCAACAAATTGCAACATCTCTAAAATTTAACATTTGTCATTATCCCTCAGTTCTAATAATATGAAAACTATAGCCTTACTTTCACTTATGGAATATCTTTAATGTTCAGCTTCTGGAATGAAGTCAAAGATGCATTAGGAAAAGCACTTAGACTTCTACGGTAGTCCAGTTTAGATTCCATGTTCCCAATGCAGAAGGCATGAGTTTAACCCCTGATTGGGGAACTAAGATCCTGCATGCTGCAAGGCATCAAAAAAGAATATCATGTTTACAAAGTTTGAAATGATTACATTAACTGAGGTTAAGGGGAAACACTTTAATACAATAAAATTACTCTTCGATTTTGAAATCATTTAGCAACCCCTGGATCATTTATTCTTTGAAAATGTATACCCTGGCTTAAGGTCACTGTCCCCGACACTGCTTCAGTCAAAATTCTAGCTTTTTTCAATGCCAGTGAACATCGTTCATTTGTCTGACTCTGAGACCACATGTACTATGCCATGGACAGAGGAGAATTCTCTGGGCATGAATACTGGATTGGGTAGCTGTTCCCTTCTCCAGAGTATCTTCCCAACCCAGGATGGAACCTGGGTCTCCTGCATTACAAGCAGATTCTTTACTGTCTGAGCTACCAGGGAAGCCCTTCAATGCCTAGATTTATCCTTCTTAAAGTCTTATCTCTCTGATTTTCTTATCAACCACTCTACCTCAATTTAAGTAACACTAAAGTTGTGATCTAAGCCTTATCATTACAAATAATTGCACCTCTCCATAATTTAAATTTTAACCACCACCATCTCCTCTCTCACCCGATGTTCTGTCTCTGAAATCTAACTCCCCCAATGCTTTGACTCTATTTCACTTGATTCTATTACCATTCACTTTCCCTCACCGATGTTCTTACTTCCCTCTTTTCATAGCCTGAATTTCACAGTTAATCATTATGCATTCCCATCATGCACTCTTAGCAACATTATCACACTTGCTTTCTTGCAGTCTTAGCAAGCCTCCAAATTTTGTCTAAAACTAAACTCTTATTGTTTATTTAATTGTTAGCTAGGGTAAAGGACAAACTGTTTGCTCAAAGAAACCTCCAAAATATAAAGACCTAAATAAAATAATATTTTTTTTTTTTCTCAACTAAAGATATCAAAACAAGCAGCCCAGTTTAGCAGGGAGCCTGGACTCCATGCTGGGACTTAGACTTCCCATCTCCCTCCCCGTTGTTACAGCATTATCTTCACATTCCTGATTAGAGTTAGGTAATAGGTACAACCACAGCTCAATTCATATTATCTGGAAAGACAGAATGTGTAGTTTAACAATGATCTTCTAAACAAGTGAGGCAGGAGTTTCCCATATAATTTTCCTTGTACTCCAGGTAAAATTTAGCCACATTTTCACACTTAGGTAAAAAAGGAATCTATGAAAAATTCTCTAGGAAGGATAGACATTTGCACAAGTAATTTGATTATTATGTAAGGAATTTTAGGGAAAAGTTAACAGTCCTTTTATTTGAGCATAGCTGGAGGAAAGCATATAAACATGTTGACAATTATTGCATTAAATTCAGTTAGAAATATGTATGAATTCTCTGTGATGTAACCTAAACTCATGCATGAGTACATTAGATTTGTACTCTCTAATTTCACTTGTCTAAGACCATCTTGCTAGGAATTTTCCCTTTCTTTTTTTGCATTATCAATTCCCTCTTTTTATTGGACCATCCCCCTTACCATAAGCATATATTTATGCTGTATATATATGCTGTATATTTATGGCATATGATATGGTATATTCATATAGATCACCTTTAAAATAAAAGAATACCTCTTGATTTCATAAAGACTAGTTGTGCTATTTATATTCCTAATTACTGTAAAGCATTCTTGAAAGAGTGGTCAATAAATGTCTTTCTTTCTTTCCCCTCTTGATATTCATACATGTGTTATATTTTTACTTGCCTTCAACATTCCACCAAAGTTACTATTTTAGGCTTATAAATGGCAGATGTCTTGCTAAATCTAATGGCCAATTTTATTTTCAGTGCTCATTTTATTGTCATTTTGTCATCATTTAACACAATTACTCTACCTAGGAACATTATATTAGATATGTATGGTATCACAATTCTCGTTTGCCTTCTATTTCACTAGCTATACTTTCTCACTTTCATTTGTATTTCCTCCTTCTCTCTGCTGCTAAAGATTGGATGTACCTAGGACTTCCTAGTTTTTTTGATTCATGTTGCTTCCTGTAGTAACTGCATCCAGTTTCATGGCTTTAAGTATTATCTATATGCTAAAGAATCCAGACTTGTGTATCTTACAATCAAATTAAAATTCTCACTTAGAAGTTTAATAGGCATCTGACATATAACATGTTTAAAAGTAAACTCACTTTCATCTCTAGATCTTGTCCTCCATCTCAATGGCAAATCTATTCTCTTAGTTGGGATAGAAAACAGTTATCTTTGAAAACACTACATCATATCATACATTCATTCTTTCAGCAAATGCAATTGGCTTTAATTTCACAATATATACAGATTCTAAAGTATTTTTTCCACCATGATCATTCCTCTTATCTAAGCTACCACAATTGCTCACTTTTATTACAAGTGTCCCTAAATTTCTCCCTGATTCTGCCCTTTTCCTCACAGTCATTCTTAATAAGATAGAAAGAGTGATCCTGTCAAGGCTAATTATGACACTCCTCATCTCAAAATATTTAAGTGGCTTCTTATCTCAAATTAAATTCTTACACGTTTATTATCACCTACTCTACCGTCATCTTTCTATTCCCATCTCATACCATGCAGTGGTTCAGTGCATGGGTTCAGGAGATTTACTTCCTAGGTTCAGGAGACTGACTTCTCACTTTCCAGACATTTAACCCTTATATTCCTCAATGTTCTCTTCTGTACAATGGGGACAAGAATATCTACATCACGGGTTTTTCTAGGATTGAATTAATTAAATGTAAAGTACCTGGAATATTCCTGACACAATCACTGTGCAGTCAGGCTTAGATTCTACTGCTTTCTTCTCTCAGTCTCCTCTACCCAGTGACCTTCTTATCGCTCCTTAAATATGTGGAGTGCATTGTCACCTCAAAACCCTCATATTTGTTTTCCTTTGCCTGAGTTTCACATCCCCATATAATCTCATAACTTCTATTCATCTTACTTTGATCTTTGTTCAAATTTCATCTTATTAGTGAGGCTCCTATAATCGCCATATTTGAAGTGGAATTTCCACTCCTACACTAGTACTTACCTTCTCATTTCCTATATGAACTTGTCTAGGCCACACATATATTTACTATTTTCCCCCTAAACCTAGTAATAGGTGTAGATGTTCAGTAAACACTTGTTGAATAAGTGAGTTAGCAAAATGTAATTTAATCGCTTTGTGTTCAGCTTACACACATCATATTTTATCCTAACAGCAATCTATTAAGCAGATATAATCTCTATTTTACAAATGCAAAACTAAGACCTCAGAGAAGTGGTTAATAATTTTCCCAGGGTCACAAAGCTACAAATGGGTAGGACTGGACTCAGACTGATGTCTTTTTGGACTCTTAATATATGGTTTTTAAAAATAGCATGGCAAGTTGATTTTTATGACTCTTTGATGCAAAAAAATTGAGATCACATATAGTTTACATCTAGATGTTAATATTTGTTATGACTGATATTTAAAATTTGAAACATATTTTAGGGTGCTCCATCTTTAAAAATTTTTTAAATATTTTGTGTATGTCAACTGAAAAATATGCACAACATGAGAGCTGTGAGTATAGTTTTATTTGGGAACTGAGGCTTACAGCCTGAAAGAAAGCCTCTCATGGTTCTCTGAAGAGCTGCTCCAAAACCTAAGAGGGGAGATCAGTATATATGGAACTTTAGAGAAGATGTACATGTAATCATTCACATATCTCAGTTGAAGGTTGTTTCTGTTTACCAGGAATGGATGTTTCCATTAACGATTTGGTGCTTTTCAAAGTATAAGAAGATAAAAAAATTAAGTTTATAAATTTTTCTCCTGAAAACATCTAACTACCCAAAGGCTTGTTCTGCAAGCTTTCTCAGAACACAGTGTCTCACACCTAATTGTCACTCTAATCTCCTTTCAAGGCGTGTTGAAGGTCAGTGACTGCTGGGACTAGCAACTTCACTCTTATAGAAGCAGATGGTGAGCAACATTTTTTAGTAGTCATCTATATCTAAAAAACATGAAATCTTATCTGAAAAGGAATTGACTATTTTTAATGAATTACTCTGATGAAGATGCACACACCTTCATAATTAGAAATGTGTTACTGTGCTATATAATATTTCTAATATTAACATAAATACATTCCGTGTGGCAAAGAACTATATATATATATAAGATTATATATAAGATTTTGAAATTCTGAGAGCATATAAAATTCTGTTCTGTGTTCCTCACACCTCCTCTGTTTGAAAAAAATTAGGTCCTCAATCACTCCCTTCACAAGGAAAACAACACAAGAACACATTAGATTTCTGTCTAATTTTGAGCTCCAAAGTTACCAAATTACTAAGTAGGAAAGCTTAATTTCTGTGTCAGAACAGAAACTATTCTTTAAAACCTAGAGCCAAAGGAAATACATTTGATGACTATTCAAAGAATAACATTCCCCAGAAATTGAAAATAAAGACTATAAACATTTGATAAGGAATGACTGCATCAAGTGTTCCTAGAAAGAGTAGATTTAGTTTCGCTCAAAATCAGGTGAACTCGTTTGAAACTGATCTAAGATTTTAAAAGGGGAAATATTTCTAGGTATCTGACCTTTACTGTTACTGAACCAAATAAATTGGTTCTCAGAAATATGACAGAAATTGAGAATTGTAATTTTCTCATTAAGGAGATAATTACCCAAATAGGAATGCAATTACCCAATGATGAACAGTTGGAAAAGATAGATTCAATTTTACTAGTGAGAATTGAAAAGCTGTCAAAGAAAGTTCCAGAGGGAACAAAAGAAACACTCACCTTGGTCACAGATCTCCACTATTGTTAATGACAACCATGAACATTTTACCTTTGAAAAGATACCTGCTGAGCCACACAATGGAAAGAGACCTGGGAGGAATTGATGCTTTCACAAATTCAGGGCACTTTAGTACTAGATGATGGGATAGACAAAGTGAGAAATAAGAAAAACAGTCAGCTACTCCATCTTCAAACATATCATATTATCTCAAACTAGGCATTTTTTTTCACATTCTTCACTAATCTCTTGCCCTTTTCCATCCCCTAGCCATCCTCAAGATTTCTGGTATTTCAGCAATTACTTCAGATTTTTGCTTATTGAAAACCCTTCTATATTTAATAAGCTTAATAAAGTAAGATTCATAAGGCTGGTTTATAATTGCAGAGAAATCCATTGGAAAATAATGGAATTTTATCTATTTAGATATCAGTTTGATGGTGGTTTAGTCGCTAAGTCATATCCTACTCTTGGCAACCCCATGAAATGTAGTCTGCCAGGCTCCTCTCTCCATGGGATTTCCTAGGCAAGGAAGTGGAGTTGCCTCTTCTTTCTCCAGGGTATCTTCCCAACCCGAGGACTGAACCTGGGTCTCTACATTGCAGGCAGTCTCCTGGATTTCAGGTGGATTCTTTACCAACTAAGCCACCAGGAAGACACTGACTCTAGGTAGTATGTATCCACCAAAGTAAAAACAACCCTTGGATGGGATATTTTACAATTTAATATTATGATGAAGGGTATCAGAATATGACATCTCAAATATACCTTTTTGGCAATATGGGTTATTTTGAGCTAAAGGCAGACCAGAAATTCTCTAAATATAGGGCACACATGTTCTTAGTTTAAAGGTAATTTACAGTTATAAAGAAAACTGGTTCTCCCTCTCCCGTATCAAGACTCAAAAACTTAATAATGACAAAGCACTGACTTAAATCTGCATAGCAAACTTTGCTAAACAGCTCTTGTTCACCATACTTTTATTGGTCCCCTTCCTGTAACTGAGTGGTGGCCCACAAGAATAAGAACAATGTTCAAAATGAGAACTCTGACTCCTAAATTGTCCAGTAATAAATTTTAAAAAGTGATAGAGACAGAATTAACATGAGTGTTAATACTGACTGAAAGGATGACTCATTTTTACTAACTCTAATACTATGTCATGTAACTCATATCATTAATATAATTGGGCAATTCCTAGATGACATTTAGGCTATGCTTGGGAAGGAGAATGAATAAAGGAATACATAGAAAAAATTAAAAATTATATCATAGAAATAACTGATAAAATAAAAATAAAATAGTGTAACTTACTTCCAGAAACAGAAACATGCACCGTGGTCTGCCAATTTTTTTCCTTTCTTTATTCCTCATTTTTCCTCTTTTGCCAAGTTATAGTAGCTCAAAACTGATATTTGGAATTGTACATATAAAAGAGCTTAAAAACAGGAAAGCTTGGAAAATAGTTTTTCAGACGTTTGCAGTGAAATTGTAAGAAACCTGAAAAGACTAAGAATTTTCCACTGTGACTCTTACATGCCCTTTTCTCCAACACCTGTTTCTCTCCATCTCTTCTTACATGTTTAACTTCCTAAATCTTCCCCCTCAAAGCACTTAATAAAAGCCAAATTGCCAAAACACTGGTTGCTAGTTTACAGCAAATATTTCTCCTTTTTTCCAGGAGCCTCTTTGATTAACTAGTTTCTGAAGTCAGCTGAAATATGACTGACAATTCCCTGGCTCCCAGACCAACTAAAAGATCTGCACCTGCTTTCTCCTAGATTAAATGCCCTTTCAGAGATTTCTCATGTGTAGCACTTAAAAATAATAGCTTATAATGCCACTGATACGCTGGTTCATTTTCAGCCAGAGTATGTTTTCTCATAGAGCTTCCTCTTCAATGAAGATTTCCCTCAAGTTTATCCTAAGGGAGTTACAGGTGTAACCCCGGCTATTGACTTCCATGAGTGCTGCTCAGTGTTGGCCTAGTCTGAGGGCACTTTCAGCTGTCCCAGTGGGCAAGAAGAAGGATGAGCAACATCTAATACACTGGGATAGCATCTAATACTCTGCATATTCTGCAGCAGTGATCTGTGTGCTCCAGCAGCCAGCCTCATCTTGCCCCTCTGTCCATCAGTTCACAAGGTCCCCATGGAGCTTTTGGACAGTTCCTTGGTCCAGGTGTTCAGGAACTGTTGACTGAAACCAGTCTCCTTGACCAGGCTTAGTGATAACCACTTGCCTGAGTGGTCTCACAACAGAAGATCTCAACAAAGAATGAGGTGCTGCCACTGTAAACAAACCAGAAAAAATTAAGACTGGTAAGACTGGCCAAACAGAGGATGGGAAGTGATAGTATGACCTACCAACCTCCCAGAAACCCTCACACTGGAATCCATCTTGGCTGGAAAATGTGCACACCACCAGGGGGGACCCTGAATTAGACAAAATATGGGCCAAGAAAGATGAATGGTCAGAGACAACCTGGGAACTAGCCCCATTATCATAAAACCTGAGACTCTGAGCCACATAGCAGACCAGTTCTGGGTTCCTTTCCCTCGCTGCTCTCCACCTGGATGCTCCTTTCCAATAAAATCTTTTGTCTTGTCAGTATATGTGTGACCATGGACAACTTATTCTGAGTGTTGCTGCTGCTGCTGCTGCTGCTGCTGCTGCTAAGTCACTTTAGTCGTGTCCGACTCTGTGTGCCCCATAGATGACAGCCCACCAGGCTCCGCCGTCCCTGGGATTCTCCAGGCAAGAACACTGGAGTGGGTTGCCATTTCCTTCTCCATTGCATGAAAATGAAAAGTGAAAGTGAAGTCGCTCAGTTGTGTCCGTCTCTTCACGACCCCATGGACTGTAGCCTACCAGGCTTTTCCATCCATGGGATTTTCCAGGCAAGAGTTCTGGAGTGGGATGCCATCGCCTTCTCCGATTCTGAGTGTTAGACAGAGCCTATTCTCAAGCCCTGGAAGCCGGTCCTCTTTCTTGAAACACAGGTGTTAAGGGATGTGCTATAGGATGAAAAGCCACCAGTTGGAGTGAGGGAATAGACAAACAAAGCTCTAGCTAGTTTACTTTAATGGCTGAATTCACATTTATTAGATACTTCTGTCTCTCTGTCTCTAAAACCCTTCTAGTGACAGCAAAGCTAGAGGCCTAGTGACAGCGTAACAATGCCTGCTTACTCTGGTCTTAGAGAGTCAATGATCCTTTGAAATGCAGATTTGCTTTCAATCTATCCTTCTAATCACCAGAAATTACATCTAACAATGAAAGGAAAGGAATTATTATCAGATTATTTAATCAAAAATTAAAAAAACTATAAACTTTGAAATGATCACAAATAGCTGTTTGAAAATTAAATTTGCTTTCATAATGCATTTTTTAGTTTTCTACATTTATCTGTTTTTTTGTTGTTGTTAACAGTGTCTTGTAAAGTTTTTAAGATATCATTATCAAAAATGTTAATCAAATGTTACAAATAACTACCTCAACAATTAAGAAAAAATCATACTCACTGATATAAGCACATTTTTCTCATTAAAATTTTAAGAGTATTTTACTTTAAAACTTGTAGCAAATTAAATATTAATATATTTCTCAAAACTGGATTTAGTTTATTAGAAAACAAAAATAGTCTTTTCTGCAAACCTTGTAAAAGTGGAAATACCAAATTCAGAATCCCATTGTGTCGTTTCTATTGTGCAGCACAATGTAAACAACTTGAGAAAAGCTGACCTAATGGATTTGTGAAGATCTGTGGTCTCTGGGTTTTGAGTATGTGATTACTCAAGGTTCTACATGTCTCGGCTGGAAAGACCATGTGAATAACACAGGCAACCCACACTGGGGTAACACAGTGGCACTCATACTGTTCCTGCATCTGCTGAAAATCACACCTAAATTTATTTAAGATAAGTAATAGATAAATAAATGAACAAATAGATAGATAATGATAGATAATAGATATAGAGAGATGAAAAAAGAAAGGTGTATTCTCAATAAACATTCACATGTCACAGATTCATTTTTCCATTTCCTAGATTTCAAGTTCAGCTATGTCAGGGCTGCATATTTTGGAGTGTTTTGTACATAAAATAATTTTTGAAACTGTGCTGCTCAGAGATTTGATATAACTCACTGAAACTTTTTCATGACTGGTACTTTATTTATAATACTTTTCATTAAATTTTGGCTTATTGGCATTTAAATTCTGTATATAAAAGTCATACACAATCTATCAATAAACGGGTCAGGAAACAACAGTTAAAACTGGACATGGACAACAGACTGGTTCCAAATAGGAACAGAAGTACATCAGGGCTATATATTGTCACCCTGCTTATTTAACTTCTATGCAGAGTACATCATGAGAAACTCTGGGCCGGAAGAAACACAAGCTGGAATCAACATTGCCGGAAGAAATATCAGTCACCTCAGATATGCAGATGACACTGCCCTTATGGCAGAAAGTGAAGAGGACCTAAAAAGCCTCTTGATGAAAGTGAAAGAGGAGAGTGAAAAAGTTGGCTTAAAGCTCAACATTCAGAAAACAAAGATCATGGCATCTGGTCCCATCACTTCATGGGAAATAGATGGGGAAACAGTGTCAGAGTTTATTTTTTGGGGCTCCAAAATCACTGCAGATGGTGATTGCAGCCATGAAATTAACACACTTACTCCTTGGAAGAAAAGTTATGACCAACCTAGATAGCATATTAAAAAGCAGATAAATTACTTTGCCAAAAAGGTCCATCTAGTCAAGGCTATGGTTTTTCCAGTGGTCATGGATGGATGTGAGAGTTGGACTGTGAAGAAAGCTAAGTGCCGAAAAATTGATGGTTTTGAACTGTGATGTTGGAGAAGACTCTTGAGAGTCCCTTGGACTGCAAGGAGATCCAACCAGTCCATTCTGAAGGAGATCAACCCTGGGATTTCTTTGGAAGGAATGATTCTAAAGCTGAAACTCCAATACTTTGGCCACCTCATGTGAAGAGTTGACTCATTGGAAAAGACCCTGATGCTGGGAGGGATTGGGGGCAGGAGGAAAAGGGGACGACAGAGGATGAGATGGCTGGTTGGCATCATGGACTCGATGGACGTGAGTCTGAGTGAACTCCGGGAGTTGGTGATGGACAGGGAGGCCTGGCGTGCTGGCATTCATGGGGTCACAAAGAGTGGGAGGCAACTGAGCAAATGAACTGACTGAACTGAACCTTCTTTTTTCCAAGATTTGGCTTATATCTTGAAAGGGCACCTATAATCCTACAAAAATAAATAAATAAATAGAAGAAAAAGGTAATATACAAGGCAAATAAAAGATAACCAAAAATATTTATCTTAAATTCCTGCTCTACTATGAAACCTGTCTTACTATTTATTATTGTCTGTAACTTTTCTTCCTTATCTTGAATCATTGGCAATATCACCTAATCTTGAGTAGACTATACATTCTAAAAATAGAGAAATCATCATTCTTACCCTGGCATGTTGTTTTCCAGGTTATAGTTAATAAGTATTTGCTGGATGTTGAATGAATACATTTTACTCTCTATTTTCTTGTATCTTTTTATAAATCTCTTTGAATTTATAGAATATTTTCTTTTAATTTTATGGCATAATGTAATTAATTTAAAATGTTTAGCATGCTTTAACTACATAATTTCTAAAGTATCTTTTAAAAATAATGTTTCACTTTAAATTTTCACTAAAGTTTTATGTAACTCATTAGGCAATAATTCAATTAGACTGTCATATTTGACTATGGCTTTTTTTCATTCAGTTTTTTTACTCTTCAAGGTGGCTACCTGTTTTTGTTTTTCATCATTTTATAAATCCCTTTTCTATGAGATAAAGTAAAAACAAACTTTTGAAAAAATATGTTATTATAAATTTGGCATCAGAATCTCACAATTTTATTTTGGTTTAAATTTACATTCTGGAAAAAAGATCAGAAGAATGTATTCCTTTAATACAGAAACATGAACATCAATTATATCTGAAAATTGATGGATATTTGATTTGTTTCCTTATCAGGTAGAAAATAATTCGTCCCTACCCAATAGTTGATGGTGCACTGTATTTTTCCTTTTGAAAAGGTCTAACTGTTGGATAATTTCAACTTTGCCTTCTGATTGTTTGTTTGTTTGTTTTTCTTGTATGTTTTATGAGCTACATACAAACATTTCAAAATAGCCTTCAGCCAGGATGAAAATCAATGAAACTCTTTTTCTTAAAGTTTAAGGAGTTGTTTGTCCCTTTGATGATGTCTTTAGTCCCCTTTGCTGTGTGTTGAGATAGACATACAAGTTCATATCTGAAAACATATTAAGCTTTATATTTTGAAATGACAATTTTAATTTCAATTCAATTATTATATGTTATAGCTTAAAAATCTTTGTAGAAATCTAAAAAAATAAGCATATTCCCTGTCAATGAGAGAAAAATCACATTTTGTTTATAAATCATAATTGACTTGGGTATAAATCGTGGCTTCAACATTTAGTAAGCAATCTTGAAGAATTTATGCTTCAACTTTTTGAATGCCAGATTCTTCAAATCTAAAATGGGAATTCTCTAAGGTTCTTCTAGGGTTTCTATTAAACAATGAAGATAAAGATAGCACATAGTAATTGACTAATAAACAATAGTGTTATAGTCACTAAATTATTATTACTATATAAGCAATAACTCCCTCATGCTTTAAGGTAATTTTGATAAGTTGAATTCCTTTACTCATTTACCTTATTTAGTATATATTTAAACATGTATCAGGCACTTTTACATTCTGGATATGAGACTATGGACAAACCCTACCCTTTTTAACATTTATTGTCTACTAGGAAAGGAAACAAATCAAAACATGATTCAATGCAATTCATTAAGAGTAAATGTCAAAGCAATTTGTTTAATAATGAAATCAATATAATATACAGTGTACATTATAGTCCTAATGCTTTATGTACATTAATTCATTTAATCCTTATATGACTATCACATTTATCCTACTTTTATCACACTTTAAGGTGAGAAATATGACTCAATAAAGGTGAAGTAATTTGTCCATTGTCACAAAGACAGTATATGGTAAAATTTGGGAACCCCTGATATTCTGTTTTTAAGCCTAACTCATAAAATTACTAAATAATCTTATTTTATTACAAAACAGAAAAAAAGGAACTGAAAAGTGTGTTCAGTATGTCAAAGTCATACAGTAGGATTGCTGGGTCATAGGGTAGTTTTAGTCCTAGTTTTTAAAGGAATCTCCATATAGTTTTCCATAGTGGCTGCAACAGTTTACATTCCCACTAACAGTGCAAGAGGGTTCCCTTTTCTCCACAACCTTTCCAGCATTTATTGTTCATGGATTTTTTTGATAACAGCCATTCTGGCTGGTGTGACGTGATACCTCATTGCAGTTTTGATTTGCATCTCTAATAATTAGTGGTGCTGAACATCTTTTCATGTGCCTATTGTCTCCAAATAGACATTGGAGAAATATCTATTTAAGTATTCTGCTCGTTTTTTTTTTTTTTTTTTTTTTAGTAGGTTTTTTTGTTTTGATGCTGCTAATCATCATGAGCTGTTTGTAAATTTTGAAGATTAACCCCTTATTGATCACATCATTTGGTGGTTCCTAGGATGCAAATTGGAGAAGGCAATGGCACCCCACTCCAGTACTCTTGCCGGGAAAATCCCAGCGGAGAGGAGCCTGGTAGGCTGAAGCCCATGGGGTCGCAAAGTCGAACAAGACTGAATGACTTTTGTTTCACTTTTCACTTTCATGCATTGGAGAAGGAAATGGCAACCCACCCAGTGTTCTTGCCTGGAGAATCCCAGGGACGTGGGAGCCTGGTGGGCTGCTGTCTCTGGGGTCACACAGAGTCAGACACGACTGAAGAGACTTAGCAGCAGCAGCAGCAGGATGCATGTTTCCTTAGACATAAAGTTGAAAAGGCAGTAGTCATGAGAGAATGGATTATTATAACTGAACTCTCTAACACCTTTAACATTTAGAGATTATAACATTTAGATATTATACTTAATAGTACACAACTTTTTTTCTGAAAATAGGTAGAGTGAGAAACCCAGAGAAAGGAAAGATTAGAAAACAAGATGAGGGCACTAATATTTATGTTTACATATCAAACACTATTCATTCTTAATATCACCACATGAAACTCATTTCCAATTATCAGACTTCAAATGACTTAAATAGATAGTTAATAAGCAGCAAAAATAGTATTTGAACTTAAATCTTACTCCAAAGCTATGCTCTTTTCAGTACTCATGTTTCTTTAGTAAGGAGGTCAAATGACTCTAGCTTCATTTTCAAACCCAAACTATAACCACGAGGCTGTCTCCAGTAAACTATGAACATAAAACTTTATGTGGTGTCCAAAGAAAGGATAAGATTCCACAGTTAACTGACAACTTATGATCCAGAGAATAGGGACAATCTTTCCTGCTTCCTGGAACTGTCAAAGGACAAATCCTGAAAATAAAGTTTTATAGGTAAACAGGCTTCAATATACAAAGAGAACTAGAACTTTTAGCTCAGTTTCTAAAGGTGGAGAATTCTGCTCATACCTTAATTTCATGCCTTAGAGTTGTGTTTGCAATAGAAATGCCAAATCAATTATCCCAGATTTGAGAAAGGAGTCTCAGATTTATACTGCTGCTGCTGCTGCTAAGTCACTTCAGTCGTATCCAACTCTGTGCAACCCCATAGATGTCAGCCCACCAGGCTCCGCCATCCCTGACACTCTCCAGGCAAGAACACTGGAGTGGGTTGCCATTTCCTTCTCCAATGCATGAAAGTGAAAAGTGAAAGTAAGTTGCTCAGTTGTGTCCGACTCTTAGCAACCCCATGGACTGCAGCCCACCAGGCTCTGTCCATGGGATTTTCCAGGCAGGAGTACTGGAGTGGGGTGCCATTACACTAAATACCTAAGAGGCCCCTAGGTAAGGTATTCTGAATCTCAGAGTTTTATCATTGGAAAGAGACAAAGAATGCAATCAAATGCCCTCATTTACAATGTGGACATTTTAAATGCCTTACAAATTTGCCTGAAATGACTAAAAGTGACAGTGACAGAGCTGGGATCAGAATTCAATAAAGACATCTATGTCTGCTCTACATAGTGTAGATTTTCTTTTTTATCCCTCAAACAAGCATATTACTTCAGCTATCTAACAATATTCCATTTAAAAGATATTTGATTGTTTTTATTTACTATTTTGTTTTATATATAAATAATAAAAAAATATTAACTTATAAAGAATCAGTCTTTCTAAATGCAAACGTCTGTCATACAAATGAAATTAGAAATTTTTTTGAAGAGTGCTTCCAAACCCTGAGAACAAATTTTAAGACTTACCTTTAATCTGTCTCAAACAAATTTATTTTTGATTATTCAAGACATTGAAAGAATGCCTTGGCCTTAGATTACCAAGCACAAATAAACAAACAAACCGGTAAGCAGTTATAGGAGAAATCAGTGACAGTTAATTAAATCCTCATTTAATTTTAATTTGTTAGGAACCTATAGATTTTCATGTATAAGACCCTCCCATGTACAACATTGTCATATCTCAGTCCTTTTAAGCTAGTGTTGCTCACTTTCAAATAAGGAATCAGTCTTTGCCATGTTATCTTTTCTTAAATTATTATTTATTTTTTAACTTTACAATACTGTATTGGTTTTGCCATACATTGACATGTCCTCAGCATCTAACATCATATCTTGCACAGAATAGGTGTTCAACAAAAATGTTAAACTAACAAATGATATATAGGAACAATTATGCTGGTAATATAATTACAGCAAAAAGACAACGTAGTAATACTTTAAGATTTAATTCATAAAAGCAGCATACTCTAATATTAGTCTGTAAAAAGGGTTAGTTATAATGAAATATAGAAAAAGTACTTTTGTCTGAAATCTGGGAGATTCCTAGAAACAATGATCAAAATGATAATTAAGCAAGACCTTTTACAGAATGTTTATACTTGACAAAGGAAAGATACATTTTAGTGAACAGTGGAAAGTTTTAGCTCTTGGATGGCATCACTGACTCAATGGACGTGAGTCTGAGTGAACTCCGGGAGTTGGTGATGGACAGGGAGGCCTGGCGTGCTGCAATTCATGGGGTCGCAAAGAGTCGGACATGACTGAGCGACTGGACTGAACTGAACTGAACTGAAATGAAAAGCAGTGTTCAGAAGAAAAGGAAAGCATTGATTTTAGTTAATGAATGTTTTTCAGTTTCTTGAAATACAGAATTCTTAATACTGGAAATGTTTTCTTTACAGCAACAAATACATTAAGGTTGCCTTGAAAATGCCATCTTTAGGCATCGTTCTGTTGCCAGCACTCAGTAAATGCAGTCTAGTATCTATTGTTGCCAATGCTTGTTCCATTTTTCAAATTAGAATCCATGCCCTGGAGTGGTGTAGTCGAAACATGATTGACGTGGAGTGGCCATAGAGGCAAGGCAGCAAAGGTGATGTGATGAATACCAGTTTAGTAGATCAATACTGGTGAGTGCGGATTTTCAGATTTCTCTATTTAACCAATTTCGGTGGGAAGTGCTAATAAGCAGTGAAAGAGACAGAGCATGGTTGAAAGTAAAAAAGCAAAAACATTGCTTGCTCTATAATTTTTCTCTTGAGTCACACAAAGTAGGCTAAATACCTCAGTTTTGGACAAAGTCCTTTCAGTTTGGATTGCTTCAATATCTTCCATCTATTTAAATAAGGACTAACTGGATAAAAGGAGCTTTGCTTTCTCAATCAGACTAGGCAATACGTGAACAGCCACACTTTTTGGACAGTCTGACAGCCCCCTGATAGTATGTTAGGGTTTGACCATCTGGAGAAACTTAAGGGGATATGTACTGTCCAGATAATGCCTTTATTTTTAATTCTATTGACAGAAATTTCAATTATATGTATTGTATATATGTAAATATATATGTGTATAGTTTACTCATTGTTTCCTGAAGATGTTCTAATATTAGACTATGTTTTCTATGTGTATCCTCCAGATTGTGATCAAGAAACAATGAAATATACTAATTACTGGTTGTCATGGGTTCACGTCTCAGAATTAGAATTCCAAAGTTATCATGGATTAAGTATAACAGAAAGATTTTCCTCATATAAACTATCCAAGATAATTCTAGCTTGAATAATTCTAGGGTAGTACTCATCCACTATATTATTCAAAGATCCATGTGTGCCTGCCTTCTTCAACACATACTTTCTAATCCAACCCAAAGTGTGATGACCAGCCAATAAAAAGGAAAAAAAAAGAAAAAGTGCCCACAGGGCCATTCACAGAAGAGGAGGGTGGAACAGGATGTGGCATGGGGTGAGGTGGCACCAGGTGATTAAGAACCATGCCTGGAAGTATGCATATTACACTGATAACAGTATCAACTAAAATGTGGCCAAACCTAAAACTAAGAGAAACTGAAAAATGAGAACTACTTCTGTGCCCAGAAAGAAAAGAAAATAGGTGGTAGTGAGCTGCTAGTCATCTCTGGCACAAGTGACATGCACCAGAAATGGGGAAGAATGCTAGAGAATGCTGAGAGCTTTCTGTAGTCAGCTTTTAGTTTTGATTTAGATTATTTTACCTATGTCTCATAAACTATCATTTCTTATTTTATTAACTCTTTACATTAGCATTTTCTCCAGACAAAATCTCCCAGAGATATTTGTGTTTGTTTCTCTTAAACCTATAAAAAATATTTCCTTTAAGTAAAAATTTTATACACATAAAAGAAAAATATTTTATATTTAAATATCTTAAATGTTTGCTTAATAATGATGCAAAGCATTTTCAGTGGTGTATTTGTGAACCAGGATCCACTTTATCATATACTTTTTAAAATCAATGAATGAGCTAAATAGGTATTCTTATTGTAGCAGTGGCTTCATAAATCTATGTTATTGACATTGCCATTTACAAAGAATGGCCAATTGAAAACACTTTTCTGAATTTTTTTCATGTTGTTCCCTTACATAACTAGTTTAGACTTCTGGAAGCTAATTTTTTCCACACATAATTACAATTTTATGAGAAATTCACTAGCGAAAGTTATTATACATTTGGAAGAGCACTTCAGAGCCTATTTACAAACCAGGCAGGAAGTATGTAGATTTCATGCACGGAAAAGCATAAATAAAATTCATTTTTAATCATGTAATTGTACCGTTGTTTGTTTCCATGTAATTGGTGAGGAATTACATTTCTATTCACACCCTGGGGCCACTTTTGGAATAAAGCAAATGTAGTGTGAAAATGTCAGCAGCATAGTTTAAAATTACTGCTTTTAAGTGCTATAGTGTTATAGTTTTCAGTGTTTGATCAAGTGTAAGAAATATCAGGTAGAAGAACATGATGCATAGTCTGAGTTTATAAGTAGGAAATTAATTAAACGATCAAAATACTGAGATACTTCTTTCACATAAGGTTGCTGCAATGGGAAATTATTTTTTAAATAGAAATTATCCAATAGTTACTATTTTAACTTTTTAAGTACAAGTGTCTGTACTGATGTGTGTAGAGAGGGGTGAGGAAAGATGTGAGCATATTTCTGCATGACTGTTCTATGATGAAGGGGCCACATAATTCACCTAGCCTACAGCACCCTTATTTTGTAGATCAGTCAGGGAACTATGTTTTTCAGAATCACAGATTCCTCAGTCCTAGAGAGAGGAGAAAACTAACACATATGTCATAATTAATTTAAAGAAAGAACACAAGTGAAGCCAAGCCCACTGCCTGATATATTATATAAACTTTTCACAATTATTGTTCCTCCCTTTTCCATTATCACAGGCACATATATATAGGCAGATCCATAGCCAGAATCTGATCCTGAATTTTCTGACTCCATAGCTGGGATGTTTTGTAAATAGCAGCTGTTATTAGAATATTCAAAATAGGTTGGTAAACTCGAATGCAGGTGTTTTTCTGGTGTAGGTGCATACATGTTAGTTGTGTTTGACTCTTTGAGACCCCATGGACTGTAACCCACCAGTGTGTTCCATCCATGGGATATCCCAGGGAAGAATACTGGAGTGGGTTGCCATTTCCTACTGTAGGGAGTCTCTCTGATCTAAGGGTCAAACCTGCATCTCTTGGGCCTCCTGTGTTGGCAGGTGGATTCTTTATCATTGTACCACCTGGGAAGATTTCATTGTATGACTCTATTTAAAAGGTTCCTCCACCACCACTATGAAAAAAAAAAAATTAAAAAAGATAAAAACAAATGACAAAACAACAGCAGCAAATAGGCCCAAGAGAAAAGAAGCAGTATAAAATCTGTTATGTCAAAAGTGAGAAGAGCTATACCATATATGGAATAAAGGCATTCATCATTTTTTCTACATCTTAAAAATAATCTCTAGTAATAAGTCAGACAGAGAAAGACAGATACTTTATAATGTCTTTTATAAGTGAAATCTAAAAAAATAAACAAAAAAGGAAAGATCATAGATACAGAAAAATCAGATTGGTAGTTTTCAACAGTGTGGGGGTGGGGGGAGAATGGAGTAAGTGAAAAAAAAAAAAAGATCTCAACATCCATAGCGCCTTCTATTTTCAAGAAAAGTGTCTCATTTCCATTAACAAGGAAACCTCCTAATTCACAAATATACACAGTGGGTGATGTGTGTTAATAGCACTCTTAGCAACCGATAATGTGGTGCAGTTAATGTGTCTCAGCTTGAATTAACTTTACCACAAGCCATTGTTTCCTTTTTATACAGCACAGGATCCTGTGAAAAACTCTCTTAGAATCTCACAAGGGGAATTCAATTAACATTTTTCACTACTGTACAGCAACATAAAAATGGAGGCTATTTTAACCTTTCTCAAGTTTCCTGCTGATCAATTCAATACTTTCCATTAGTTTAACTCAGGTTATTATAACTCACTTTCATTGTCCAGGAAATACCTTTCCACTTATCGGGCAGAGTATATCTGCCAATAGGAAGCCAGAATAAGAAAAACAGACTAAAAAATTTCCAAATATAGTGTGTAGGTTTGTCTTTGGTGTAACATCACTTAACATGACATATTTTAAGCCCAGGAGCTTCTACTACAGAACTGATTCCCTCCTATATGTTTTTCATTAAAAATATTAAGAATTTTAGTTACCAGAAAATTATAACATAGATTTACTTGAACACACAAATTATTTATGCTCTCTGAAATATGGTTACAAGCTAGAAAATATAGGTGCTGAAAGGCTAAAGTGTCATTGTTTGCGTCCTTCTTCCTTGGTGCCCTATCCCACAGATTGTGTTACTAGTTTTATTCTCCAACGGTGTCATTTTCCCCCATTCCCATAGTCACCACTCAGCTCCAAAAAGACAGACCTCCAATTGGTCTCCCACAGTCATTCTAGCACATTCTAATTCCTTCTTTGCACTGTAATAAGAGATGTCTTCAAAATTCAAATCTCCTCATGACATTTGCTATGATAAAATATCTCTACGTATTGCCCAAGCTCTTAGGTTTAAAGATCAACATCCCTGCAGACAGTCTTGCTCAGCTCAGCCCTTCCTCAGCTTCTTAAACATCACACATCTCACACTACCCTTTGATCTCTGGGCTCCAATCACACTGACTTTTTGATTTTTTAACTATGTCTAGCCTTGCACATGTAATTTACCAGTTGCTTTATTAACATATACATGGGGAGCAAGTATGTGAGAAGACTGTCTTTACTTGCTATCACATTGTGGATGCTATTAGTAATGA
Source organism: Aepyceros melampus (assembly GCA_006408695.1). Taxonomy (NCBI): domain Eukaryota; kingdom Metazoa; phylum Chordata; class Mammalia; order Artiodactyla; family Bovidae; genus Aepyceros; species Aepyceros melampus. Next base: position 186 of record SJXQ01007344.1, on the reverse strand, counting down.
ATGAAGAGAACAGAGAATATATATATACACATATGTATGGATATATATATATATGGATTTATATATATAAATCCATTTATATGGATATATATATATGGATTTATATATATATCCATATATATGGATTTATATATATATATATATATATATATATATATAAAATCAATGATGCTTTCTGTGGTTCCA